>VWZW01007169.1:2091412-2492436 GCA_013397115.1 Edolisoma coerulescens
TGCCGGTCGGTGGTGGGACCTGTCCCGGTGCCGAGCGCTCGCTGGCTGTCGGCGGGCGTCTCCGAGGGTGTGGGGAGCGGTGAGCTTCCCGCCGCGGGACAGCTGAAGCCTGAGGCCCCGCACAAGCTGGGAGCAGGGCAGGAGGGGGCTCAGTCTCTCCGTAACGCGGGCCCCTCTGTAGGGTCTCCCGTTCAAATCGCTGAGGGCTTTGGGCCGCCCCCTACTTAAGTGTAGTGCCCGAAACACCGCGTCTCGATGTAAAGAAGCAGCGCGATCTACCCTCATCCGTCCCCCCCAGAGCCTCTCGCTCCCTCCTTCTCCCCCACCTCTGGCATCTCTCCCCCGGCCGGGGGGTGAGGAGGGGCGCGCTGCAGGGCTTGGGTTTGTTTTGGAGCTGGCTGGAGGGGAGGAGCGATGCCAGCAGGAGCCAGATGTCGAGCTCTTTTGTTTTCAGAAATTGCCTAATAAGCCCTTCGGCTTCCCCCCCTCCCCAGGTGGAAAGATGCCTTTGTATATGCAGTGGACTGGCTGTAAAAACCAAAGAAGGGAAGGTTGGAAGGAGTGGGCCATATGGGACAGTGAGGGCTGGGATGGGCAGGCACTACACGCCAGGCCTGCTTTTTGTTGGACCTGAAAAATGGAGCTGCTGGCTGTAGCCTTCGTCAGTGGCAACTTTCAGCTTCCAAATCTCCTATGAAGTTGTTTACTCTGCTTCAAACAGAAAAGCCATCTCTTTGGTATGCTTTAAGCATATAACCTTTCAACTGTGAGAGTTCCGAAGGCTTTTTATGGTTGTGATTATAATGGTAGGAGTTACAAATCCTGTCTGAGACCTCTTGTCACTAATGAGTACTACATTGTGGAATGCTCTCCCATATTCTTTTTTTTTGTGTGTGTGTGTGGACTAAGGTTTCTTTTAGGATTGTGGTATACACTGTGAGTGATGGTGTCACAACCTCTAAGAAAAAGATGTACCTAGATGTACCTAAAAGATGTACCTGTTGCAGCGTTTTGCATAGGTACCTCAATAAATTTGGTGTAGCTGCCAATGCGTTGGGGTGGTTTTTTTTCCAAGCTAATTAAAAAAAAACCAAACAGTTTTCATTGCTGTGTGGTGTTCAAAGAGTAGGTCAGGCTATGTTGCTAAACTAGCTATTTAGTTAATAGAGGTGTGTGAGAAGTTTTGTACTGACTTTTAAATTACTCTGTTTCCACCGTATAATCTCATGTAGTCCAGAAACCCGAGTTTCCTAAATAAATTTCCTGGCAGTGCTGCATTGGAGTAACATTTACTTGAAACTGTGTACTCTTTGGAAAAGCCTATGAGCTATGGGAGCCCAGTGGCTCTTCTAAGTTTCTTTTGTACTTCAGTCCTTCATGTTCTGTGAACATAAGTTTCTTGCTCAGGGTGGTTGTTGCCTGTTTGTTTCCTCATTATTTTGTCATTGCTATACATTGAAAAGTTGGGTTTATGAGGATAAAGTGGTTGACTTCTGTTCTTGTTTTTTTCTTTTTTTACAGCATTGTCACTGATGTTGCAGTTGGTGTGAAGGTAGGATGTACACTTAACAAATAAGGGGGCAGAGTACCGATACAAAATGAACTACTTTGAGCATCAGTAATTGCATGTTGGAAGATTTTAACTGGTCATTGTGAGCTGATAATCTAGTCAGCTGTATATGTGTTGTTAAACAAAAATCCCTCCCCAAAAAGAGGTAGATTGGAGGCTCTACACAAAAGACTTTTCTAGGCACTGAACTATAAACAGTGGTTCTGGATTAATGTAGTGGTGTCAGCTTATTTTTTAAAACTTGATTTTGCATATTTTTTTCGAAACAACACTCTCACATTGTTGCATGGGGACTGTAAAAGTCATGCTTTCTTCTGTCCCTCCACGTCCTTTTTCAAAACAGTTCCCACTGAAGTTAAAAAAGAAGTGACTATCTGTAATAGGACACAAAAAAATGGGAGCTAGGATTTGTTATGTAGACACAGAAGTGGGTGTTTGCTTTGCTGTACTTTTTATTTCTCAAGTTCAGTTATGAATTTATCATATTTTTATAACAAGGGAAGGGCTTCCAAATAGCTGTTAATTTACTATTTATTTTGATTTTTTTATTCAAATTTGTCACAGGAATTAGATCAGTACTTTGTAGTAGCAGAGTGAGGAATAATGTTAATACAAAGATATATAGGACAAGAGAACTTTAATGAATGCATGAGAGCAATTCTATTTCAGTGGTAGAAACAGAAGTTTTGTAGTGCATACAGTTAACTCTTCACATTTGTTCAGGGATGTTATAGCTTGTGCTGCGTACCTGCCTTTTCACCTGAAGCTGATCTGTGTTAACTGCTTGCTAAGCCCAGCTTTGTCTTGTAAGGGCCAGTTGCTCAGATTCAGTATTGGTCCTGCTGGATTTGGACTAGTTCTTATATAATACAGCCAGCCTGTAGCTACAGCAGCTGTTGTGTCAGATGTACCTGTATAATGTTTCTGGTAAGCTTGCTTCTAGGAAGATCTATAAGAAGTCAGTTACATAGATTCTGGACCCATCTGGCTCCATATGTTCATGCAGTATTGGAGACAAGCTTAAAATCATTCTCTGAATCGTGAGTAAAGTGTAGTTGTTAAAGTACTTCCTTGGGAGCTAATCACAATAGAAATATGAACTGACATGATTATTTCTCTGTTGCCTGGGAGGACAAAGAGTTAACTCATTAAAACTTAGCAATGTATTTAGTAGTTTGGAGGAATACCTAAGGACATTCCAAGTCTTTCAGCAGCAAACTGCTCCATGTGCACAGCTTTGGGGCAAAAAAAATAAAATCATGAATTGCCCTTAGTCATGTCTAGCAAAGAAGTAGTTTCAGGTAGACCATGTATTACTTGGATCTTAAATGCTGACATTTCTCACTTCAGGGGAAGTAAGTGGATTCAGTATCCCTTTCAGTCTTTACTGTGAGCAACTTCAATCTAGGAGATTTTGAATGTTATGAAATATGTCCTAAGTGGGTAGTGCAATTTTGGAACCAAATTTTAAGATACTAGCCAGACAGTGAAATAAAGATGCTTCAGATGACATAACTGCTTCTTTCTGTTGATTGTAGAAGTTATATTATGAATATAAGAAAGAAGGCAAGACAGGTGTATTGGAGGCAGTGATTAAAATAAATACAAGGAAGGGCTCAGAAGTATTTGTGCTCTTTGCCTTGTTGAAATGGACTTGCTGCCTAGTTTTTAAAAGAAAACAATCTGTGTGTGGAAGTTGTGCAAATAAATAAGGGTGATGATATCCTGAAGAAAGCTGTTAAATATGGGAGGAATAAACTGGATTATATTCTGGAGCTTCTTTAATTATCTCAAGACACTAGTAAGAATGGAAAATGGGATTTCTGTCTAATTGAGGTATACAGTGTGCCAGCTTCATTCGTGTTTTGTGGAAGGACATGTGAAACAGAAGGACATGTTTGTCCTTATGTTCTCTGATGTCTATTCATTGCTTTTGATGGACTGATGTTTTAAAGTTGAGGAATGCTTTGCCCATCAAGTTTATATAAACAACTGAGGTGGATCATCTGGCCTTCCCTTGGCTGTTATCTTTTTCATGGTGTGCTGTGGGAATGTGTAGGGAGTAAGTTTTGAATCCAAGGAGTTGCATTAGCGTTACTCTTCCAACACTGCTTTTATTGTGACTGGATAGTCACTGGATGTGGGCAGGGATTTACATGTGAGAAATCACCTTATGCAGGTTATTTTTTTTACTCAATGCTTTCTGAAATTTTTCACTTACAGTGTATATGCTAGTCACCTGAAAAACATGTTTGTGATATATTCAGTTATACTTGGAGAAATGGATTGTGACATATGACTCTTCTGTTTGGAAAATTAGCTTTATTTTTTCATGTCATTACAAATTTGAAAGTTATATTAACTGTTGTCTGGCTGGTTGTTCTCTTAAACAGAAAAGTGAACATGTTAGTTATATTTTTGAACCCATTCATAAAAGAGAAGTTAACTACTGTAGTCTGGGTATTGTCTTTCAATTAAAGGAGGGCTTTTTAGCTTTGGGGACTGCATGTGGTCAAGGCAAGTATAAAGTAAAAGGAATGCTTCCTTATAATGCTTTTTTAACAGTTTTATAATCTGAGTTGTCTACAAATGAGGAATAAATTTGAAACTGTTACCATTTATTTGTATTGTACACTTGATTTGATTTATAACATTTTTGTTCATCTGATGTTCAGTCTTAATTTTATTTACATGTTGAGTCACCAGAAATTAACACCAGAAAAGGATACAAAACATAGAACTTAAAATGGAGGTGGAAAAAATGACAAAAACAATTTGAAAACTTGGTTTACATAGAGTAAATGTGGGAATTTGTGCAACTCAAAATATGCAGTGGGAACACACTTCCTAGCTCAAATCTGTCAGAGGAGCAGTGTGCTTTAATTTCTGAAAGCATTAGAACATGTCACAGCCCAGTCATCTTTGTAAGTACGTATGAAATAACTCATACTTGATTTGGTCTGTAATGTCTTGTTTTGCTTACCTAGAATTCATGGAGGCAGGGAAATGTCACTGCACACAGTTCACCCCTTACATTACATTTTGCAAAATGCAAAAAAGAATGAGCCTTAGCTCCGTCTGCTGCTAATTTGTGAACTTGCATTGTATATAAGCAGTTTGTGTGAAGTATACTTGAATAGAAGAGAGCTAAGGATTCCAGTAATGATAGTATTTACATAGTTCATCAGTTTTTAAAACATTTCAGTTCCTTGAAGAAATTTATACATTTTATAGATTTCTTTATGCATAGTTTCAAAAAATTGTCATATTATATAAAATGTTTTCCTTTTCATTTTAAAAAAAGTGCATTACAGTTGCTCTGTTCTTATTACATCAGGTCCTTAGTTACTCTCTGGTTATATAGTTTTGAGCATCAGCATCTAATAACTGTACTTTGAATTGCTCTCTTGTGTTCTCTTTACAATTACAATGCTTTAATCTTGATAACTGATTTGGCACTTGGTGTGATAGAGCCTTTTTCAGCCATTGAATGTATGAAGTATATAATGTATCTTTCCTCTGAAGTAATTAAAAGAATCTTTGGAGGGGTATAAAACATGATATAAGGAATATATGTCACACAGGTGTAGGGAATAACTTAGGTGAACTTTGGATGCATATTGAGGATGATCTCTCCCACTGTATTTCAGTGTGTGCCACTTCAGTCTAATGGATGATCTTTCTCCTGGAAGGGATGGGGAGCTGTGCAGTAAATGGGGCCTGAACAATTGGGTGACTCATTTTGTGTATGTGCATTGCACGTTTCACAATGGCTGAGGTGTTCTTCTATCTTACAGGAGAAAAGAACCAGCCATTTCTTCTTGGATGCATTATTTGGTACACAGCATTTGGGACATTTTTGACCTTCCTGACAGTGTTTTGGACACTGGCCAAAAACCAAGCTTCAGCTGCCAAGCGTGGACAGCCCTAGTTATAGCTAGGAGGGAAAACTCATTCCTATTAACATAGTTTTATAATGTTTAAAGATGTGGGGATGGCCTTCTTCCCCCCAAAGTTGGGGCTTCAGCCTTTGCAGTGCACTTAAGAGAGAATTGGTGGTGTGTATTTAGTTAGTTATGTTTGGGATGGATAGACCGTGCTAAGAAACACTATCCTAGTACTTTGTAAGTTTCCCAAACAGTAAACTATCGCTAAGTCCTCCTTTTTCCTGATGGCTGAAACTTAACGTGGAGGAATATAGTAGTATGGGGGAAGGGCAATAGCTAAAAACTGACAGAGGTAGGAACTGATGGAGAAAGGGGAGAGAGCACAAAGTAGCAGTCTGTAAGTACTCTTGAAACACTTTGGTTTTTTAACTCAAGTTCTGAGGAGTAGTCTTCTCTTACAAAATTACAGAACTCTGAACCCTTCTTGCTAGTAATAACTGAGAATTTCTTCATGGTGGAAACAAGTAGATACTGTAGATATGCTGCGACTTTTTATTTCAACTGTACACTGTATAATGAAAATAGGATTGAAAAGTTAGGTTCTAGCAAGTTGTCAGAAGATAGATTTTCCCACTTGTAAAATTTAGTCTAAACTTATTTCAGAAGCCTGTTCCTATCTGGTTTTTTCTCTCTGAAATTTTTTGCCTTCACTGTTGTAATATTGGCTACTTAAAAAGAAGGAAGTGGTAGGATAAAAAATTGATTTATTCATACAGGCAAATGCCATGTGATGGTCTGTTTTACTTAAAATGTTAGAGTTTTGAGCTACCCTTGCATGTCTAATATAATTACTAGTAGATTGCTAGTAGATTAGACAAAGATTCAGTGATGGGAGAAAAATGGATTGTTTATGAATTGGAGGTGTTTTAATCTTATGTTAGCTATGATAATGATTTTAGACAATCTTTGTATTCAGTAATACTTAGTTGTGATAGCAGCAGTAAACAGCAAAAAAAAAAGTGTGAAACATTATAGTGGTCAAGTAAGACTGACCATGTTCAAAAGTTTAGAGCTGGCATCTGGATTTGTCTTTCCAGAAGTGGTGTGGGGAACATGTCCATAGTGACAGAAAATAACTTCTTACAATGAAAGCTATCTGTTAACAGTAAAGATATCTGGTAACAGTGACTTCTATAAATTGACTCTGTTTGAAATGGCTTTCATATTTATTCTCAGAACAGCTGACTCCAGTTCTTTTTTTCTTTGTGCCTTTGGGTTTTTTTGTAATGCTCATTTTGCCACTGTAATGTATGTGAACAAGTAAGGAAAGCTGAAAATGGAAAGAAGGGAAGCATGTTGAAAATTAGTTTGTTCTCTGTAGTAAGTATGCAACAATATAAGGAAGCTATAGTGTACCTACTTGATATGTTTTGATATCTTTCACTAACTGGAAATCACCTAATTTTCATTTGTAACAGCACACTTAAATCTTAATTGAGGGATTGTGCAAAGAGAAATGCAATCACCTGCACCACCTCTGAAAATATGCACTAATAGCAGCATGGAAATACCTTTCCCATTTCCTAGAGCTTTGGGCCATGTTTTCACAAGCAAATCAAGCTGCATTCCATTTTTCTGTCACTGTAATACTTGTGCAACAGATGTTTAGGTATCCAATTCATGAATCTCTCTTGGGAACTTAACCAGGATAAAGCTAAGCTGACACAACAGTGAGCTACATCTTTTTACTCAGGTTTGTACCAAGGCGTGTGCTTGCATAAGTGCTTGTAACTATATACAATTAGGAAGGACAGAATAGGAACAAGTTGCTGGGGTCAGAGAGAAGGTAGGATTCTTGCTTTTGGTGATAGTTGATTCAAATGAGGTTGTGGTTTCACAAGCTGTTAATGGGACTGTGATGTTGGATTTAGGGGTTTGGGTATGTTTTATAGCTGCAAGTACATGTAGCCATGTTTAGCTTTTCATAAAAACAGTTTTCTGTGAATGTGTAACATGAGTATTGAGTTACAGACGAAATAGCATTAGCTCTTTTAATTTATTACTGAAAAATAGGAGATAATGGAGTAGAAAATACCTTCCATGTAGATCACATTTCGAGGTGTAGAAACTGCTACTGAAGGACTAAATCTGTACATCCAAGTGCTAGGGTTCTCTGTCTGGAAGGCAAAGGACGCATCCAGGTGGTAGCTCTAGTGAGTTGTTCTCACCTATTCTAATTTACTACCAGTAATGTACAGCTGTTGGAGAGTAGTACTTTCTTTCCTGGTAAAAGTGGAATCAAAAGTCTGAAATGCTGGAATAATTTATCTTGTTAGTGTACTTCTCTCGGATGTTTGAAGCATTGACTTGTATTAGAAGAGATTCTTGCCTGCAGTCTTTCATTACTATTGAAAGTTTGGAAGTTTCCAAATGAGGCTGTGTGACATGGTGTAAATTGAAATTTGATTCTTTACTCTTTGGCTTTTTGGTTTAATAGTCCATCTTGATCTTCTGGTGCTTTGAGAAATTTGTTTCTTTTCAACACTGTGTTTTGGGAACCTGGAGATTTTTCAGGGAAATTGAGTTTTGTCTCCTGTCAATCTTGAAGACTTTTTAAATTCCCTTGATTGCTCTCTCTCAGTTTCTACAAAATTTGTGTGTTTTTATTAATGTTTTATTAATTTTCTCCTTTCTTACTGAGAATTTGAGAGCATTAAAATGGCAAAGTTAGTTGTTAGGCTATATAAACAATATATCCTTGGCTGAGGAGAATATGAAAATAATTGAAGTAGGATAAAAAAGAACATATAGAGAGAGTATGTAAAGGTCATATACTGAATGCAAAGCAAGTGATGTTATAAGTGAGTTATTAAGCACACATGGAGTTCACGATTTTAACTGATAAGATTTCATGCCAATATAGTTAAATAGTGTATTCTTAAAAAAATTCAAGTAGATGTACTCCTTGCATGTAAGGTTCTGGTGAAGTGGTAGCGTGTTTATAGTTAAACTGTATGCTTTGTAAAATACTTACGAACCTGCATGGAGTTTCTTTTGTGTATATAGACTTGGCTTGTCCTGTCCTGAAATTAGGTTTCTTTTTCCGCAGAAACCTAATAGGTCTTCTGTGATCCTATACATATGAGAGGTGTAACAAATTCCTTAGGGTAGTTTGGATTATGTGTTTTGACAGTTGTGAGTGTAATCAGAGCATAAGGCAGATCAGGTGTTTTTTCTTCACGAAAGATTATGTGAGGGTATATTTATGCAGTGTTTCATATAAGAATTTATCATGTTAAAAATGAAGCATCCTTTGATTTCTGATCCATCACATGTAAACTGAACAAAGTTTATAAATGCTGGTTTTGGGGGTTTAAACTGTGTTGTTCTGTTGTTTTAAACATCCAGTCCCCAAAGTTACTTCAGATATTGAAGCAGTGTGTTTACAATGTGTAACTGTTAGAGGGGAATGTTTTAATGTCTGGGTTGAAACTGTCATGTGCTTATTCCTCTCCCAAACCATCAGGTTTCTGGCTCTTTCTTTTAAATTGTTCCCAGATATTGTTAGAAATAAAATGTTTTACAATGCTGTTGGATTTCCTTAAATCACGAGATCTGTCTTCTGGCTTGTCATACTCCTTGGGAAGTTCATGCCTGTAGGCTGAGAATGACTGTGGTAAAGGTGCAGTGCAGCTAAAGTTCTCTTACTTGTCTTTCATTTGGGGGGAAGGGAGGAGAGAAGGAGATGGGGAGGGCAGAAGCATCCTTGAGAGAGATTTGTAATATCAGCAAATAGAAATACCACAAATGAGAGTATTTGTAAGAAAATGTATTTTTCAATATCTTTGAATGTCTTCTTAATATTTTCTAGTGGGAATTTAAGAAATTATTTTAGATTATGCTGTTGGCCTTTTAACAAAGTGCAGTTCTGTCACTTGTTTACTATTTCTAGGAATATTGTAGTGCTTCTGATAAGCTCTCTGTAATACACTATTAGGTTACGTATAGCCATAACTTCTGAGCAGAGTCTCCGTAGCCCTGAATTATTAGGAAAAAAGCTGATATGTCTCTGATTTAAACAGTTGTCAAAAAGTGTTTTGATGCATAAAAGACTAAATCACTTTGGTAACTCTCAAGCCAAAGTTGTTACTCTCTGGTTGTACCTCAGATGTAATAAAATCTGGGGAATGTATGAAGTATTTAAAGCGCGATCTGGAATGTGAGGAAAATAGTTGGCAAAGACTTCTAACTAGTATATTTTTGATTAGCCTGGAAGGATAGTATGACTGTAAGGACTTCCTGAAATGACATAGCTACATAATACAACCTGTGATAGCATGAAGCTTTATAGTAGTCTTTTATGCGGGGAAAAGAAATCTGAAATTCTGCTATGTACATCCAGCTTGTGTAGTGAGGGATTTTGAGCTAGCTGTAACTTTAAGCAAGGACTTAGGACATTAATTTGCTGAACTAGGGGCTTCTTCTTCCTCTTTGTATAATTGATTTTGTAAATTGCAGAAGTGACAGTGTATGAAATAACTATTCACTGAGGGAAATTAGCTCAAATATCAAAGTGGTTTCTTTAATTTACAGTATATAAAATAATTTTTGTATATTTAATTTTGAATTTTCACTTAGATATGCACTAAAAGTCCAAGTTGGCATATTTTTTGTCTTTTTTGAAAGTGGTCCTACATATTGGTTTTACGCAAATCCATTGATTGAAGCCATGCATTAAACATGATGTTTTCCCACCATGGATGGAAATGCTCTCATGGGGTCATGGGGGTGATAACATGGGCTTCAGTGAAAGGGCGGTATTGACTCTGTGACAAGTTCAGGGTTCACTCACTGCAAGATGTTCGCTTGGCAATTCCCTTGTTTATTTTGTGTACTCGTATTTCAGCAGATGCTGATTTCATAAAGAAATGGTCTAGATATTTGATCTGAGTAGTTGCTAGTTTTTGTGGAAGATTGATGTAGATTAGTCTTCTTGACATTGGTAGGAATAGAAATATGGCATTGAAAACTTGTGCTGTTGAGGACTAGATGTCAGAAGATGACCTATTAATAGTATAATAGCAGTTTGTACTTAGTGTGTTCTTAATAATCTCCTTGCCTCATGCTAAAATGGATATTCAATTAGTTTCTACTGTGTTGCTATTACAGTAACTTTCCTTTGCAGTTTATGGTGAAATATAATCATTGTGGTGTTTTTTTATTTGTTTATTATTTTAACTCAGATGTGAATGTTTTTGCCATCTCTGTATTTGTGATCTTCAGTATTGTTATACGATCTCAAACATGCTTTGATTCTTTAGAACACAACAATTTGCACAGACGGGGAAAAAGAGTTAAGTGAACATTGCTCTTGGATCTTCCTTTCTTGAGTCTGATTCTCTGTGCTCTTCAAAGATCTGAGTTTGGTTTCCTTAGCTCTGAAACAATCGATACAGTTACCTAATTTAGTTTAAAGGTTTGTTTTGTACCATTTGACTAGCAGAACTTCTGTGCTTGAGACTAATTACATATTCAAGATGCTTGGAAAATTGATTATGGTTTTGAAATTCATGTGTGACATAGCAGAGTGATGGAAAGCTTTGCTCTTGGAGCAAGATGTCAGTCCTTTTTGGCTTAGCACCCTCTGAAAGAAGATGCACATAAAACCAAAACCAAGCACCCCAAACCACAAATTGAATAAAGCCTTATCTCTGCTGAATAAATGTAAGTAAAATAAGTATTTATGTCTGTGTAATCCAGGAGAGATTGTGTCACACGGTACTGCCAGTCTATGAGCACACATTGGCTTACTTGAGATGCTTATATGAAGTTGCTTTACTAGACAACCAAGATCTTTAGATAACCCTTTTGAAGTAAATCACAATAACCAGGCAGGTACTGCTTTTGATTTTGTAATTTAGCCACTCTGTGTCCAAGTCCATTATGTCTTTTGTTGCATGGCTGGTTTTAAAGTTGCGTACTGAACTGAGGTACAGAAGGGTCTAGGCTGCTTAAGAACCAAGTAGGAAGAATAACCATGTATATCTAATAAGATCATTACTCACATGATAAGAAAGATACTTGTCTTTGACGAAAAGCTTGGGAAGTATGTATGGGAGTGAGTTAGTAGAGGTTTGCTATACATTTGTGATTTCATGAGGGAATTTGAAGAACATTCCACATATGAACCTGTACATCTGTGAATCAGACTGTGCAACACTAATTTATGCAGATAAGACAAGCGTAGAATTTGTGATACAGGCCAGTGTAAGAAATTCACATGTAGTTGTTCTTCTGAAGCAAAAATGTTAAAGCTTTCAAGTGCAATGACAAAATCTTGTGATTGACTATGAAGGTATTCATGAAATGTAAAATAATATGTTTGAAAATGAAGAGAGAACTGTTCATGAAACACAAATACAGGAACTGAATATCCACTCCGTTGAGTAATTTGTGCTTCTTTTGGATTTTTCTGCTGTGGATTAAGAAATTAACAGCTTTTTTGAAAGCCTGATTTACTAGGAATCAGAAGTTTATGTAATCATTCTTGCACTCTTTCATTCAGCAGTTGTTGTTGTAAGTAACTTTCTGAAGCTGAAGGCAACTCAAATTTGAGATATTTCGGAATTGTAAAGTTCCTGCAGGTTTTGGGAAGAGCATTCATTTGGTACTGGGGTTTCTTCAGCTGTTTATGTAGTAACTACTGTACCATTGCAAATTGATGCTTGTCATATTAAGGGGGGAAAAAAGGCTGCTGAATGATCTTAATCAGCTGGACTATGAACAGATTCAGTGTCTGCTGCTACTTCTGCCTATTCAGCTGAGCTGGCCAGGCTGCAGACAGGGGCTCCCAAGCAAAGCTAGATGGGTAGCTGCAAGCAGGAGAAACTGCTCTTACCACTGAGTAACCTAATGCTGCTAGTAATCTTCAACTTGGCAGTGTTCTACCCTTGTGTATTATTGTTAGAAAAAATAGAAAAATATGAAAGAGAAAGAATGTTTATGTTTCAACTTACACAGAATACCTGCGTATTATAGTACAAAGCAATGTAGTTAGAATAACTGAGAGCTTCTATAACTTGTCTATGTTGTTTTTCAATTCTATCTAGCTAATCTTTTTCTTAGTTAAATCTGATTGGAAGTGCATCCTTACATTGAAAAGGACAAGACATGGTCCTTCTCATGGTCCTACCTAATCTTGGTATTAGGCATGAGACAATTTTAAAGGAACTCTGTTGCTGATTTGATAGGCACAGCTTTGTTGCTTGCTATGTACCCTTTCAAGCTTAGAGCATTCAGTAAACTGTATAGAAATTCTTCAGAGCTGATGTTGAAAACCAAGTACTCTTTAATGGCTCTGTGTGTGCATACACATATATAAACTTTAATGTACTATTCCCTGTGTGGACACAGATATAGTGCAGTATGATAAAAAGGTAAAGGTTTGATTTTTTTAAGTCTTGCAACTATACTGTCTATAAAGGTGATAGTCTCAGATTAATTTATTACAAACTATTAAGGTGCCCTGTAAAACATATTTATTAACTATTCATGATTCTCTTGTAGTGTCCACAACAGAATTAAACCCATTTATTTTTATAAGGACGGGTAGTAACTGCTTTTTTTCCTCATTACCATTTTAGCAGTGACCTGGATTAGTCTTAATGGTGCTGCTGAAATACTTTTGAAGTGGGACAGAACCTATAAGAAATTAAAGATAATATTCAAAGGATGTTTTAAATATTTTGTTTATTGAAAGATCACATAAAGATTTTGTAGGCTTTTTGAGAGATGAAGTCTTGAGGGTGAAGGGGGTTGGGGCATAAAAAAAAAAAAAGAAAGAACAAGGTGTGAAAAGAAGTGTCTCTTCAGCTGTGTCAAACACCCATCCTACAAACAATTTGTGGAAAGGGTTATCTTGTATGTTTTCAATATAAACCCTCCTCTGATTTTTGCAGCCCACTTTTAAGTCATTCATTAATTGATATTTGTCATGTTTTAAGAATTGCAATGAAGATTCCCTGCCCTAAACTGTGTTTTGCAGAACAAATGGATGTCCCCAAAATGAAAACTGATTATTTCCTGTGAACATTAAATCTTTTTTTTTTTAAATAGGGGTGTTAAGATTGAGCTAAACTCCATATTTCTATTTGCATAGATTTCCCTTGTAGTTTCAGCTAAATATATTAGTTTAATATATATGTGTATTAAAATATTAAAACTTAAAGTTAATTTAAATGTTATTGAAGTAGAATAAATATATTTAATTATATTTTAATTTGAAATGCTGGACAAAATTATTGTTCAGCATTTCTCACTGTGTCCAGAGATGGCTTCATTTCAGTGGTGGGTTAAACTACTGTGCTTAAGCTGCTCTCATTTCGGATTGCCGTGTAAATATACCGCTTTACTTAGTTTTCAAGTTGTTGCACTTATCTGAAAAGAGGAAGTATCATCTTTAAAAATCAAAAAATAGAGGAAAAAAAATCTCTTACTGTCTCTTTCTTTTTAGAGAGGATCTGACGAACTTCTTTCAGGCAGTGTACTCAGTAGCCCGAACTCTAACTTGAGCAGCATGGTAGTTACTGGTAAGTGATGCCCTTTCAAAGGAGAAATCTATAATTTATACTTGGACTCATTTCCTGTTTACAAGGGGAGAACACCGAAACAAGAATCCGTTGTGCTATAGAGGGATGAACTGTTGGCTTGTATTAGAATATAGTGACTTTGTATTTCCTACAAACCTTGGGTGTCTGAGAAGAATAATCCCATTAAAAAATAGGCAACTTTCAGATATCTGCACACTAAACTGTTGGTGGGTGATGGGATGAAAAATTACAGTTGTCTTGTACAGGTACCTTAAAAGTAAGGAATCTCAACTGCCAAGCAAAGGTAAACAGCTTAACTCCTGTGTGACATCAGCTTTTTTACACATGGACATCTGCAAGCCTGGGCATTCCAGGGAAGAGCACTGTGCCAGTGTCATAATACATTATGGATTCAGGAAGACAGAGTCCTGGTTCACTGCTAAAGCAGGAAGCTTCACTTTGCTCCTTCTGTTTGAGATTGCAGCGGTAGAATCTCAGAATATCAGTGCAAAGTGAGTGTGGCTGTTCTGGAACCAATTTCCTGGTGACGCTGGATAGAAAGGTTTTTCATTAACTGGCACACACTAAAATGCCTTCTATTGCAGTTGATGCTTCTGTGTGTTGAATGTGCATTGAGTTGCCTTGGAAGGCTCATTTCAGAGGTCTTCCTTTTTCTCTTTTTTCTGTTTTCTTTTTCTACCATACCATTTTTTTTGTGGTTTTTTCTCTTTCTTTTTTTCTTTTGCCTTAGAGATGTGGAGGAGTTGGTTCATGGCATCAGAGGGTTGCTGGACTTTCCAGTCAGTTGCCTGGTTCACTGTTTTGCTGTGCCTGATTTTCTGTATTTATGGGCTGAGCAGTGTAATCACTGATATTAGTAGCAGACTCTTTCCATTTTAATTTATTAGTAAGAGATTGGGATTCAGGGTGCAATTTCGCATTAGAATTAGGGTACTGTGGTGACAGCTCTTGTCAGAATGGGTAGCTCTGTGCTTTCTCATCCTACATCTTTAGCACAAGCAGAAAAACCTCCAAATCCACGTGTTTTTGCTACACTCTCTTCTGTTGGAGTGCTCATACACTTGCAGAATAAGTTAATGCAGCGTTGAACTATTCTAACAAGAAAAACTAGTTTTTCCTTGGAGCAACTTACTGATCAGTCATGCGATTGCACAGTTGTTGACACAGAGCAGTGTTGAGTGGAGGAGTGTGGCAGCAGAAGAAAACCACTTCCACTGGCAGTTCTGTAACCCAAGGTGAAGAGGTGGTCGTACTTTGGAATAGGTCAGAAATGCAGTGTAGTGCATTCATAGCCATTTTGGAATCCCAGAATGTTTGTCTGTCTTCCCTGTTTTTCTTACTCCCTTCTGGTTCTGAAAGAGGTCCCTCTTGTTTTCATTTTCTTGATGTCTTCTTCAATCCTGGATATTAATCAGTGCTTCATCAGTTTGCTTTAATTAAATGAGAAACTAATATGCGAAGGAGTTCAAGTTGTGTGCATGAGGGTTTGGCTGCGAGCAGTGGACATTAAGACAGGACAAAATCCTAAATGTTACCATATTTTCCATATATTTTTAAATAAACTTTTAGTTCCAGGAAATTAAATGCAAGTTAATTTATCAAAGGGAAAAAAGAGGTAAACAAAAAAAAATCGAAGTAAGAATTATAATTTTGAGTTTTCAGAAGAAGAAATACAGAAGCTTGTTTAAACAGCCTTTACATAGAAATTCTTCCTGAAAAGTTCTGAAAATGGAAAATCGTGTTTTGATCCCATTAGGTTGATGTATGGGATGGGAGTTTCACGTCTTTTACAAATAGTGAAGTTGCTTTTATTGTTTTTATTTCCACCCTCTTTAGACTGTTAAGGGTTTGGGTTTTAACTCTTGGAAGTTTCTTTGTTGTGTGTGGGAGGTTTTCTGGTGTGGGTGGGGGTTTTTTTTGGGGGTTTTTTTTTTGGGCATCCAGAGCCATAAATGACTATTCAAGAAATGATCTTATTAGCAGCAGCAGTCAGAGTAGTGGTCTGGCTGTACCAGATGCCTGTTATAAAAAGTTTCGTATAAATTATGTAATATGTAAAGAAGGTTGGTGGAAAAATAATCCCAAACAAACAAAAACCCACAATCTGAATGCAGTGCTATAATTCAAGTTTGTTTGGGTATTTTATTTTTCAAACAGTTTCTTGCTATTGTATTCAAATTTCATTCTGCCTACGTTATTTAAGTAGCACAAAAAACCCCTGTAGAGTAGGATAAATCTACTGTTCAGTATTTCTTCTGAATATATTCTCCCATAGCTGTCTTGTTTCCTGGGGACCAGGAAGTACTTTTTCCAGACTTGCACAGTTTACCAGTTCAGATTGTAAACTCAGAAGTAGTTAGATGTGAAATGGAAACCTGTGTGTTAATTTTCTGTAACCGTCTCCTGAAGCCATTTGAGTTCCAATATTCTTTCTGTCTGAATTGATGTCGTCCTTTTGCTTCAGTTCTGTTATTACTTTTTCTCTTCAGAAGAATTTAAAACTTTTGTAAATTAAACAATTTTTTTTCTGTAGCCAAGGTATAGTAGTGATGAATCTTTCCCAAATTTTCTGAGGCTCCAAGGAACCTGTGATCATTTATTAAGTCCCTTGTAAATGAGATATGTTGTAGATACCTGCCTATATAAAACTAATACTTGTTCTTGCCCTTTCATTCTTAGAGTTGGGAAGTCATGATATTATGAGGCTCGGCCATTGTTTTCTGGAGAATATAGCAACCTATTCTGGTTTTGACTGTGATATTTCCGATATCTGATCCCGAGACATTTTTCTAAGTAGATAGTTAGGAGAACAGAAGAGAGAGATGTTTGTCTTTTTAATCCTCTGAGCTTTTTATTGGTGAAAGTGTACACAGTCAAAAAAACAGTTGTCAATAGCAGTGCCTTAACAGGCCTAAACTTGGAGCAAAACCTTGTCAATCGCAGCCTCATTTCTTTCTCTGCTATAGAAATATTAACCTAAACCAAAATGCCAAAGTTGTCAAAAAAACTACCTTTCCTTCATAGGGGGTGGGTTTGGTGGAACTGAGCGCTGTGTCATTATGGATGAGACTGAAGATGATTTTTTAAAAATGAACATCCTACCTTTTTATCATGGGGACAGTTCCCTTAGTGTGGGGGTTTTTTTTGTATTCAGTGGGAATTTTGTATTCAGTGAGAATACTGTAGTACTTTAATGTTTTTATGAATACTCTTGCTAAAATCTGTCCCAGTGAAAGGCATGAAAGAGAAATGGTTTCTCTGCCCTATAGGGAGTCTTTACAGATGAATCCTTTCCTCTTTTTTGTGAAAGGAACTTGTGAAATTGGTGACCAAATGTTTGATTTACATTCTTACCGATTAATTTGAACCCTTGGTAATTCTCTAGAAAAGGCTAGCATATTGGACATGGCTCGAAATATAAGGCCTGATCTTTGGGCATTTTCTAAACAGTTTTGTCATCTGTATCCATCCTCCAGACTGTGTAGGTGAGAGGAAGTTGACAGTGTGTTAAATTAACATTCCCTTCAAGTGTAGTTATTGTTTTAGGTACTTTCTGTGTCTTTTGTAACAGAGCAGTCTTAACAGAAATCTATAGGCTTGGATGAAGACGACTTTTACCTCTTAATTCTGAACCCTGTTTTGGACAAATTTGATTACTGTCCTTGTTGAGAAATTTCATTTCAGTTAAGCATTTATATTTAAATATACAAGACTTTTTTTTTTTTTTTTTTTTTTTTTGTCCTGACCTAGGTTGGACAGTATAGCAGAATGTTATTCTGTAAACATTAAGGGAAGGATCCCATCTACTAGATTGGAATTTGTAGCAGTGGAGGACAGCTTCTAAAGTACAAGATCAGCAAATATCTAAGCTTTTCTAAGAAGTTCTTTTTTTATGTTAGATGTATAAGTTTCTGATGTTTTTAACAGCAGCTGACGTGAACATGTTAAAGTTGTGTGTCAGAACCACAAGCCTTTTACTACTGCTTGAACTACTACTAGTTTTCCTTTAGCTTTTTTGAAAATATTGTCAAAGTCTATTCTTATTTTCTGCCTAATCCTGCTTGATTCTGATTTCTTTGGAGAGCATAATCTTCTCATAAAGATCTGTGAGTTAATTTTTTTTTTTGTGTTGGTGCACAATGACTAGTAAGGCTCTTTAGGTAAGCTAAAATATGATTTGGTGACAGGATTCTGAGAAACCAGAGCTGAAACCAGGATCTTTAAATAAATATTGCTGACTCTGGATGTTTTTGAAGACATTAGTAAGGCACATTGCAAATGATTGTACATAAATTTTTTTTTTACCTTTCAGTGCTAAAAGTTCAGTAAATACATAGCTGCAGATTTTAAATGCAAGAAAAATGTCCCTTATCTTTAAAAACTGGAAAAAGCGTTTCCTCTGTAGGGGTTACTTTTATGCTGAACTTCTTGTGAGGCTTTTGCTGTTTAGATGCAGGACTGGTTAGTGGAAGTTGTAGGAAGAGTTATCTGTATAAAGATGCTCATTCCATGAACTCTATTGCTGAAATCCATGCATCAAAAAAAAGTAAAATTTTTAAGGGTTGTAGATAAAAAGTGAAAGATGTTGTTGAAAGTTTTATGAAAATTGGCTTGTCAAAGACAAGGGATTGAAGCAGAAGAGTTGGCAGGTTTTCTTGCTGCAGCTGCCATCAATTTCATTGTTCACATTTGTGTGTTTAGAGTAGATCAGTAGAAACATTCCAAAATCATTTTGCAGCTGAGCTCACCAAACTCCTGGAGCTTTGAATGATACTGATGATCCTGTTTTTGCTTAATTAGCAGGGAATGTTAGGAGTGACTTTGGTTGGTAATTCATTGTATCAACAGAATACTTAGCACTGAGGCATACAAGCTAATAATATTTCAAATGCTGTGTTTAACTTGGGCAATAAACATAGATGTGCCATAGATGTGCCATTTTTGATAGCACATTAAGTAAAATTGGTTATTAGTTAAAATTAATGATGCCTAAACATAGGTAATTTACTTCTGAAGTTTGCAAATTGATTACAATTAATAATAATTGGAAAGATTTTTAAAAGTACATTACATGTGATTGGAAAGTATGGTAATTTAATAATACAGTATGCTTTACATATTTCTACAGATATGCAGATTTAGAAACTTAGAAAAATAAAAAATATCAGGATGGGATAGAAATAAAATGTGGCTGTTACTATTAATTTGGGTAATTTGTCTGCATTGCTATGCTTTGGTAAGTCATTGTTCTACTTCAGTTGGATTTCGCTCTAGCTGTGTATTTTTACATATTTTTAAGGACTAAATTGAAGTGCATTAGTTTTAGACTGCAACATTGAACAGCCACTATAGCATACTGTAAATGTGTTATCATAGTTCCTTAGAACTCTCAGTGCATTTTGAAACAGGTGCAGCCTATGTGCAGATGTGCCAGTTAAAGACTGTGTAGTTAAGTTTTCTTTGTTTCACTGTGTTTACTTATTTAAGGTCAAATTCCTTTTAAGCAATAGTCTTTGTATTGTAAGATAGTTTTAATATTGGTTGGTCAAGATTTTCGTATGCACATGGCCCTTATCTGTGATAAACGACAAAAAACCCCAACAAAAGCGTGATTAACACTAACCGTGTAACCTTTAAGGTTAACAAATATGGACTTCAGACGGCTTCATATTCTGTGTGTTTTTATCGTATTTTTGAGTGTAGTATCTACTTTTCTTGTTCTTTCAAACATTTTGAATTCCAGATTTTATCTTTAAGTTGAATTTTTGAAGATTTGCACACTAAAACAAAGGTCCTGTTTATTTTCTTTTGGGAACCTGGGAGAGGTCACTGGAGCAGACAACAGCTCTTTTCCTACATTCTATCAGTTACATCAGGGTTAGGTACATATAGGAAAACTTTCTTTAAGAAAAAAAACCTTCCAGAAATGAAACCACAATGGTCTCTATTATATCGCCCCCACCCAATCTGTGATTGTTTGCAGTTTGTGTAGCTGGTTGTTTGAGGCAGGTGATTGTGTTCAGTAGCCAGTTTAAAATTTTAATATTTTTGTCTGGTCATAATCCACAACTGTAAACTAGGTATCTTCAATTGCATTGCTTTTCCCTTAGTCACTTATTACCTGACTGGATATGTGTCCTATGTTCTACTAGCTGGTAACATTGAATTACATATATTTAGCCAAGGTAAAACAAGAAGTGCTTTCTGCATAGCAACAGCAATGAATACTACTGCTATTGAGCTTCTTGCCTTTAGTATGTACAAAGTGAAGGTTCCTTTTTTTTTTTTTTTAAGTTGGTTGTTGTTATGTACTGACAGTTGTGAAACACTGATTTCTGCAGAAAGGATGTTTATTTATATATTATTTCACTACTGCAGATGTGCAGGGATTTGTAACCAGTGTCTTGTGGTCATTTTTACATTTTTTCCTTTCTTTTCAGGAACTAATGGGTGAAAGCAACTTTTTATTGTATCCAAAATTTTTTGCCTATAGCCACGTAGTTACATTTCTGTATTAGGAGATTGTGTGCTTATGAAAAAAAGTATTGTACAGGAAAGTTTATGCATCTAAAATAAAGGTCTCAGAATTCTTAGATCATATTTATGTATTTCTCAAAAAATAAAAAAAATGTGCAGAGAAAAGCTCCTCTAGGATGAAATTTTTTTAAAATATGTTTTCAAAACCAGTTATTATCACGAAGTAAGCTATTCATTCTTTGCTAGGAGTTACGCTGAACTTGAAGAACAGTTTTTCTGCAAAAACTGCTTGGTTGCATTGAATATTCATAGCTTGAATGATTGAATGACTTGGACTTACAGTATTGTGTATATTGCAGTTCATTTTGTTGCTTTTTTATATAGGTTCCTGTTTCTCTGTTTAATAAAATAGGAGTTTCTAACTGAAAGTGCCAGGACCCAAGTTGCTCAGATTATGGCCATTTAAAGGCTTTGTCAGCCTGGAAGCATTCAATTTCAAGAAGTTGATTTATGCTGAATTGAAAGAACTCTCTGCAACAGGGGTGTGACTTATGTATCAGTTCTATTTAAATCATAGTATCCTATTTAGATGTGAGAATAGCATTAGTAAAGACGAGATCTTGTTTAGAAATAGTTGCCTGATGTCACATGGAAACTGAATTTTTCATCTCGGTGGAGAGATGCAGAGGACTTAGATCAGTGCTATGGTTGTTAAAGAACATGGGGTTTTATGGTAGCCTGAATTGAATATAACCATTCCTGTTACTGAACTTGGCAATGCAGGGTTAATGGTTGGACTTGATAATCTCAAAGGTCTTCTCCAACCTAAATGTTTCTATGATTCAGTACTAGGTTTCTAATTTTTTGCTTTGTATTTTGGTTTTTTTTTAACTCCATGTTTGCGGCTGTAACTTGATTTGTAAATGAACTAATACACAGTGTTTTAGTCATTCTCCCAGTGCTTTTTAAAACTTTTTTCCCCCAAGGTAAATATTGTAGCCTGCTGTTTTCAGTGCATATTTGTATTTGTTAAAGCGTTAGCAGCAAGGCGTTTGAATTGCATCAGAATCTTCAAGTCTAGTGAAAGCCAGACTGCCTCATGAAATAGCTACTTGCCAATAAGCCTCCAGTTAAACAGCAGTTTCTCAGCAGTAGTTATTAGTCAGCTTGTGAGGTCTCCTCCTCCAGTACCTCTTGGCCTCCCCCCCCTGCCCCTTCTCCCAGTTTTCAGCAATTTTGTTTTAAGTGCTGTGTAGGGAAGGATTTTTCAGGTTGTTGCTGCTTAGGCATAGACTCTACCAAAAGACCATGTTACTCTTCTAGTACCTTGCTCCCCTTGACTTAGCTTTTAACCTTTAATGGACACTGATTCTGCTAACAGAATTTGTTAGACAATGAAATTGTTGTTTTAGCAGTAGTTAAATTCACCTTTCAATGTCTCTGAACAAGTTGTGTTCCCATGTTGTAAATGTGGTTTTCTATTCCCAAGTGCAATTTAATGATGTGTCTTCAGCTGAGAAGTACCATTTGTAATGACAAATAAGAGACTACAGTTAGAGAGGTTTCATACAGTGCCAGGATCTCTCAATAACTCTCCTGAAAGCTAAATTTAATTTGTTCCACGAATGTCTTGAAAAGTTCACTTGTGTATGTGCATGCATATTTAGGGTATGATACACACTTCATTACTGCTATTACTGAAACAGGAAATTAGTGTTAGGCAATGCTGAATGGATAATGAAAAATAGAAAAAGTACATATTCTCTTTGCTTTCAACAGCTGATGTGGTAATTTCTCCTGTCTTCCAAAATCCGCTGTTAAATGCTTTAGTATAAATTTTACTTTAAGAAGGTGGGATTCATTTTTTTAATGAATGGTACCAGTTCAGCTTTCATTGTACAAGAGATGCTTTTGCCAGTAAGTAATAAACAGCTTTTGTCATGGTTACTTGCCCTACTGCTGAAAACTTTTTTTTGGCAATTCCATAGCATTGAGAATGCTTGTTGCCAGTCCCCCCATCCTGTCCCTCTCACCCCCAGTTTTCTGATTGCCATCCATTCTTACGTGCCTAATTCTGTATTTTTTGTATATATTACTTTAATATATTTATCTGCTTTTTTACATGAATGTTTTTGCACAGGCACTTGTCTACATAACATTTTTTTTACAGTAAGTAAAAAAAGTTTAAAGGATAGTGTAGTTGAGGTTTAAGACAGTGTAAAAAAAACTGTTTGAGAGGCTTGTATACATGAGTTAAGTTAAAGCTCTCAATTGCTGTTTAGGAAAAGAGATATATATATATATATTTAGTACAACAAAATATTTCTTTTAAGCTTGTTCTTTAAACTTACTCTGCAGCAAAAGTTGAAAAACTGTGTAAATTGCCCGTATCGGGTAGCAATGCTAATAGATAAAAAATCAGTTGGGTAATACAGTAATTATTAAATTATTTTGTTAATAATTATGAAAGGAACATTTCATATACGTAAATGTGAGTGATGATATACTGGCCAGTGATACTTTTACTAGAAATGCTGGGATTACCTAAAGCCTAATTTAAATAAGAGCTTTAGTTTAACAAAAAGTAAATTCTTGGACATTATGCTGTGGAAAAGTTAGTATTTCAAAATTATCAGCTGAAAACCACACAAAAAACAGCTCTGTCAGTACTGATCTGAGCAGTCATGGTGAATATTTTTCTGGTGATGTAAAATAAACAAGAGGTTTCTTAATTTCAGAAAATCCTTTAGTTTAAAAACTTTCAAATTCTTGTTTCTCATTGCTAATATTTCATATTTTTTGAAATTTGTAATGAAATTATTCAGAAAGCTGAAGTATGAAGGACATTGGACATGTATTTTCAGTATCACTGTAATTCTTTTATCCTTTGTAAGTTTGTTTTTAATGTTTTGTTTGTAAAACATTGTCCAGCCCAGCACACTTCACCTTGTTTCTTCTGGACTTTTTTTGTTTGTTTGTTTTTTGTTTGTTTGTTTTTTCTTAATTTTTGTAGAAATTTAAATTGAGAACCAGGGAAGACTATTGTGTGATGAGCTTCAGGTGAAAAGTAAAAGTACTTTTTCACAAACTTTGACTGTCCGTCTCTTTGGGATAAAGTGTTATAATGTATAATTTTGAACAGGTGAAATCTGGCTACCTGGAAGCTCAATCTCACCATGTTTGCCAAAATGGTACAGGTTAGAGTCCTGTGTAGACTTCAGATCTTAGTTCAGTGTGTATTTTTCAAATTTTACTCTTCTGTGTTCCACCAAAATTTGTCTTTCTGTGCAGCAGACCAAAATAAAATACATTCTATTGCATGGATTCTAGCATTGTCAGTTGGAGCTACTAGCTGAATTTTGGCCAGTTTTGAATGTTGTTAGGTTTTGTGGTTTTGTCTGCTCTAGTAAGGTGGAAAATACTTTGTGTTCTTCAGTGCAAGAACTTTTTAATAGCTTAGTCATGGAAATTTTTTTTGGAGGAGGGGTGATGGTGGTGGTACAGGTGTGGGTATGGAATTACTGCATGATGTGCCTCTAAGCACTGTTTTTAACTAATAGAATACTTCAAATTCTATATTTAGATCTAAATACCTTGCATTATTTGTAGAAAAAAGCAAGTCTTATCACTTGTTTCACTAATATCTAAAAGCATGCTGATTTCCAGCACTGATTAATTCATTAATATCAATATTTTATGACACTATTTTCTTTAGCTCTTGACTCTGATGTTTACTCCACTGACATATTTTTAACCAAAGTAAATAATTTTTTTTCTGGCCTTCTTTCAAAAGCAAGACTTCTTCCATCCAACTGGCTAGCTGCATATTACTCAAAAGGAGCTCCAGTTGGAATTTTGCTGGAATTCTGTACAAGAGTTCTGGAGAATATTCTAAACGGTGTCTTTCTGGTGCTTTTTACATTGATGCTAATGCTTCCCTGATTCTCTTAGGGAAGTTTATCTGGCTCTTCCCCCACCCTCATCTGTGTTGGCTGCATCGTGTTTATTCGTTGGTTTTTCCTTTTCCCTGAGTGAGCTTGTAGTTTGAAATGGACATTTTTCTACTTTGTTCTTAAATTGGTTTCATCAGCCTTTTGTGATGTCAGGCCTCTGGGTCATCCACTTTCTCCACTCTGATCTTTCCCAGCATTAATGATGCTTCCTGTCTTGCTTTGTTACTTTTCTAGTTTTTGTGTCCAGTTCCTTGGTGCAAGCAGTTCTTAAAAAAACGTTAAAAAAATCTGTTAAATGTTAAAAATCTGTCAACGGTTTACCACCATTCTGTTGCTTTCAAAAAATTCTAGGTAACCACTAACTGTTTTTTCTTTAGTGTGTGTTGGAGTTCTTATGTGAGCCCTTGTTAGGCATAATTAATGCATTATTACACGTTATTTTATGAGATGCTTCACTGAAAATGAGATGTAAAGGGTTTGCTGTGATCTTTGGCAGAGGACTAAGTCTTGAACAGTCCACCTTTCAGGAAACTAACATTTGTGTCTGCAGAATTTGTTCTGAACCCTTGAATTTGACTCACTTGAAATGGCTCACTTAAAATTAATTTCTTGCTTATAAATAAAAGCATTTGTTAACAAAGCATTAATAATATCAGTAAACTTTTCAAATAGAGTCTGAATATGTCTTTCAGCCAATGGTAATGACAACAAGAAATTCAAAGGTGATGATAAAATGGATGGGGCTCCTTCTCGTGTTCTTCATATCAGGAAATTGCCGGGGGAAGTGACAGAAACAGAAGTTATTGCTTTAGGTTTACCATTTGGTAAAGTAACCAACATCCTGATGCTGAAAGGGAAAAACCAGGTAATTTGTTGCTTTCCATTTTTTAATATGCTTACTTGTCTGATTTCAAAATATTTTGTTAAAATGCTATTGAAGTAAGTCATAAAGCAGTAAGTATTAAAAAAGAGCTTTTGTTCCTTTACTTTTTTAATGCATTTACACTATCTTTTAGTAAATTTGGGGGGGAAATGGAATGGCTGGCAAGAAGTAAAGCAAAAAGTTAGCCGGAAGAGAAATATTTATTCCTGCATCTTCGCAGGTGAATTTTTGGAGATGAAGTAGCTTAGCAAATAAAGTTGGTATGTGTAGAATGACATTTTCTGAAGACTGGTATTTTTTAAAATATGTTATCAAACCTTTTGGGTTTTTATGTGCTGCTAATATGAAGATTATCTGCTTTGTAAATACTGAAAATTACCTGTTTTAATTACAGGCGTTTTTGGAACTTGCTACAGAAGAAGCAGCTATCACTATGGTTAATTACTACTCTGCTGTGACGCCTCATCTTCGTAACCAACCCATTTATATCCAGTATTCCAATCATAAAGAACTAAAGACTGATAACACACTTAACCAGGTATATTTACTGTTCAGTGGTATTACAAATGCAGACAGTAGAAGATGAGGCATGGCATGTGTTCTTGGCTCATGTGCCATATGTTTGAATCATTTGGTTTTGTCCACATTTTAACGCTACTGTAGTCTTACCTATGATCATTCCATTTTGTGACACTGAAAGGGATTTGCTTTCTGTGTGATCTTTCCATTACGATAAATTTTCTTAATGTTTCCTTAATGTCAGAAGGCAAAGATTCTGAAGTGTGTTTTTAATAGTTATTTTAGAAGTTTTAAATAACTTTAAATTTAAGTTTTTGTCTTAGTTTATAGACTGTAGGATGATAAAATGAACTTTCTTGTTCTGACACCTGAGATTCCAATGCAAATTTGAATTTCCATAGTGGTAATGGCTAATGCCAATGCCTATGTTTCAGTGCTTTGAATGATCACTCTAGTAGCACTGGTAACCTCAGCTTGTGATCTGCTTTTTCTGGAGAATAATACCATAATGATCACTCTAGAGACAAATATACTTAATAACAAAAAACCGTTTTGCTCTTTCCTCTCCAGGACCCATTTTGCAATAAATACGGATACATATGTCTGTTTTCAGTAGAACAGAAGAATTAGCAAAAGTAATGTGGTGACCAATTCATACAAACTATAGAGAGATAAGAGACTTGAACCTACCACAAATCTGATGGTTATTTTAAGATTAATTTCTTACATTACATTTTTGATGATACAAAAAACAGTGGTTTTTGTAGTGCCAAATTAGTTTCTATTAATTGTGTCCTCTATTAGGACATGTAAATAGTAAATTATAGCTGTTGCCTTTGACAGTAATTTCAGGGTAATCTATTGAAAGTCTTGGTTCAGGTCAAGTATAGTGTTGATTTTCCTGTTGGTCTTTCTAAATGTTCTTGTTCCTTAGAATCTTTTGATTTTTTTTTTTTTTATTGAGATTCCTCACCCTCCCAAGTGTCAGTTGCAAAGAAAAATAAATACCTTCATTTATTTTGAAAAATAGAGTAGGGGATGAATTCTGTCTTCACTTACAGTGGATGGATATACTCCCTTAAGAAGTGTTGTCTTACGTTGTCCTCTGGTTTCTCTGGTTTCTGATACTGATTTGGTGCTTCACATGTTCACCTTCTCAACCTATAGGACGTGCTGACTTTTCAGCAGCTTTTATGCCACCATGCATATTAATACCCCATCTTAACCTATATTCCAGGTCTTTCAGAATGTAATTTTAATTTAAGTCTAATTTAGAACGAAATAATACAAATAAGAACTTGGCAGTAAGCATTCTGTAACTACTGTCTCTTGAAGCATTCTATAAAACAAAGATGGTTGGACATTTTTTTTTTCTGTAAGAAAAAATGAAGACAGTGCAGGTATTGCTTGTAGTCTGGCATTTTTTTGGATACTCAAAACAGCTTTCAAATCAGATTAAAAATTTTTCTCATCAACCCAAATTCCTTTGAAGTTGTCTTTTTCTGGGTGTTCAGTCAGGAAGATGTGAAGATGTTAGAATGTTAGTATGTGTAAGTGGAAAGAGAGAATAAAAAAATTGGAGAAATGTGCAAGTATCTTAGTTAAAAAGAAGATAGGAAAAAAAAATATTTAAGCAAGGGATGCTTTAAACAGCCAGGCCTGGAAAGGTTCCGTTAAGCTGTGTCTTTCTGAACTGCTCAATAATGGTAGCTTCAGAGATTATTTTTACTTATATGCTCAGAATGAGCTGTTCTGAGTAAACACGTTGGAAAGGGACCACTTTTAAGTTTTCATTTCAGTTTTATCATTCTATGAAAATCCTTTTCCTGTGAGACATCAAAACACCAAGAGGAGCATTTAAACTCAGATATAAAACAAATATCTCTTACTTTTAGTGCATTATCAAGACTCAGGAGAATTGAGAATAGAATGACCTCTAACTGTGTTTTTTTTTAATCATCAGCCTGTCGTAAATGCATGGGTTTAGTCCTTCTGCATAGACACTGCAACATTTAGAAATAATTGTACTTCAGGTGGTGTACCTGATCTTTTGAAGTTAGTTTCAATTTTGCAAAAATAAGAAAAGAGTGTTAAATACTGCTTGAATGTCTTCAGATTGGCTACTTATATATGATGCTGGATGTTATTTTGAACTTGTTTGACAAAATACTCATAACAATTTTAATATTTACCATTGTTTAGTCCTGTATTCCTTCATATATTCACATTAATTTTAATGGAATGAAATATGATGTATAAGCATAAGTAGATAGTGCTGACAAGGGTCATATGTTAAAATTGACTTCACAAGTTGTAGTTTGTTGGTTATACAGTTTAAACTTTCCCAGTCACTGTAAGGACTGACTTTAAATTGATATGTGCTTATAGAATGAGTAGGAAATAATTATGCAACTCAGCTGAATATCTGGCCATTTTGAAAGTTATGTGTTTCATACATTAGGGAAAAGAAGTGTGATCAGAAGACGTTTTTACGCAGCAACAG
The DNA here is from genome assembly GCA_013397115.1 of Edolisoma coerulescens. Lineage (NCBI taxonomy): Eukaryota > Metazoa > Chordata > Aves > Passeriformes > Campephagidae > Edolisoma > Edolisoma coerulescens. Next base: position 2,119,814 of record VWZW01007169.1, read on the forward strand.
TAATTAATGCTAAATGTAGAGGTAAATTTTGTTTTCCCAACTGGTGTTCACCAGGTCTTTTTTTTTTTTCCCCACTTTCCTTATTCATTGATTCGTTTCAGTATGAGGAGTATCATGTAAGTTGTGAGACATGAAATTTTGTAGTAGCTCTAATACCTTTAAAATATGCAGTATGCATTAATATGATGGTTATTATTTTTACCTGGCATGCTCACTTGTCTCTCTTGTTTTGTATTGTTTTGCTTCATAAGGCTACTGTAATGAAAGTATTAAATGGAACCCCTTTTTTCTGCACTTTTTCTTTCTCAGAAAAAGACATCTAATCTTTCTGATACTGTCAATTTTGGCAGTGGAAGTAGTTACATAGATGTGTGTTCTTGTGGTATCATCATGTGGTTACCTTTGAATTTCTAAAATCCTGCTTGTGTTTAAAAACAAAAAATCCCCATATATGGAGAGGATTTTGTTTTTCTTTTTACAAAAAAAGGGTGGATAACAGACACCAGTTTGTTTACCTCTCTGGATACTACTTTCTGACATTTGTCAGTCTTGTGTGTTATTTCATTGTGTTAAAACTGGGAAGTTTGGAAGTGTTAGTTTAGAATTTTCTCTTCCTGTCAGAGCCTTCTACATAATTAAAATGGCAGTGAAATGTTAGCTGAGATACAGTCCTTTGAACAGTAAGATAAGTACTTCTGGTTTCTGTAGGGTTGGGGTTTTTCGGTGGTTGATTTGTGGGTTTGTTTAGTGTTATTTCCTGTAAAGGAAAGAATCTTGAAACCTACAAAATCCTCACTTTCTCTATCCTTACTAGTAGAACAGTAAGCTTGCTACTAGAAAGATTGATATTGGTGCCGTTTGAAGCCCCTCCTTAATGTGACATAAGGATTAATTGATGTTTTCATTTTTGTTGTCTCTTCTCACAGAGTCAGACTGCATTGCACTTAACGTTGTGTTATGTCTGTAGCTCTGAGTTTTAAATAAGTGGACTATTTTGTGTTTCTGGAGTTAACTATATTAATATTTTTAATTAATTTGAAGCTATTATCTTGAAATATTAAGAAAATCTGTCTTCTGTCATTTTTTTTTTAAGCGGGCCCAAGCTGTTCTTCAGGCAGTGACGGCTGTACAGGCATCAAACGCTCCCATTAGTGGGACCACTGTTAGTGAGAGTGCAGTGACTCCAGCTCAGAGTCCAGTACTTAGAATAATTATTGACAACATGTACTATCCAGTAACCCTGGATGTCCTTCATCAGGTAAGTCAAATTTCATTTTAACTTGAGCTATGATTGAGAGAAACAGATATGTAAAACTTTATAATGTTTTTGGCAGATATTCTCTAAATTTGGTGCTGTATTGAAGATAATCACATTCACGAAGAATAACCAGTTTCAAGCTTTACTGCAGTTTGGTGATCCAGTAAATGCACAGCAAGCAAAACAAGTAAGTATAGTTCTCTTTTAAGGCTAGAGATCTTCCTGTACTCCCAACATTTTACAAATGTTGATCTAAGAGAGTAGTGCCATAACAATGTGTCATACTCCTCCACAATTTTTTGACATTAAAAAAAAAATAACTGAAAGTTATAACATAATATGTTGTTATACCATGAAATCGGTGTTTAACGATAGTGTTTATGGATACTGTGTCTGAACTATTTTAGACATTTGTATGAACAAATATATAACAAGACTGCACAGAGGTGAAATAATATGCAAGACTGCAGTAGTAAAAATGTCAACCAGAAGTAAGAATGTAGGATGTCATGGTGATGCATAATTAATTCACTGGAAGCAGCAAATTTAGTAACCCTATTGGATTGTTGTTGTCAGGTACTTTTAAGCGTCCATACAAAGATGTGATTTGTGGATTAGTTACAGATTTGTGAAAGTATTTAGTTATAGTATCCTAAAAAAAAAGAAAAAGTAAACTTACTTGTAACCATAAATGTCCAGAAGAGAGAGTGCAGTTTACTCATGTGACCAGACTGTGAAGAAGCTTTGCAGCAGTGATGGGTGAGCAGGATCTTGCTTTTGTTTTATAGGAAACTCTCCTATCCTGGGTAGGAGAGCCAAGAACAGGTAACTGGTTTTATTCATTATAGCAGGAGAGAGCCTATGGATAAATTATGGCAAAGATCAACAGCATGTCATCTAGACCAGATGGTTTGAATAATTGAATGGGATATGTGCACATTTGTGGCAGTAGGAAAGTTGAACCAAAGGGGAAGGTGAGATTTTTATTATTATTATTATAATTTTCAAGAGATAAATGGAATTAATTTATATTTTCAAACCTTCACATGCAGTCTGGGTTTGAGGAAGGCTGATTAAAATTGATGTGCTGGTTGAGTGTTGCTTGGCAGCATAGAAAGTGCTTATTGCCTGTAGATGACAGACTAGCTGAGAACTTCACGAATGTGAAAACCTCACACCTCAGGCTAAGTTGGCAAATTTTCCTCTTAGTAGAGGAAAGACAAAAATGGGCTTAATTTTCTGTTGTAAAGAAGGAGGACTATATTGAAGTAAAAACTTCATTTAATGGTGGAGGATCATCATTTTTGTCCTTATCACCAAATGAAGTACTCGGCATTGAGTAAAAAACTGTGAGATGATCAAGACAGGGAATCACAAAAAATGAGACATGTTTTCAAAAAGCAAAGTGTAAGTTTTCATGCCATAGAGGAAAACAAAGAAGAGAGAAGAGACGAGATGATTTGCAGCTTGATTTATGGTGATCAACTTCAAGATAATCTGCTCCTGAAAAGCAGTCTGGAAATACTTGTAGATTTGGAGAACAATTTAAACTAGGGATGTGCTTTTCAGAGTTCATCTAAGAGTTGAAAGAGATACAAATACATCACTGTACTACATAAGAATTTGTATGGACGGGATATACCTTGCAGGTTTAAAATAGTAGTGCAGAAACTAGATCTTAACCTACAAGTGCTGCAGAAATCACTTGTAGACATTTAGATTTATATTTTAAATATTTGATAAATAGTTGGGTGCTAAATGTGTTTGTTACAGAAGGTTGTAATTCAGGCTTGACTTGCATTTGGAAAGCTATTTCTCAGTAGTAGATGTTACTGCTGCTTTTAAAGTGCGTTTGTGACACAAAATATGACATCAAGTGATAAATCTTTTGACCTTGTTTTTTGAGTCATGTGTATTATCAGAAAATTTAATGGAAAGATGACCTCTGCGAAATGGACTGTAGTGGTGTGAAAATTATCAGTTTAATTCTAGTAATATATTATAAAAGAGTTCCAAACGAAAGGATGAGGCATGTAAAAGTATGAAAGGAACCTAGGAATCTTTTGCTGTTGTTGACTTGAGACAAACTCTGATACTAGCTGGTTGTGGGATACTGTATTGGTCTTAAACCCCAGCATGTATTTGTTTCTCCAATTTTGCATGTTTTGATTAGGGTACCTGTTCACTAGTAGTAGCTCATGTGAGAATGACTAAACTTCATTGAGTAAGAGACTCCTGTATGTACAGTCATTGTCAGAGTGATGTTGGGGCCTTAATGTCAAATCAAAATTGTCTTAGGTTTATAGTTTCATATTTTAACCAATCTATGCGTAAATATATAAAATGTTAAGAGTAGTACCAGCTGCAATTATTGAAGGATGCTAAGTTGGAAGGAAGGTTTGATTTCTCCACTACCTTCACAAACTAAATAGAGTAAAATACAATTCCTATAGTTAAGCCAAGTGCTACCAGAACAAAAATAACTAAAGAAAGGAAGCAGTAAGGTGATAGGGGAAAAACCCCTTCAGTTTAAATACATCTGGAAGTCAAAGCATGATAATATGGTGGCTACAATTAAGTTGCATGGAGTTCAAGCTCAAACAGATGGTAAAAAAGTACAGTTTTCGATTTGTTTTCCGTCGATGTTACTGTAGAAGATAATGGGAAAATTTAATTTTCCGGTGGCCCTCTTCACAGGAAATCAGAATGTGGCCTTAATAGAAATTGAAGACTTATTAAGGAAGTTGAGCAATTTGAAAAACTCAAGTGATGTAAGTACCAAGGAGAGATGCTATGCCTTTGAAGGTTCTGAGAAAACAGTGACACTGACAAGAATGTACAATATGAAGCCTGTAGCCTTGTGGGATCTCTTTTGCTATTTGAATGGGCAACTAGTGAAAAGCCTCTTTCCTGCTCCACTTGTTTTGTAAGAAACTCATTTCCTGTAAAAGTAGATAGTGGCTACACTGATACTTGTTTCATTGCCACCGGCAGGTTGTATCATTATAGGTTCCTTGGGTGAAGACTGGGAACTTCAGGTTCCATGTAATACAGCAGTCTAAGCAGGGGTGGAGAAAGTAACTGAGAATGGGCAAGAGTAGAGCACATTGAACTGCTGTGCTTCTGCTGCTGAAGAAGGTTTTGTCTGGAGATGTCTGTATGGTTATGGAGATATTCTAAGCATTAAAAATAGCCCATTTTCACTGTAAATGATGAGCAGTCTTAGCATAAGCAGCAGACTTAAATAGTTTGGTATACCATGGAGAGATGAGAGTTCTGGTGTCTCTGTCTGAGAAGCTGGCTAATTCAGAGTGTTGCCTTTGTGCAAATGTACTGGAAGTACCCATGCCAAATCATGGATGTTAACAGTTATTAATGACTCACCTATAGAAAATTAACTGAGGCTTATACATAGTGCATGCCAGTCATCTTGACCCAGCACAGGTTAAAAATATCACAGAGGTTCTGTTACAGTTGGCCAGTTGATCCTTCCTTGGCCCACAGGCTATTCAAAGATTCCAGTGAGGTTTGACTCTGCACTCAAGATGTCACCTTTCCAGTTGTTTTGACTTACAGCTTCAGGATAGCTCTGTGCTGGGAGCAGTCTGCAAAAGAGCTCAGCTAGTCTATGTTGCCCTAAAATCTGTAATAGGAACTTCATGTAGTCATTGCAGAATGGAAGAAAGGACATCTCCAGATAGGATACTGAGCTGAAGGGCTATTACCTGCTACTGTTGTATTAGGCTTTTTTGGACATCTTTAATTTTAAGGAGCACAGTTGATGTTCAGAAATGATAAGCAGTGTTCAGGTAAACAGGAGAGTGCTGGATTGCATTGGATGAGAAAGCCCAGGAAGTGCAGCAACAGGTCCTTTGCACATAAAATATGTTAATTTTTGAGAACGGAATGTATTTACATACACTTTTTAGCCACAGAAACTTCTTGTATCTAAGACACTTGTCTCAAAAGAAATTACTTTCATTCAGATGCATATCTGTAGGATGCACTTGAGACACATCTCTCCCAAGAGATATTTATCATATGACCTTCAGTTACTTTGAGGTACTTATTTTAGCTGGGGTATGTTTTCTAAGTATTGCTTCCTTGGGTTTGGGGTTTTTTTTATGCCTTTAGCTCTTAACACCCTTCTAAAAATCTTGTTTTTAGTTTTTTGGGTTTACTGGGACAGGCAAGATGAAGAATAGTACTCACGTTTGTAGAAGGGTCTCATGATACTTGATCTTCTTGGTTTGGCCCATGTGTGGTGCGGTACGGTATCACATGTGAAGTGTATAAGTACTCGAAATAGAAGTTTCTTAGCAGTAACTAGAGTTCTTGGGATGATGTTTGGATGTACATCCACTAGCAGTAGGGCTGGTCTCTTTTTTTCAGGATGTCTGTGAGAGGAACAGTGTTTGAGGATTTGTTGCACATTCTTTTGCTATACAAGTAAGAGCTCGGGACACATTCACATTTGTGACTTTACGTGTGAACAATTAATCTTGAAAAAAATGCTGGTTGGTGAGAATCTTTCTTGCATTGTTAGAGGTGTATGATGCTGCTGGTAGAGGTGGTTGGGGTGAGCGGTTTTTTTGGTTTTGATGCTTGAAGCCTTTCCTAGAGTTTGACTACAGTGCTTTTTAAGAGTGCGTATCCTTCCTTTCTGGTTCAGGATGTTCTTTCAGCCTATCTGTGTCCCAGCTACAATGGATTTCTCTTATGCAGTACCTTTTATATGTACTTTTGGTCACTTTGAGTTTGTCATAAAGAGGAGTTTTTGCTGTTTCAGTAGAAGTTTTAGTTACTTATATAGCTTCCTTTAAACATTGACTACTCTAGAAGCTGCAAACACAGGTATGTCTTGGTTTGCTACTTTTTAAGTCTAAAATATTTCCATCAACTTAGCAGCCTTCTGCCAGCCACAAGTCAGTATTTCTACAGACTCCGCACAGAGGTATAGTATGAATCCTGATGGGTCCTGTGATTGGGTCAAAGCTAAAGAATACAGCCTTTCAATCTCTCTTGTACCTGTTTTCTTCATTAGGGGAATGGTTATTCCCTTGATGGGCAGTGGCATTGTATTTGACAGTAAGTAAACTCTGACCGTGTAAATTTGACCTTCCTCTAATCCATATCTTAGTGGATTTTAGGAGGCAGGAAGTCTTCTAAAAGTGATGGCTGATTTTCAGTATAAACTTTTTTAGGTGTAAGTGTTCAAGTGATATTCTTTTCCCAAATACCAACATTAGGAGTCTTGGATTCTGCTTTGTCACTGTGTATAAAAGAGCTAGCGAATTGTGTATGCTGTAACAGTGGTGCCCACCACCACCCCAACAATACAGAATTAATCTTCAGCTTGTGTTCTATGAATAAGGACAGTAAATTTTGCTTTTGTAATGTTCTATAAAGTATTTTTTAAGCGGAGTTTCAAGCACAGGAGTTTCTCTTTCATTGCTAAGTATTTGTTGATACAGTGTCTAGATTTTCCAGTTTCTATAGGTTTTTTGTTCTCTATGTTTTTAGAACTTCCAAGCTGTGGCAAAATAATTGTGTTGACTTACATATTCTTTTACATTGACTGCTAATGGTGGTAGTTCTTTTAAGTGATTTCATGAGCCCTGGAGATGTCAGCTGTGATAATATGTATTGTAGGGACAGCCTTGCTGGCCCAGGCCTAGCAGAGGGGTGTCTGCAAGATATTCAGTTTCCAGATGCATCACTGTATGAAAATAGCTGTGTTGGTTCTACAGCCAGCAGGCACACAAGGTTCGTGCAGTGCTTAGCTCAAAATAGTAAGCCCTACCAGAACCTGAATGTGTTGGAAAGTACACTGCAGATGTAACCCAGCTAACTGCAAGAGCTAGTTCAGGTCCAGAGGTGGTACATCTCAGTCCAACGTTTCAGTCCAAACATTGAAATAAAAGATCTGATGTTTGTATTTGAAAATTTGGTTTATTTGGTTTTTTCCGCATATATATAGTAGTTTTATATTTAATGTAATGACTTGATTGAATGCTTGTTTTTAAGATGAGCTGCATTCCTTAAGAATTAAACTGACTTTGTTTAAAAAGTTTCCATGTTTTTAAGTCTCTCATATTTAACTGGTAGTACTTTGAGTAAAAGGATGATAAGCCCAAAATGTAAATGGACTCAAATCCAGGTGTATATATTGGCCTTTTTAAAGACTGTTTTCATAGTGTACAGGTGTCATGTTAATAGGCATTCTTTCAGAAGTACTAATTAATTGTGAAAATGAGATTTCTAAAAAACAGTAACATCAGGCTAGCAGTTAAAGTTGGTTTTCTTTCAGTTTTGGTACTAATTACCTTTAAGGGGAGAAAGAAAACATGCAGGGATAATGTATACATTATGCCTTAACAGATGGCTGTCTAACATGGTAGTTAAGTCTAGATTTTTTTTCGTCAGTCAATTTTCCATGTAAAAGAGTACTTGTGAGATTCTTGATTTTTATTATTTTTGTTCTTTGAGAAATCTATTTGGCATTATGTCTGAATTTAAGCTGTGCTGTGGAATGCTGATTAATTAGCTATATTCAACAGACAAAATTTAAGTTTGACAGCATTAAAATGTCCCTGGCTACTCTGGTGCATAAAAACAGTTTCTAGGTAAGAAGGGACCATCGAGCTTCCTGGAATCATGATGAGAGGTTAATGCATTTTAATTGGTTTTAAGCTAGACAGTAAGACAGATAAATATCTATACGCTGACCTTGTTTAAAAAAAAACTACCAAAAACCCCAACCTTGTGCAACCAGCCTGTATCGTGTCTTTTAAATAAATTGTGATCTCTTTTCCAGGCCTTAGATGGTCAAAATATTTATAATGCTTGCTGTACCCTCCGAATTGATTTTTCCAAATTGGTGAATTTGAATGTCAAGTACAACAACGATAAAAGCAGGGACTACACTCGTCCTGACCTTCCGTCTGGCGATGGACAGCCAACGCTGGATCCAGCTATTGCTGCAGCATTTGCAAAGGAGACCTCTCTTCTAGGTATGATGTTGACATTCTTCTTCTGTATTGCAAAGCCACTTCATGAAAATATTAATTAATCTTTCTAACAACTTAAATTGCAGTAGTGTCCAAAGGCCCATTCAAGGTTCAGTCTATATTGTGATCTTAACTGTAGTAACATAATTATATTGTCTTTAGAAGTACTGCAAAAAAAGAATGAAAACTTGCATGACAAAATGACAAATGCACAGAGTATTAGAAAAAGTCAGGTTAGTTCAACTTGTATCCCAAAATCTGTCCTTCCCTCTTTCATATGTTCATGTGGCCACCTTGCCCACCTTCCCACCAAGTTTGTAAGAGACACTTAACAAGGTTTGCATGATTTCTTCATGCTAATGTTTATTTGTAATATCAGATTATGAAAATAATGTTTTGATGGTTTCCTTCAAAGAGGAAAGATTATGCTCTTTGCTTAAAAAACCCAAACTGTATGGTGCTAGCCTGTAGTTTCTGTGCATAAAAGAAAAAAAATCAGTAGTTGCTCTTCTAGTGCTATGGTATATGAGTTCTAATATCCTGTCAGCCTTTGAGTTCATCAGAAGTTGGTGAAATGCTCTGAGAAAGGTACAGATATATCTGTCTTCTGACTATTGCCAAAATAATCAATGCATACTCCTACTCCTGTCAAATTGGTTTTTGGTGAGAACACCTTTCACTCTTTAAAATGTAATAGCACTCCGATATAGAATCATTACTTTTATAAAACCAGATTTGTTATGTTGTGATCATTGTTCTTCCCACTTAGTCTTTTTCTTATTTCTTTTTTCTTTCATAATTTCCCATTTTTGTTCCGAAGAAAACATAAGAACAACATAGATTGCATGGTTTTTTGTACAGTCTGGGCCAAATTGAAGTAAGTTTGAGTTAATGTAAGAAAGAGGGGCCTCTGCTCTCTGTTACAAAAGATAGAAGGCACTTAGTGAATTATGTGAGCCCAGGAAGAGGAGAATATTGTAGCTAGGGCTACTGAATGTTGCGCTGTATTTGCCCCTTTTCTGAAATCAGGTTACTTGAAGGATACATTTTATATCTAGTTATAAAGTACTCACAAACCCAATTCCCCCAAATTCCAGAGCGCTTGACTTTACATCTCCAGCATGTCTTGCAAAATGAGGTATCACTTGCAGCTACAGCAAAAGTTTTAGGGAGTAAAAAATACTGTAAGAACCTAAAGTTTCAGAAAAAAAACTGTAGCTAAAGTTCATTTTCTTTTTTTCTCTTTTAACTTCCCATAATTTAAAATTTGAAATCTCTCATTTCGTGCTTCAGTTGGGAAGGTGGATGAGTGTTTGTGAAGTTTGACACCCTAGAGATGAGTGCTGTAGGAACACCCTTCAGGCAATTAGTAATTCTTTTGTCAGCCCGCAATGACTAGAATGTAGACATGGGGCTGCAGTATGAGTAGTAAGTAGACAAAAGCAAAGTAAAGCTGCTTATTAATGAGACCCATAATATTAGGGATTGTGAGGCAGGGATGTAGGAGAGGAGAGAGTAAAGATTCGTAAGTTATAAAACAGTGACAAATGCAGCACTACTTATGTAACTCTGATTCTGACATTTTCCTGAATGCTGAGAAGTTGGTTTCTAGTCTCAGGCTTACTAAAGTATTTCCTTGTATATAATACTTTTAGTATGCATCAAATTAACAGGTTTAATTTGCTTGGTGTGGTGAAATCACACTCTGCAGATGCTTGGATCATTGCATTACTACAGATATGTTTAATTGGGGTTACTGTGCTTTCTGCAGTTATCCAAGTGACTTTAGTGGACTTTATGATCTAGTACTTTCGACCTGAAAGTCACTTAGATACTTTTGATTTTTGTCTGCAAAACTACAAAGCTTTCTAACATTTTGATTTTAATCACTCATTCTTTTGTGTATATTAAAAGTAATTTCTAAAAAAATTATGAAGATGACAGTTTCAATAACTAATTAAATATTTTAACTCATACTCCTTGGGTGGACCTCCTTACATGCAGTGCTTTTCCAAGCAGTAGAAAAATAAAAGGTACACAACCTGAGTGACTTATATTGCAGCTGTGAAACATTTTCAGAGCATCGGTGAAGTCAGTAATGTTTATTTTGGTGAGCAGTGGAGGTTTTATATCATGTTGGTTTTTTCTTCTGTAAAAATGTTCATTGTTTCAAAAGAGACTTGAGGGAGCTGGGTACATTTTCGAACTCTGCTTGTGGTCAGTTGGGTGAGCTTGGTATATTCTTAACTCTTCATCATCTGTCAAATGGGGATGGTTTCTAAATAGTTTCAGATAAGTCCTAAACAGTATGTTACATGGTAACTTATTCATAATAGAAACTTCTTACTTTTATTTATTAAAAAACTTTTAATTGTTTAAATCAGAATGGCAAATCAAAGTACAGTGGAGACTGCAGACCAAGAATTCTGTTTTTATGGCTTTGTAATTTGTCTGATCTTTTCAAAAAAATGAGATCTGTGTGTGCCATGTAATCAGTTAAAAACATATCAATCAAATAGATGATCTAGCCTGCATGCATCGTCACTCATTCATCTACTACATCCTTACCTGTGATAAAATAAGGTTTCAGAAATCTTTGAGACTGTAAATTAGACAATATTCAATGAGTCTTACTATTTTTTGAAAGAAGGAGAAAATTACTAGTGGATGAAATGAACTGGTTTCAAATGAATTGTCAGAAGCAAATTTCTTTTTCTTTCTCTTCTGTTTTTTACCTCACATATGAAACGGTAGATATATTCTCCCTCCTCCTCCCCCCCTGCCCCAGAAGTTACAGATGTTACAGAAAAAAAACTTTGGATAAACAACAGCTGTATTATGCTGAACCACAACAAACAAAATATTTTTTATTAGAACTATCTATAATTCCAAATACTGATATGAATAATATGTTACTCACAATTTAGATATTTGTTTAATATTAGAGCTGGAAATACATTGTTGTGCTTAGGGCTCCCAGAGCTTTATCCCTTGCTGTCATTGCTGGCATTCTTTGTTAGCACTTCCCATTAATGCCCCTTTTTAAGATTCTTACTAGTAATTCTGAAGAATAATAATTGAAAATACTTTTATAGGAATGGTGTTTAATTAATCATTGTTTTTAACTTCTTCAGTGGGACCAAAGAATGTCCTTGGGAGAATCTGATGCTATGAAGAATTTTGCCTTTTAAAGTATGAGTTACTTGGCTGTGCTGTGCCCAGCTATGGAAAGAACCATGAGGACTTCACTAGTCTTCTCTAGATTCCTTTATTCCTAAAAATACTGGACTGGCTTAAAGTTCCTAAGGTTAGGGAGAGGTGTCTAGACATACTAGAAGACTTGATATGCTCTAGTAAGACCTGATGCCTTGACATTTTCTAACACTTAAGTGATTGCTATTGACCTAGTATAAAATAAGTTGTATTTCCTTTTTGTTGACATCTGTCATGCCTTACTGTCCTGGAAAAGTATTTGGGTACATCAGTGCTCTTTTACTGAATGCTGCATGATGGGCAAATACAATGTTGATCAAATATGAATAAGCTGTTCCTATATAAACTACGTATAGTGCATAAAGAGCCTTTCATGAATCCTGGAAGTAGCACGCTCATCTCATACCCCAGTGACCTGACCAGACAAAACAACATTTCTCTGCAGGGTCCAAGTTTCCTTGGAAGAGGAAAACGTAAAAACACAACTGAAGCTTTAGCTGAGGGCAACATGCTTCTTCAGACAATAGGATTACAAAAGCCACAGAGCATGTTGAATCTTGAATTTAGTGGATGGCTAAGGCTAAGGCTGTAAGAGATAGTAAACCTCTTCACGTGGCCAGCTCCACTGCTGAGTATTTAGTCACGCATCAAGTTGAAGTGAGGAATTTCTCTCAAATGATGATGGAAAGTAAGGATGTAATGATGCAGAGAGCACAATTAGTGTTTATTCTTACTGATTTAATCAACATTTACTTTAGACCATTTTGATAAACTAGACTCTTCAAGCATTTTGGAGTGCAGTGGAAACAGTTTTGGTGCATGATAATGGTTGTTTGAGTAGAAAGTACTTTTACACCTCATAACTTTGCAGACTTGAGCAGAAAAAAAAATTTCTACATTTCTCTTGGATGACTTTAACAGTAGGATGGTCTGCTGTGTAGAGTGGTGTATGCAGCACTAGTACTGATATAGGAACTTTTTTTTTTAAACGACTTGTGTGTGTTTCGTAAAATATGCTTTATTTTAAAATTAGGGCTTCCTGTTGCAGCTGTTCCAGGAGCTCTGAGTCCTTTGGCTATTCCAAATGCTGCTGCTGCAGCTGCAGCTGCTGCTGCTGGCCGTGTGGGAATGCCTGGAGTTTCAGCTGGTGGCAATACAGTCCTCCTGGTTAGCAATTTAAATGAAGAGGTCAGTGAAACAATTTTACTTTTTTTTTTCCCCCCTTGAGTCACTCTTCATTTGTCAGTATTTTTTAATTTCTTTGCATTTGGCCTCTTACATGTGGATTTTAAGCTCAAAGTATTTTTGCTGGTTTTTTTAATAATCCCCAAAGCTTATTTTAAAGCCATTATTGTTAAATACATTTGTTTTCCTAGGTAGCTGACAACTTAAAATATCCTTTGACAGTCAGCTACCTATTTTTTTCTAAGAAAAATTTGGTAACTACTACATGTTTGAATACCAACTATTCTTTCTTTTGTAATTGTAATCATGTAAACTAGAATTTCTGTTTTGTTTCTAATTGTTTGCTGTTTCATTTCATGCTTGTATCTCACATTTTTGAGTCTTAATTTATGTGAACTACTCTAACACATTTTTCTTTGAAGGTTCTCCCAAAGATCTTGACGAGGCAGTCTTCCAGTCTCTCTTAGTAATTTTTTTTTCTTTGCAGTTACTCATTTGTCTTAAAAAAAAAAAAAGTGGTGGCAAAGCATTTTCACCTTAACTGTATCTTTCTTGCTAACTCTTAAATCTAAAGGGATTAATTTAGTTTTGCATTTTTACTGTCCTTTACATTTATTTTGATGGCTGTGAAAGCTGGTATGAAATGTGGGAAGTTTGTATCAGTCTAGCTGTTCCATTTTTAACTGGCCTCTGTCACTGTAAATCATTAAGCTTTTTTTATCATCTGGTACTATTTTGTCATCCACAGTCTTGCATGTTAAAATGTTTTAGATCAGAGTGCCATTTTGAAAGATATTTTGCCTGCATTTCATAACCAGCCATGCTTACGCAGTTGAAGTTTAAATTTTAAAATTTCTATTGCATGCTTTTTTTAATTTATGTTCATGTTGAGATGAAATGCTGTAGTTTACTCTTAATATGAATGTACTTTACCCATATTTGTCTTGGGTGACTACATTTTACTCAGTTTTTCTTGTACAGTACATAAACCAACCATTTTCTGACCAAATTCCTGCATTTCCTATGTACTGACCTATATTTTATTTTTTTTTTGTTCCCCACTTCCTTATTTTTTTTTTCTTCTGCATTGCTGTATTCCCTCCCCCATTTCATCCTTTTCCCTATGTGTTCAACTTCCCTTTCCTTGTCTTTACCCAAATTCCCACGCCCTTCCCTGTCTTGCCCTTCTCCTCGTCTTTGTCTACGTTCCCTGTCTTCATTCCCTATGTTCATGCTTCTGTGCTTGAACAAAATGTTCCTCGGACCAACTTGCCCCAATTAACCGCCTTGAACCATGATCCATGACCACCTCACCATTCTGCGGGAACCACCCTTCGTTATGGATGATCTGTTCATCTCCGCTCTTCCTCGACTCTTCTCTCTTCTTGTCTTACGCTGCTTGCTCTTCTCTCCTTCTAAAGATGGTTACGCCCCAAAGTCTGTTTACCCTCTTCGGTATGTTATTGTTAGCACTATACTTTTATTATTGATTTGATTTTGTTTTTATGGTTTTTGTTTGGTTGGTTTTTTTGTTTCACCTTAATTCTTATTTGTAGCTAGCACTTTGGCTTAAAGTTGAATAGTAAATCTTTTGCTATTTTTCTTTTGCTCTTTAAATCTCTCCATAGACACAGATTTTCTTTTAATGCATGCTAATATATTTTGCATGGTCTTTAATTTTATATCATTCACATAGCTTTGAGGGTTTATCAGAAATTATTCTTTTCAAAATTCACTATTCAAAATCTTTATCTCCTTTATTCATTTGTGAGTGTGTTGAGTTTGAGTGAGTGATCTTGTTGCTGTCTGAATGTTCCATTGATATGTCAAAATATATTACTTAGGTGGCTGGCTTTAAAATGAACTTTTTCTTTTGGGTTACTTTTGACTTTGAAAAGGTGTTTATGGTGATGTGCAGCGTGTGAAGATTTTATACAATAAGAAAGATAGTGCTCTTATACAGATGGCTGATGGAAACCAGTCACAACTGGGTAAGATTAGTTTTCTCTTTATATTCCCATTAGTCTAAGTACTTGGAAATTAGGCTGTGTAAGATCAGGTGAACTAAATGTGTTTGTCCGTCTTTCTCTTATCCTGGTTACCCACCAGATCCAAAATCTTTTTGCATGCACTTGTGTTCCAGAAGGTCTGCACCTAAATGAATTCAAAAGCTGAATCAAATGTGATGATTCCTAAATAGAATTAAATATTCACAAAGAGTCTGCAGACCTAGTTCTTGATTCCAGTCTTTTAGCACACTGACCCTTTGATTTGCTTGGGTGTTTTTCTTCTTTGCTTGTGTAATGTACCACAAGCTATTGAAAAGTAGCACTCAGTTGAGTAACTTGTCTTTTTCAGCCATGAGCCATCTTAATGGACAAAAAATGTATGGAAAGATTATTCGGGTTACCCTTTCTAAACATCAGACAGTACAACTACCTCGTGAGGGACTCGATGACCAAGGGCTGACTAAAGATTTTGGTAATTCGCCTTTGCATCGCTTCAAGAAACCTGGTTCAAAAAACTTTCAAAATATATTCCCTCCTTCTGCAACACTTCATCTGTCCAATATTCCGTAAGTGTTCACTGTCAGTAAGCTGCTGATATTTATGTGATTCACAACACACTGAATTGCCTAATGATTTCCTGCTTATGCTTACCTTCTTTCTGTCTGTAGACCATCAGTAGCAGAAGAGGATCTACGCACATTGTTTGCTAACACTGGAGGCACTGTGAAAGCATTTAAATTTTTTCAGTAAGTAGCTTTTCTGCACATAGCTCTAAAAAAAGAGTTCTTGCAGCACATCTTAAGAAAAAGTACATATCAGATAGCAAACATTAGGAGCAACCCCTGTAGTGTTCAAGTTCCTAATTCCATTATGTTGTTTCAGAAGAGATCACAAGATGGCACTTCTTCAGATGTCAACAGTAGAAGAAGCTATTCAGGCTTTGATTGATCTTCACAATTACAACCTGGGAGAAAGTCACCATCTGAGAGTTTCCTTCTCTAAGTCAACTATTTAAAAAGGCAGATAGAGAATGAAGGTGTATTGCATTGTTTGGTGTTGTCACCTTTTGACTGTTCAGGAAAGTGGGGACCAGAGTTTGTCTTCTGTTTTTTTATTTTTTTCATGCTGTTATCATTCCTCGATTGTTTAAAAAAAAAATGGCAGTGATATTAACTGCTTTTCAACTGTTTAACTGTTGTTTAGATAAACCATTGTTTTGTTTAAAAGAATTCAAGTTAATACCACATTTTTTCAACTTAGTTGACGTACGTGCCTTAAAAAGGAAAATTCGTACTGCTGGAATTGTATAACTAGTAAAAAGCAAATTTGGTTGTCTGGGGCACATTGTTACATGATAATTTAAATATGTTTTGGCAGGGGTGTGTAAAAAGGTTAAGTTTTTGTTTTCTCCTGCTTGATAGATTTCTTTATATGCTGGCTTGTCACTTATTTTTCTTTTTAATTGGGTAAGATGCATTATGCTGAAAGAGTAAAATGACATTATTTGATTTTTGCTACTTTTTGCTTTGTGTTCTTTTTTAAAAAAGGCCTTTTGTATTTCATTGTTCTGGTCTAGATTCAGTTATGAATGTAGGCATTAGTTAAAATTAACAAGGTACAGAATATTAATTTCTTAAAGGACAAAAAGTGACTTCTGTGACTTTGAGCCCTATGTGAAAAGCATTGTGGAATCTTAACCTTTTTGTACACACTCTTGTGGGATGTATCATATAAATGTCAGCACTAAGTAATGTCTTGTTTGTGGCTGAATATTTTTCGTAGATGTTTTTGGAGTTGACATGACTTACGTGCATTTCAATATATATTGCCATCTTTAGTTTGTAATTAAGTATGGAATATGGTTGTGGATTTCTGAGCATGTACAGACTGGTCAAGCTAGTTCAGGAAATGGTGCATGTATTTTTCAATGATGAAGAAAGTTTGCTGCAAATGCTTGCAGGAAATTTTGTGGCAGTTTCCTAAAACTGACAGCCAGGTGGGACCAAAGTTTATGTGCCTTTAGTCTTAATTTACCTTGCATTGTAATATTCAGTTTTAATAAATCTCTTCAAAATATTTTGTATTTAGAAATTGATCTGACTTTACTATAAACATGGCTCAGAATCTGCAGATCCTGTTAATTTGAAAGCAGTTCACTTACAGTCTGAACTGTTACCTTGATTCTGTTTAAATGACCAATAGTTTTTGAAATTGATGTACTTAGTTTCAAGATTCATAGATTCTGTTATCTATGTAGAAAAAAAAAGGTCATGTATATTTTCTATTAGTTGAGTTTTTACATCTTTAGAATTGTAAAATTCAGTATAGTTTGAAAGTGGCACAATTAAAAATTAATTTTCTAACAAAGTTGGGAGGTTTGATGGTTGTTTAATTTCATTTTATGTGTACTCTGCTTACCTCTGTAGCATGCTCAATAAACACTTCTGTAGCTCTGTATTCACCTTTTCTGTCTTTCTCTGCTGCTTGCTATCTCTCCTCTTCTTTGTTTTTCACTTCTACTGTGCTTCTAAATTCATGTTTATTCTCCGCCAGGGTGGGAAAAGCATAATACTAAAAACTACTATTTATGGCTTTTTACCATAAATCTGATGCTGTGAAAAATACCAACTCTTTCTTTTCAGATAGTGACCCCTTTGCAGGCATATGTGCAAATTAAACGTTTCCCACCCTGTTATAACTTACTGCTTTAAAGACATAACTTTTATTGTAGTTTGTTATCTCTCTCTTTCTATCTTTTTAGTTTTTAAGCAGATTTATGCACTAATAGATCTCTCAGGTTTGCCATGCTCTCTTGCTGCAAGTTTCATCTTTCATTTTTTTTGTGTCTGCTAAAGATTTTCTACTAATCATACGGTGTACTCATGGGTGAAAGTAACAAAGGATTTAACATGAGATCCGTGGACCATGCGTGTTTGAGAACAGGATACTTCACCTTTCCAGTCATGGGTTCAAATGAATCTTAAAACGGTTTGGGCACTTCAGTAGTGTTTCTTTATATTACTTTGAACTGATTGTTGTGGGGGTTTTTTCCCTTCTATTAGAAATAGGATTTTACACAGTTGCCATTTAAGAATAACTGAATGATCCTGGAGCATTCGGTGAAAGCTGTCGGCGTTCAAATCAAAGCATTTTTCAGTCACTTTTCCAGTACAACCACTGTAGATACATTGATGTCAGAATACTTGTGAACTGATCTTCCTTTGGGTGGCTTTCAAATCAGTAAATAGCTATCAGCTTTTGAAGGTCATGGTATAATATAGGGGACTTGCATTAGTCTTAATATGTTAAATAAAATGCATTATATCAGAATTACACCCAATATATGACTTAAGTTATACTCCAGGTATTGCAATGATCACCAATCTGAAGTGCTGGTAGAATCCTATTCATCCATACTCAAAGCTTGTTAATCAGCATCTTTTTACAACTCAAGCACCCAAATGCATAGATGTGACTATTTCCAATGATTTAAGCAGTAGTTAAGGGTCTGACTGAGCTGATCTGTTACGTTTTTCATCTGTACAATATGATGTCCCATATTTTTCTAAAATAAAAGTGTGTCAGATTTCCTTTTGTGTTTCAGAATGTGCTTGCGTGTTTCAACTAGAATTGTGAATTGAAATTTGCCATTCCATGGGTTTGGCTTGTGCTGAATCCTTTCCACTCTAAAACATGTATCAGATAGCATACAGTGATTGCCATATGTGTAATTTTGAAATAACTGTAGACGTCTGCACTGTCTGGTTGTGTACAAATACAGGGGTTTATAAAAGGGTAACTTACATATTTCTTGCCAGGCTTATTTCCTTTAAAAGAAGTTTCTCTACTTAAATCTCATTTTGAAAATTTCTGTGGCAAAAACCTCAAGGGAAAGAGTATATATTGGCTTTGACTTGTTATAAATTCAGCAGCTTTTTTTATGAGGTTATATTTGTATTGGCCAAAATTAAAAGTAATGACAGTCATAATTGTCATGAAAGCATTTTTTATTCATCTGAAGAAAATCACTGTTCAGTTATTGATACTTAGTCTTTAAAGTGGTATCTCTTCAGAAAATACAGTCTTAGTAATATCCTAACTCCTAGAACTTTCAAAAACTTGTTTTTCATGAGATGGTACTGCATTTTGTATAGTAATTTGTACATTTTTGTTGTTATAAAATGTAAATAAGTTTCTGTATTTTTAGCTCTTCAGAATGTGAAAAGCATCACTTTTATTAAAATTTTACTAAAAATAAGATTCATGAATAGCTTCTTACACTCCATGGAATGTGAGTTTTCATAATGTTAGTAAAGCTTTACCATAGGCATGGTGATTCTCCAAACTCAATTTCAGATTTTTAAAATAATTCTGATATTTTGTCAGAGGGCAGTTGCTGATTTTTTTTTTCTTTGTGAATTGTTACATTTTTCTCTGGTGGAGCAATGAAATTGGTTGGAAAAGTTCAAAAATTATTCTTTGATCAGATAATGTCCACTGGCAAATACAGTATGTAAATGAAATAAACCAAAAGCTTATAGCATTCTAGCTAGAAACTGGGGGGAAACCTCAAAGTTAAGTGAATACACTTAGAAATATTTCTATATATTGTGATTTAACATGTTATGAAAGGTACCTTTGCCCTGCAGGAATAACAGTTCATATAACTATTTGTAGCTTGCCATTTTTAATGTTTTACATTAATAGTCAGTTTTATAAGCTATCTTACAGAAACAGTTTCTTTGATTCATTATAAGTTTCCTTATGTTTTATAGTATCTTACAGTGTGACAAGATGAATCAGATCCTACTGTCTGCAGGATTTAAGGCACTGTGATTTCAAACTCTATAGTTTACTCCAGATAATTTGTCTAGTTCTATGCTTAGATAACATGTACTTCTGTCAAAACATTAGAAAAGAATTATGTTTTTCTCTGCCAATGGGAGTATAACTCCACTAGTCCGTCTCAAGAAATGGTTTTTCCAATAGCAAATGTGTTACAGTGAGCAAGGCTGCTCAAAAGATTTGATTGCGTTAGGTACGGATGAGGTTGAAGTCCTTGTTCTGTTCCAGATGCTGAGACAACCTGAAGTTCAGAGTTCTGCTGAGGTGAAAAAATTTTCTTTTAAATAATTAGGCAGAATGCCCCATGTCTTGTAGTCCTGGTTATGTGTAGAAAGGGAGATACAGATATATATATATGCACACACACATATATATCCATATATACATACATATATATATATATATGGCGACATCTGCAATATTTCTAACCTTTGTGATTTCTTGGGGAGCTGAGCAGCTGCAGCCTGCTAGTCTGGTTCCATCCACACAGAAGATAAGAAGAAAGAATGATTTTTCTGAAACTGTGGGATTTGGCCTGGTATTTTCTACTTATTTTCTACTTAATGGGCCTTGGGAAAGTCAGTCAGTAGACTGCAGAAATCTTAACTATAGAGAATGATAAACAATTAAGAATTACTCTGTTAGTGCATTGGCTTGGTAGAGCCAGTGACAAAGTTCCTGCCCTGCTGAGGAATTATAGGCCACAATAATGAAGCTTTAAAGAATGGTTTTACCTTGTTTTTTCCTTTAATGTAAGAATTTATTTAGTATTACATAATCTGAGGATCTTGAGCTTTGAAATTCTCTCCAGTGCATGTGTTTGGTGTTCAGGATGGTTAACAAAATGAGATTGGTGAGTTCCTGCTTCACCTTAAAAAGTTTTACAGCTTGCTGTATTTCTTGTTGTTTTCTGAGTTCAGTGAATTTTCCTCTGATCAACAAACTAAATTTGGAAGAGGCTTACGTTGCTTTGTTTTTTCCCTTTCAAAGTTTACAGCATGTGATGATTAAAATCTATTCTTTTTTGATTAGTTGTGCAGGCAGGGCAGGCAGCCAGCAAAGGAAAAGCGAAGAACTTTTCTTCCTTGGGAAAAATGTGAATTAAATGCAGATTGACTTAAATGTCTCAAAAAACTTAGCTGAAAATAGCACTCCTATTATTAAAGAGTTCTGCATGTTTTATGAGTTTTAGCCCAGTTTCATAAGGAAATGAGGCATGTGTAATTGCACCGTCTCCGTGTGAATGTGCCGCTCCCGAGCTAACCCTTGTCTCTTCCTTGTCACTCCTGTACCCTTTGGTTGGCTTCCTGTCAGACAGAGGGGATGAAAGTCTCCAGTAGTAAGGTATTTCTGTTCCTGTCCTCATGATTGAGGCTTGCTAGTCAAAGTCCTTACTTTCAATGCTACGGGCAAGGGAAGGAGAAGATCTGATGCCTTGTCTTTAGCTGGGAGTTCTCAAACAGGCATGGACATGGTTCTCTCCCTCTTAACAGGCAGTAGCTTGTGAGGTAGCAAACGTGGCCTGGGCATACTGGGTACAGGACACGGGAAGTGAAGGGGAAGGGATAATTTTGCAGGAGGAGCAGAGTATTGGACAGAGGAGCCTTGAGGGTGTTTCAGTAGTTTGCTTTCAGTTGTTTTCATGCATAAATGGACGAGAAGAATTGTTGACAAGGTGAGACATGTTGGCTGAATAATTTCGTAGGGATATTTTACAAACAAGTCTGGACAAAATTAGTCCAGCTTGTGAGGTAAATGTGATGTATTTTTGCTTCAGCTCAATGGGTTCAGGGGTGTCAGAGCTTAGAAACTGCATGCCGACTGCTGTGGAAGCTGGCTTTCCTAGGATGAGTACTTATCATCCCTGGAAGCCAGCAAGACTGAAAGCCTGAAGCCTCTAGCCCTCGGATAGGCTACATGTCAGAGCAGTTTAGGATGATTGACACTGATGGCTTGCCAAAGAGCTAGATAAAGTGAGCTAGTGGGATCCAGAAAGAGATTTGTTAGGAGTCATCAAGTGACACATGTGGGGACTGGCGTTTTTTGATGAAAAATAAAAACTGTAAAATTTCTGACTGTCTGTATTCTCTGGCAGGGTACACCAGTATCCTTTGGGCTAACCCTATTCCCCCTAGTTCCTTAATGCCCTGGGCTTCTCTTTGACAGCATCAACATCCTTCGAAGATTTCAGTTGTGCAGCTGAAATCATGCTGGACTAGTCTGTTCTTTTCTGAAGCAAGAAATGTTTCTTGGCAGCTGCATCTGCCAAGCACCAGTGATTTGCAGCGTGTGGTGGGACACCAGCCTTTCACTTTAAAACACTGGCAATCCTCAGTAAAGAGTCCTGGTGCTGTGTCAACAAAATACTCCTTTCATCATACTGTGCTTTGTTGTCTAAACATTAACCTTCAGGTATTGACTTAGTTAATTTGAGTAAACTTTTTGTGAACAACGTTTGTCTTTCAAAATGAGGCTTTTCCTTTTTTTCTCTCTTTTTAGAGAGAGGGAGATTTTCCCATTGATTATAGAAAATAAACTAGAGGTTGCCATTTTCCAGTTCTTAAGCAAATTTTGGTTGACTTCAATAATTTTGATCAGACGTGTGTCCAACTTGTTTAAACTCTGATGGTAGAAGTCACACAACTTCCTTAGTCTGTGTCACTGCATTGCCATGCTTACTCCTAGACTTTAGGGAAAAAAATCTTGACCTTAATTTTTCTCTGCAATTTAAGTCCACTTTGATTTTTAGAGTGTGGTCATTTTCAAGTTCCTCTTAGATGGAAGATGGAGCTATATCTCATCTTCTTTCATGTGTAGTTAAGCTAAAATGCATGGTTAATAGTAGATGACCTTTTTCTATTGGTAGCTCTTCATTCCAAATAGTTCTTATAAACAGCGGTATTTGTGGTGCCATCCTGTTACAAATGAATAAATTAATCTTTTAATTAGAGAATGGTAACACCAAGCCCTTCTGCATTGCTATGGGTGAACTCTAAATAGCTTTTTTCCTGCAGGTGGCATACCTTTTTTGGGTACGAGTGCCGCACGTTTTGGTCCCCCGAGGGATGTGCTCTCAGTTGTGGCAGTGGAAGAATTGCCACATCACCACCCATTATCATTCACAAGTGACTGGAGTTGCTCAGTAAAACTGAAGTCTGTAGAATGCAAGTGATCTTGCTAACAGATGAATATTAATATTTATTTGCAATTTTCTTAAGGATACCTGGAAATCTTTAGAAGTCATTTGCTTTTCAAAGCAAACCTGAAGTATCAGAACTTTTTTCACAGGAATGTAGACTGTTGGTTTGTATAGGCTATGATCTGTAAGTTTTACACAGATCTTTTGAATAGGTTGCCCTAAGGAAAGGGATTCCACATTTCATTTCATTTCTAATTCCAGCTTTTGCAAGTTTTGAGCCAGTTGGAAACTTGGATTTTTGCTGATCTGAAATAATATACCCTTTCATACACGTCCTTTTTCAGTCCACAGCAGCTTCCTCAATTTCTAAAGATGGGAATTCTGTAAAACATAGCTTTTTTCCAAAGTGATTTCAAACAACATATGTGGCATATTCCTGCATAGCTAAAGAAAAGTATAGAGATCCTTCTATGTTGGGAGCAGTTACCCAGCTGCCTTCTGGGCTTAGAACTGCTTGGTAAGCTTCCAGACAGATTTACTGGAAAGTAAATATATTGTGCTTGGTGTACCTGGTCAGTAGTATAAACCCTAACTTGCCACAGTGAGCCGTCACACTTGAAGAAAACCTGGTTATCTGCTGCAGCTGTTAGGTTCCTAGGAATTCAGGCCTTGCAGATTCAGTGCTTATAGGACTCTCCAGCACTTCTGAGACCCTTCAGTAACCATAGCAAGTTGCATTCATGGTTTCAGAACGTTTGGGTTATGTGCTGTAGAGTGAGATTAGGGCTATCTGCACTTAAGGCTCTTGGACTAGGACACTGAGTAGCCCTAGAAAAATCTGGGAGCCCTTCAGTCTGCTTTGGGACAGTTCCCTCATAAGAAATCATGGGATATTGAAAGTTACATTCATTTCAGCTTCACTTAGTATTTAGCAACCTGCTTGAATCCTGAGGAACCAACATCCTTGTTACACTCAGAGAGAAGCTGTTAAAATGCCTCATTTTTTTGAACTATTTTTGGAACTTAATGTTACGCTCTGAATAATGCTTTTGTAATTTTAAAAAAATTGTATTTTTCAGTCCTCTGCTTTGTATTTTGTTATGTCTGTAGTGAATGTTACTTACATTTATGTTAGTAGACTTAATAATAGTCAATGTAGAAGCTGGTGAACTTGGAGGAGGATTACCACTTGGAACAATAGGCATTAGTTTTCTGTGCTGGAAAAAAGTGAGTCCAGGCTTCTGGCGCTTAGAAGGTGGTATCTAGGCAACTGCTACTGAATGCCAAGATCCTCTCTTGTGCAGACATCTGCCCTGCCAAAACCATGTTCCTAGGGAGAAGAGAAAGTTCATCCAGATGTGGTGACTGAGTATCCAAAGAAAATGAAACTGAGGGAAAATGCTGTAAATACTGAATTGCTACACAAGAACTTCAGCTCCCTAGAGATGAAACAAGTAGCCGAGAGCTTCCTCTGCACATACCGTGTGAAAGGTGGCTACTGCAGGGCACATGGCCCGAAGCTGTACCCTCTCTCAGTCGGTTTCAGACTATATCCTTGCACTCCTTTTTATAGGAATGCTTTTTCTTCCCTTTCCAATTTCAAAAATGAATTTGCAAGTTATAAGTTGCAATGTTTTAAGGTTTTTTAAATCTGTCAAGCAGCACTATGGAGATGAGCTGTGTGTCACTGTGAGGCCAGGTGTGATTCACTTAAAACTGGAAATAATGTAAGACACTGAATCTAGCTGAGACTTTGCTTTTACGGATTAATAATTGTCACAAATAGAACTCTGGTCTTTGGGCTGCCTTAATCTATAGTACAAAATCTCCTGTTGAGTAGGTGTGTGTACATCAAGTTGCCTTCCTCTGCCAGGTAACAGAATGCCTATTTGCCACCATTCTGTTGTTCAGAGACATTAACCACTCCTTCCACTGATAAAGAGCTGATGTTTTAAACTGGTTGATTTATATGAGTTATCAGGTTTGTTGCAGACTTCCTTATTTTTCTGTGTTTGGCAATTTTAGAAGTGTTGAAGTGTCAAAATATCTTACGCTTGTTAGCGTTTAAGCGCCTTCTTTTGCTATCATTTCCAGCAGTAAAGAATATGGAACAGTTACAAGTTTGAAATATTTTGGATGTCAGCTTTGTTCCAAATTTGATTTTAAGATACGTAGTGCTTGTAAAATTGCAACTGGATTTTTAAAGTTTAACATGTACAACTGCCTGATTCCTTGTACAAAATGCGAGGAAAGATTTAGCTACACACAATAGACACATAACTTTAAATATATTGGTATTAATAATGTAACCTATTTCTCTCTCCTATCCCTTTGCTAACATGGCTGTCAAGGACGGGAGGTGTTCCAAATGCTCCGCTTGCGCTGCAAGAGGTAGTCAGGAATCATTCAAGAGGTGCTTTCACTTTACAGTTGGGCTGTTCTGAAGGCTTGCTGCTATTCAAGGGATTAGTTCTGCTCCTGCCATTCTTGGTTGGAATCTTCTGCCAGCTCTGATGCCTGTCTTCTTGCCCTTCATCTGTGTGATTCGACCTGCTAAACTGACAGCATCCCTACAAAAGGTTAAACTTCTCCCTCCCTCCTTTTTGGTATTCGTTTTTGCACTTTAGTGGACTGAACCTGGTCACTGAATGGTTAGAGAAATACTAAAGGAGATGGAACATACTCTCAGGAGGAGGGGGGAAACAACACTGCCTGCTTCAACAGAAGTCAAATATCAGCTAAAATGTAACGAAATCTCATATTTAAAACACTTTATGCTGATATAGTTGTTCCAGCCCTGAAGGCTGGAACTGTCGCAGGTTTTAGATACAGGTGGAAATGCTGAGTCTGTCTAGGAGTTGAATTAATACACACTGTGATGTTTATTGACCTGAGTGCCCATATGAATCTATTTAGCTTCTAGACATTAATAATTACTAAAATACTGTCTATTACACTGAGTTGTAACATAAATTAACATAATAAACACATCACTTTACAACAGCATCTTAGGAAATGGTCTGCCACACACTGCCAAATAAGTGGATTACATCAGCTTCACGGGCTATGTGACATGTTTTGCTTAAGTAATGTTATTTAAATTCTTAATGTTTTTCCTTCAGTGAAGCTGGAAAAAATACTTTTTATAATGGATTAATGATCTCTGGGATGCTGTTTATTTTGCATGGGGTTTTTGGGGGGGGTGTGTGGTTTTTTTCCCCATACCTTGTGCCTATCATGCTACTTTTGTTGTGTTTCTGTCATTGCTGCTTTAGATCCAAGCAGGATTCTCTGGGCATGGCTCTTTTAAGTCTCTGGTTATTAGCTGTGTGGGATTTTCCTGTTCTGTTTCCAGACATGCTCTTTTGAAACAATGTGTTAGTTCCTTGTTAATCATGCTGAGAATGATGTTTGCTTTTACTTGATGGAGTTGGGCTGACATTTATGCCATACATTTTTTAAAGCAAAGGCTCTCTTTGAGGTGTCAGACATGTTGTAAAGGCCAAAAGAACTCTCAAAGAAACACTTCTGATTTTTGCCTCATCACTGTAGTATAAGAGGAGAAAGGCAAAAAAATGGTGCTTCATGAGCCAGGGTTTTACTGCTTTATGGTGACAGATAATGGTAATATTTACTCCTTATGAGCCATGCACATAAATCTACATATTTATGTAGTAATGAATACAGTAAAATATTGTGGCATTTCTACTTAGAACATAATTGCCATGTATACTAACACCGATCTGGATGTCATAGAAAGTGAGCCAAAAATAAAGCTGTTTTACCAAATTGATTCAGTACTATGGGAATATTTTAAGAAGCTGTAATAAGGGAAGTTCTTGAGAAATAGACTGAAATATTTCTGTTTATATGTCATGACAATGTAAAGGTGATAAGCAGTGTCATTCTTACAGCTGATTACATGCTGCAAAGGTAGCTGTAGATTAGTTCTTGTACTGAATTTCTGAAGTGTTTTAAATAGCTCTCTTCTTTAGAGTCAAAGCAGATTGAACATTGAATTAAAAAAAGTTCTGCTAGACTTGGTTTACTCTTTTCTGAAACTTTGCATCTCTTTTCCTTCTTGCTCTATCATGTCTCCTTTTCCATTTTCCATTTATCTCAGCCTAGATACACCAAGCCTTAAATGAAATTAATGTTTTTCTTTTCTCTACTTTAATACCTGCCTGTCATCACACCACCTGCCCCAAATTTGGAGCATTTGCCTTTACATTGATTGGATTTGAAAGCTGCTCTACTGATCTGTTTTCCATCCAGCATTGCATCCTTGTACATTATTCCTCTGATGTTGCTGCCTCCTTGTCCTCTGTGCACCACCCTTCCCCCGTGAATGATCCCTGCACTCTTGCTTTGGGCTCCCTTTGCCTGTTGTTGGATGTGTGATGGTGCTGTGGCAAACCTGGCACACGAATGCTGCTGTTGGCCCTCTGCAGGTGTGAGCACGCTGGGAACTCCTGGGTTTGGGAGCAGTTTCAGGAACTGCTTGTCTTCTCCAGCCAAAACTGACCTTGGAAGGACTTAGTGATTCTAAATCTGAGCACAGAGAGCGCTGCCTTGTGAAGTGCCATCTTTATCCTCCATGTCCTGTGTACGGAGTACTGGCCGGGGAGACCTCACCTACAAGTGTATCAGAGATTGCAGTGGGGCACTTGAGCAAGACCTGTTGTCTGTTCAGAACATCACAAGATTTACCAGCAAGATGTCCAGGTAATGGTGACGGTCTTAACGCAGAATTGAGGGGTGGGAATGTTTGAGGATGTGTTTTCTATGGATGTATATACAGGTTGAAATCAGACTTTAAATCTTGCTGGATAGTTATAATGGTGGTAGCAGGACTTCTAAACACACTCCAGAGCTTTCAATTTTATTGATGTGCAAAGCCAAATGAGGGGTTTTTTTTAAGGTTCTGACCCAGTCCCTTCCCATCTGTGGGCCTGTTTCTCAGGCAAGATACCTATGGGATATGGCAGAATTTCTAGTTAGTTTGGGATTTTTAGATCACAAAATCTACTGATATACTAAAGGAAGGGCTACTAATGGAAAAGGATCAATTGACAGGAGAAAAGGTGACTGCTGGTGTTTAGCAGGGAAAATGTACGTGCTGCTCTCAGGGTTTTCTTTGAACAGTTTCTTTCAGCATGTTCTATAATGACCTTGAAGGTGAGGTTAATTTGATATTGATCAGGTTAACAAATGTAAAATCTGGTAAATAAAAGCAATTAATTGAAAATAGTGAGGAGGTTGAATAAAAGTAAGGGGAGCTTTAACATTTGGAAGAGCAAGAGGCTACAGAACTGCTGATGCTCCTGAAGTTACGCATGAACTTGTGACTCCTTGTTACTTGCTAGAGAGAACTTTGATTCTAGGGGCCTCTTGTGCTTCAGCGTTTGGTACTGTTCACACTGATCCAACCACTGAAGCTGAGCAGAAAATAAGGTCTTGTCTCCCATGATTTCTAGTTAGATTTCAAGCACCCAGACTCTCTTTACAGGCTTGTATTTAATTAGTCCTAACATGGCCCAGGAAAGCAGAGGAGATTTTGATCTCGTTGTCCCTGTTATATTAAGGTACTGTGCTGTTTTGTCACGTTTATGTTATTGAAAGAGGAAGAAGGATGTTGGGATTTAACAGATCTGTTTCCGAGCCTTGGCTGCAGACTTGGGGGTCAGACACGAGTATCCCTGTGTTTAATATTAGTGTTGGTCTTTCTTCTCTCTGACCTTCATGGCAAATATTCTGCCTTCTTGCTGAAGATGTGCAGTGTGAGGGAAGGATATGGGATACCTGTGCATTCTCATGTAAATCCTGATTTATTCCTGATGAACACGTCTTTCCACAAATGCTGACAGGTCATGAGAGTAAACCTAGCAGCACACTCCATGTGCTCAGAATTCATGATCCTCGTCTCTTCCAAAGCAAACCCTGTAGTCTGTTCTTTAAAGCACCTTGTGTTCTGGGAGGTGCTGGGGTTTATGGGAAGTTTCAGAGCCCTAACGGGGAAGCTCCAGTTTGCATTG
The DNA here is from genome assembly GCA_013397115.1 of Edolisoma coerulescens. Lineage (NCBI taxonomy): Eukaryota > Metazoa > Chordata > Aves > Passeriformes > Campephagidae > Edolisoma > Edolisoma coerulescens. The sequence continues at coordinate 2,148,508 of VWZW01007169.1, forward strand.
TGCACTTACATCTTGAGTAGAAGCTTTAGGCAGGTGCTTTTCCCTACTGTTGTTACTTATTCTGTCTTTTACATACAAATGAGAAGATGTGAGAAAATCAGCAAGTGAACCCAAGCCCCAGGCCATTTGCTTTCATGCAGTGGGCAGAGAGAGAAAATGAAGTATTGTTAACTGCCTCCCTCACTGCCTCCTTCAGTCCATTCTCATCCCATGAGTCCACTGAAAAGCCTTTCACATTTCTGTACTAGAAATAACATTAGCAGGGAAAAAACCCCAACCACACGCCACTCCATACATTGCAGCTGTATCATCCTTTCCCAGGTGCCCGTGTTGCTTTTAAGAAAAATGATAATAGAAACACTAGTGGGGAAAGACAGAGCACAAACAATTCCCACTCTTCTCCTTGAAGTGAGCCGTTTAAAAATGGGCTTATTTTGTTAGAATTCAGGGTAAATGCTTTTCAATAGATGAGAGATACTTTTGCTCAGTTCCAATGGACTCCACCAAATCAACCTCCCACTCAATTCAATTAATTCCCTTCCCCCTGTGTGTAAGGAACAAGGTTTGGATATAAAAACACTAAATGTAAGATTAAAACATCTACAGAGATGATCAGAAGGGAGTCTATTTTAATAACCCTCTCAGATTGCTGTGCATGAGATGTGGAAGTAGGAGGTTTAATCTCAGTGCAGTGCCTTTACAATTATAATCAGAATTGAGCTGAGTATTGGTCAATAGGAAATTTGCTCCTCAGGGTAGGGAGAGGACTGTAACAAGAATTAAGTCTCAGGATGTTAGTGAAGGAAACCATCTGAAAAGAATAATCAACTGCAGTGGTATGGATCTCAGGTTCACAGAAAGAATTGTTCGAAATTAAACAAAAACCCAGAGTGAGAAACAGCAGAAAATTCACAGAGACTTAGATGCTAGTTGTGCTAAAAGGAAAGAAACACAGGTTCCAAGTGCATGATGCTTTCCTTTGGTGAATTTTTTGCTCTAAGATATTTCCAGCTGGTGTCAGTGTAAAAGGAAGAAGTTGGATATCATCAAAAGGCTCTTCCCCCAGAGGGTGGTTGGGCACTGGAACAGGCTCCCCAGGGCAGTGGTCACAGCACCAGCCTGCCAGAGATTAAGAAGCACTTGGACAGTGCTCTCAGGCACAGGGTGTGACTCCTGGGGATGGTGCTGTGCTGGGCCAGGAGTTGGACTCGATGATCCTGTGGGTCCCTTCTAACTGAGCGTGTTCTGTGATTCATACTCAAAAGAGGAAATGGTTTTAGCAAAAGTCACTTGACAAAAAAAAATTTCTGGAATTGCAGCACATATTCATGAAAATGTTTGCATGTCTGCGGGTTCTGACCATCTATAGTATTCAGCATTTCAAACTTTCCTGTCAGTGTGTAAATATTAACAAGTCAGGATGCTTGTTATGCCAAGGTAGTTTTCTGTGGGGGTAAGCTATTGCCTTAATGCTTTTTAAAGCTGAAGATTTTCTAATATCAGTCACTAATGAAAATTGTTAGTCTTCCATGATTTAAGTACTGCAGTAGAGGTGTCCATTTCTTATGCAGAGGAAGTAGAATGTACAGTGTGGAGTTTCCTTCGGTCAAATCTTAGTCACATGATATGATACTTGAAATTACCACTTCAATTTAAAATTGAATCTTGTTTCAAAGAGCTGACAGTTACGATGTCTTTTCAATATATTTATCATTGCTTCTGAATAATGAAATTACAGGATGCAAGGAAGTGGGATCAGGCCTCATCTTTGAAAACTGTCTCTGCTGGGGAACAGTCTGGCAAGGCCAACAGCAGCCAGGTAACCCTGTCAGTCATACCACGTCAGGCTGGGATTGCCTAGGAAAATATGTCAGAAGTACCAGCCTGGGGCACAGAAATCAGCAAAACTGGCACCAGTGAGGGAAGAAGTCATTGGAGGCAGGTTGTTTATTTTGTGGGAGGGTAAGATAGAGAAAACAGGATCAAATAATGGGAAGAGGGTATGGTAAGGTAGGAAAAACTCTCCATTTTACTGCAAAATGCGGGAATCACCTCTGAATGCAAGAGCTGCAAGATATAGCAAAAAACTTGTAAAGCTGAATATAAAATGAATATTCTGGAGTGAACGTAATCTAATTATTTGAGAGTTCAGATGTAGGTGATACTAGTTCTGCTTAAAAATAGCACTGATGCTCTGGAAATCTTGAACAAGCTATTAGGGAATTACCGTATTATAGGCAAATATTTTTTTTTAAATTTGCTTCCAATGCAAAGGCATATGGTGCCACTATGTCTCAAGCAATAAATAAGCAGATGTCAGAAATGTAGCCTGTGCTTGACACTGCTTGAGCTGCCTGTGCCTCCCTGGAGCCTGAAGGTGCAGCACATTTCATGGTGCCTACCAGAGTCAGAGCAGCTTGAAATACCACTGAGAGGCTGGGGAGTCACACGGGGTGCAGTGCCGCTGGCCTCACCCACGTGTCCACCAGAACTTATCTATCCTCTTGGTAATCAAGGTTTCCCTTCTTCAGGCAAGAGATCAGACCCGGGCAGTGCTCCTGAGAGGGAGGAAGGGCCTGAGCTATACCTTCAGTCATTCTGACTGTCCCAGGTGGGTTATTTGGATGATTGCAGGATCATTTGGTGGCTTTCTCTCATAAGGCATCTTTGAACCTAGCCTGCCTTAATCTAGTCCTGAATAGAAGTTAATTTAGAGCTATTCAGAAGCTAATTTAGAGAGGTTTACTGAGCTCTCTTCAAGAGAGCAGTCTTTTAGGATTTCATTTCTAAATCATGATTTTTCTTTTTACTGTGGCTTCCAGGCTCTGCATCAGGGAAAAATATCTTGGTTACTATTGTAGGACATGACATGGTGGTTAATGGTGGTTACTTTGTCTTTTAAGAAGTGCTGAGTTCTTCTTGAAACACTGATGGTACCTTTTACCACAGCACATGTGGCACATCTGTGTGGTTCTTAACCCCACTGGTCCAGGCAGAGATACCAACAGCAGCTTGCAGTGGCTCCTGGATTGCAGCAAACACCCCATCTTCTGTATTTTTCCCAGGAATCTCACTGTTGTCATTCTCGTTACACACATCCTGCCAACTGTTTGTCATCTTGCCCCCAAATAAGCTCCTGAGGCCCAGTGATGCTGTCCAGATGAATCCCTGGCCACCTTGCACCCAGTCCTGCACTCTCCTGAAGAGCACGTGCGTTATGAACAGCATGTCCTAGGAGGATAACAGGAGAGGGTTTACCTAAAGAGGTAACCAGATACTGTTTAAAAAAACACAGTATTTCCATAACAAACGTAGGAGCAACTGGCACTGGGTTTCCTGGAACACTTTTTATGCATTTTAATTGCCAGTTGTCTGAAGACTTTGGATGGACCTCATTCTAAACTTCAGGCTCTTGTGTCTTGAGGCACCTGGTCTGTATGTGAGGGTAGGACCTTTGGCCAAATTACTGTATCTCTGGCAAGTTCAGAACAAGGACTATACTGCATGAGTTGTGGGGCAGTGTAGACACAGGCAGAGATGAGTGTCCCCTGCTGCTAACTGATTACAAACAGCCCATTTTAGGGCATTGGGAGGACTCCTGCTCTGGAGGATTAATGTATTTTCTTCGTGGTGCATCACTGTCTTCTGACTGAAATGACTCTACAACAATAATTCTTTAAGTAATACAGGGTAAGAGCAGGAAGGATGCAGTGATGAACCTGGAGGGGGTGATCTTTAGGGCTTCCCCCCTACAGTCTGAAATGTGGCACCAAGGCACCCAGGTGAGCACTCACCATGCTGCTTCACTTGCAAGAGAAATGTGCAGCTTAGCCCAGGGCAGCCCCCTTGCTCAGAGCTCTTGTCCACTGCAGCTGAATTACATCCACCACGTGATCCCACCTGGGCAAATGTGGCGTGACCTATTGATGGCATGGTTTGCACTGACCTTAAACTGAGATACTTTGATTCGTGTTTGGTGTGAGGAAGAAGTAAGACATGGCACACCTTTCTGTGCCCACGCAACCCAGTGTAAGGTCTGCCCCTAAACTGCAGCTGAACAGGATGTGTGCTGCTGAGACCAGCAGAAGAGGAGCAGTGCAGCCTTGTCTCGGCTCCTGCGGGAGAGCGGGAGCAAGCGGGCCCAAGAGAGCACAGCGCTGCTCTCGGGTACCTCAGGCTGGTGCCTCTCCGGTTTGGGGAGCGCTGTGAAGGCTGTGGGGTGGCACATCGCTACTGAAGTTTGTGTAGAGGCTTGAACAATGACTTTCTGACTGTAAAAAGGGTTCAGTTGCATCTGATAGGAGAGCATGTGGAAACACAGTATTTAGGCCTTTTTAAAAACTGGTACAAACATGTGGTGCAAGCAGGGAATATGCGTGGCTCTGGACTGGGGATTGCATTGGAAGGCAGGAAACTAGGTGGTTAATTCCCCGTGATGTTTTTAACTCCTTCCTCAACTTGCAGCAGTGTCCAGTGGGTGTCAGATTCTACGTCTGGAGCCGAGTCTGGCAGGATTTCACAATGATGGTTCAGTTGTAAGTATTGTACAGAACGTGAGGCTGAGGTTATCTTGACCCAATGCACCTTTCTTGCAGGAGTTCAGGATTTTCCTGGAGTGTCAGGTGGGAGTATGAGTCTTGTTTTCAGAGAGAACTTTTGAAAAAATTGTGGTTAGTGGAGAAGTTAACTCGGGCTGAGATGTTTTCTTTTTCTGTTACTCCTTCCAGTCAGATAACTAAATTGATTAAAAAGCTGTTTTTAAAACAGAGGATTACTCAGTCTTTTGTAGTTCCTTTTACAAGAAAAACGTGCTCAATAGAAAGGAGCCTAAGGTTTGTGGTAGAGAGAGATAGCCCTGTAATCTTTGTGTCTGTGTGTGGGAAGTACTTGAAAATTGCCTCCTACGGACAGATTAGTGAATTGTTGGTAGAGGAAAGTTTCTTAAAAATTACGCTTTGCATAAACTTTAAATTGCAGAAAACATCTACTTTCCTGTTATCTCCATTATTTATGTACTATCTGAAACAAATGTCAGGCTGACACCTCACAAATTGTTTGCTACTGATTCTCCTATTACTTTACAGATGTTCCAAAAGTTTTCACACCAGCTTCTCAGAAAATATCCTAAGATGAGGGAAGGTTTCGTTCTGTAGCATCATTGTTTTGGCAGGTATGAAGAAAGTTGAGTGGGCTGATCACGTGCTTCCCATCTGTCAGCTTATCACTGTTAATAGGTGCTTGAAGGAAAATTGCAGTTATTTCACACGGCACTGGAAGCTGAAAGTTCATGTGTCAAGAAAAGATGGACATGGAAATAACAGACTTTTTTATCTACAAAAGACATCCCTGTGCTGCCCTGTTGGGGGTAGTTATCTTTTGTGCCTGTGTGATCTTGGTCTAATTTGGACTTGTTGATGCTCACTGAAAAGGACATTACACTCAGTCTGGGCCTGTCTTCCTCGAGACATTGAAATGCAGAGCAGGATTTTTTCCAGTAGTGCTGAAGTCCTGCTAAAGGCTGACAGAGTACTACAGTGCACAGGTTTTCCTGATTCCTGGAACTATAGCTCATTCCTGAGTGCCAGCTATTGACACCTCTCTCTCAGCCACTGTTTATTGCTGTTTCTTATCCACTGAAGTAAGGTACAGCAGTTTCACAGGAACAGGTCCATATATCTACCACGGACAAAAGTTCCTCCAAATGCAGGTTGGACTCTACACCTTTAGTGGTTTTAATGGCTAAACCGTAAAATTTCCTTCTCTTACTTGTCTGAAACCCATTCTAACAACCCAGTCAAACTGCCCACATCTGTGGCTTCCTGGGCTGCAATTTATCTCAGATGATAAATACAGAAAGCTGTGCTTAACCCGGATTAGAGGCATCCTGCAGTGTTGGAAACAGCTCAGTGCTTGCAGGTTTTGGTACAGCGTGTTACAGCATGACAGGAGCATGGCTGAGCTGTTAAAATGGCCAGTTTGCCATTCATAGTGCACCAGGCAAATAAAACTTGTCTTGCTATTGATTGTTAACAGCAGCTAAGCAAGCTCTTCGGTGTGATTCATCTCCCCTAAATTTAGCAGCCTAAATAGTAGACATCTCATCTGAGCCAGTCATCTACCGTAGTCTCAAAATTAGTCATCAGAGATAAGCAGCTCAACACTACCTGTGTCAAGAGAGGTTTCTGGCCGAGATAGGGGGTTAAGCCATCTCTGGAGGTAACTGCTTTTCTCCACTCTTTCTGACTTAATTTAGTGACTTTTGACAGCGAGGCAAGGGAAGCTCTGTTCTTTGCTCTGTTTTCCAAAAGCATCCTTTCCATTTCAGCTACCAATATCCTTCCTTTTAATTATGAAAATAGTCTTTGTGTGTGAAGCACCAAGTTGGATTTGCTGCCATGATTTTAAATTATTGCCTCTTATTTTCTTATTGTTTCTCCTGATTGTGAATTAGAATAATTTCCAAGGTTGGGTGAAAAAGAAATGTTCTTTATTCTTTATTTAAACACATTTTTTCCAGTAATCAATAGCATAACTGGAACTCTGGGTTTCAATGCTTTCTCCTTAAAAACATAGATCAGAGTATTGCGAAGCCATACATCTTCCCTGTCAAACATTTAATTTATTGTGCTGTTCATTTATAGCTTGAGACTAGAGAACTATTGGTTGACAAAAGAGGATGGATGACTCTTTTATTGAGTCCTTATACAGCTGGCAGAAGATAGCAAATGGAGGAAGGAGATGTGCAACACTCATTTCCAAACTTCTAATAAATTGTGGCTGGATCACAAGGGATTTATGCTAACTTAAATAACTTTCCAAAGGACCAGGAGCTGACAATCATTTGTCTCCTTCACTGTGGTTAAACTTGAGCATCAGAAAGCAGGTTAAGAAGAAACTCTTATAGTGGTACACAACAGCTAATGTGGATGTAGACAAATGCACAGCATGATCCATTTCTAACTCACTTATGGATATTGCTTTATCCCTCTGAAGTTAAAGCAGTATTAGCATTTGAACAGTTCTTGTTTAGTGTTATTTATCCCATTACATGTCAGTGCTCCTTTGCAAGTTAGGATTTTATGGTAGTGGCAAAGTGATTTCAGCACTTCTCTGGGGCTCAGTTGGACGGTGTGTGCCCAGGAGGGTCGTGCTGTGGGAGTGCTTTGGAGCCCCGATGCTCCTGCTGCCACCTCAGAACTTCTTGGTTATGAGGCACTGGGCATCCCTCAGCCTCCACTCCTGCAATTCTCTTCCTTTGATCATTTTGATGTACACAGAAATCTTACCATGGCACAAAAATACAGAGGCTTATTGGTTTGAACTAATAATTTCCTGCGTTTAATATTTTTCTGGATTTTTGCAGTATCAAGTTGTAGGTTTTATCTTCAGCTTTGGGGACCTTTGTGACTCTTCTCCTTTGCTTTTTCTTACCATATCTGAACCCATCTTTCTCTGTATCTCTAATGACATTCCAGAAGAATTCTTTACTATTTCTCAACTATGATACTTTCTTCTTGAGGAAAGTTCTGCTATAACATTTAAAATACATCTTTTTTTTTTTTTAATGATTTCTTGACTGCATATTATCAGTGGGTGTGAGCCATGCAATCTGAACTTCAATCTGCTTTGTTATCTAGTAGCAGTAGAAGCCTTATATCCTCCCTCTCAATCACTAGAGGGGAATGAATCCTGTTTAGCCATAGCAATTAAAGAGATTGTGATTGGTTTCAAGTTAGAAATCCTGATGGGTTGGTTGGAATAAAGAGCTGCATTCTACAATTCTCTAACTTTACCAAATTCCTTGTTTCACTTTTCTTCAATAATCTTCTATTTAGGTGTGTTAAAGCTAACATTACAGTTTATGCACATGTGTGTAGAACATGTAAACCACTGGATAACTACTGGCAAAGAGGATTGCAGAAACCATTGTGCTCATAGAAGCTGAACGGAGGTGAATGAGTGCATTCTGTAATAATTCTCTTCAGAATTTCAAAGTGTACATATGAAGCAAATGCAAGGAAAGTGTTATCTGAGCTTTTTAAAATGAAGTGAAATTCCTGCTTGCAACATCTTAATAAACAGAAACAGGCTAAGACACATTTCTTTTATCTGCACAAAAATGAATGGCATTTCAATCAATAAACACAATAGTGAAGAGTAAGTGGTTGTAAGTATGTAGCTGCAAATGTCAAATACAGTAAGTATATAGAAATAAATTGAAAAAACTGGGATTAGTACATTTGTTTATTTTTTAGTAAAATATACTTACATAGTTATCAACACTGACCATCAAATTAACATGCAGAATTAATAATGTGTGATTTATTTTTGAAATGAAGAATGCTTTTATATCACAACCTCATTATGAAAGAGTCAGCCTGGTAAAATCTTACAAAAAGGCTCATCAATAGGACACCACAAATCAAAAGAATTACCTTTACTCCTGTTATATTCAGAAAGGTTCCTGTGTCGAATAGGTAGAAGAAAGAAAAAGGAATGCGTGGATGTGGTATGATGTAATGGAATTCCCCAGACTTGCATTCTACCCTCACTTTACCTTTCAGGGAAAGTACTGGGCCAGACTTTGTCATTTAAAAGCTTTAAATACCTTTTATTAAAAAAATCATGCACAAAAGGAGAAGGCCATGGCACTTTTAAGAATGAACACTTAAAAATATCTGCCCATATACGTCCCTGTGTGGAACACTTCTGCCATCTTGTCTTAAGAAGATATTCTACAGAAACAGTGTTTTTCAGCACAGATTTCTGTCTTCCAAGCTTTGTGAAACCTTACATATAAATACATTTGTAGAAACAAAGCTCCAGCCTATTATCCAGAGGTAACTTTTGAGTTTGTGGAAATTATTTTCACCCTTATTCCCCAAAGTCAGAAAAAGTACCCCATTAGTGTGTTCTCCATAGCTTTCTCAGGAGAACAGCTTAGAGAGCCATTTTCATCCAGTGGTAGTCCTGACCCAAACTAGCAGCTTTTCAGTTTCCAGTGAAGCAAAGTTTGAGGTGTGGGATCAAACTGGCCCCTCGTGGGTCTGTGCTGGTTTGTGCACCACACTGCAGCAGTGTTGGCTGAATTTGTCTGCGGGGCTTTGCTGGGGCAGCCCAAGGGCAGTGCTGGGCACACAGGGCAGGGCCAGCAGTGCTGAGTTCCCGCTCCTGCGTGGCAGCAGCCTCCTCCTCCTCCTCCTCCTCTGGGCTGGGGCAGGCGGCTAGTTGTGAAATATGGCCTGTCTTGAGCAAGTGCAGCTAGGAACTGATACCTTTATTCTTCACCAGACCTTGACCAGCCCACAGGGCTGTCGGCAGCACTCATCACAGTGTTAATGAGCGTCCCTGGTAATTAACATACTACAAATTAGTCCTGTAGTTAAGAAGTCTCTAAAGGGGCAGGATGGTCTGCACTAACTCCTTGTGAGGACTAGGTTTGCATACTCTGAATTCATTGATAGGCATCACTGTAATAACAGTAGGTACCCTGGACCTACCAGGACAATCTGAGGCTTGTACTATTCTGCATTTTATGAGACTTGGTGCATTCAACATCTTCACAAGGAAATTTAAGAAAAAAGAAAAAAAACCACACCCCAGCTAGTTCATACAAGCATGTTTGCACCTTTTTTTCCTATTTTTGAAGAACTGTGTTGAGAATAAAAGATATGGTTGAGAGAACATCCATTAGAATTAAACTGCAATCATTGTAAACAACAGTAAAAATCCCAGTATTTCTGCTTTCCCTTTTCTGTTTCCTTTATTTTCTCAATAAATAAAAGACTTGTTCAATAAGTGAAATAGACCGTTTCAGTAGTCCATCATGGATTTTATTTTGGTTTTGCTTTTTATATCATGCTACTTTAAAAAATCCATTTTGTCAGGCTATTTTTCATTTAAGCTTATTGCAAATTATTTGTTTGTCCCAAGTACATCTTGCATTTAGTGCAATAGATACCACTGAGTTCTTGATGGCAGGGGGAGATAAAACAGGATGGCTAGATACTCAACATTAGTTCCTGAAATTCCTGTTACACCCTTCCCCACACTGCCTCCCTTTTAGCCAGGTTTACATGAATTCTCATACTTTTTTCCACAAGGTAAAGTATAAAAACACTTCCCTGCTCTTAAATTTCCAAGATGCACACCAGGGAAAACACAGGAGGATGTTTTGTTTAAAATAGCCTCAGCAACATTGAGGCAATTGATGTTTTATTATGTTGCCTGGTGAACTCGTTATTTATCAAATGTATCCTAACTGCAGAAATATGCCTAAAATAATAAGTGTTCGGTGATTTACTCAGAGAAAGCTTATAAGGTGTTCATTACCTTTTAGTAAAGTTTCCTTGCTTGTCTTGAGTGTGAGCAAAAAAACCTACCTTCATCTTTCTACCTGTCTTAATATTTCCTAGGCTCTCCTGCTGTACCCTTGCTGGTTTGATTTCCAGTCTCCAGTTAGCACACAGAGCCAGGTTTTCATGAAGCTCAAGAACTTACACGTTGCTTTGGTGTCACAGCCATTTCCCTGAGTTGGTGATAAAGCAAGTCTGTGTCCATATACCACATACTGCACCCAGCGCTGAAATTTTAGCACGTTGTTGTATGGAGTCTCAAGCAGAAGAAACAAAATAACCCCCTTTGAGACATTTTATCACCAAGCCTTAATCACAGAGAACAATCTTTTCATTATTATAGCTTTTCGTTATTAATATCTTACTTTCCTACCAAACACCCACTGTGCTCTTTTTCGGTAAGTCAACATATTTGTCCCTCCCCAAGCAATACAAAATAGTGAGAAAATAATCTTTTCTGAAGGTAAGAGGAATACTGAAGTTTGCTACATTAATTTAAAAGCTGTGTTGAATACATTTAGAATATTCACGTTTTGTTTAAATGGTTTTAAAGGGTGAGATGGATTGCACTTTTTTTCCATTGCTGTCTTTTTGGTGCATCCTCACATAGGGATGTATTTGCCTTTTGGGAAGTTGACAGTGTAAGTGGCTGACAAACTAGCTAATAAATCTGAGGTTAATAGGGTTGTAGACAGCCAAGTACATAGGCGTAGGAAGGATCACCAGCCACAGAATGCTGCACATCTAGAAGCTGTCAATACAGAGTATGAAAAATGCAAAGGACAAAGCAAAAGTAGAAGTTCCAGCTCATTTTTCTGCTTGCTGAAGCAATCTCTCACATCAGCATATCCTGGTCCTCTGGGGAAGGCATGTATTTAGGGTTTGATCTTGCTTCTACTCATGCCAGAAAAAAAGTCTATTTTTTAACCCCAAGTGGACAGGATCAGATTGCTAATGATTGTCCCCCCAAAAATAAAACCAGGAAAAGTAAAAATGCCTGAGGTTATACCAATATGACATGTATCTGTAAGAAGTAGTACTCTCTACTGCTTGTGTAGAAATTAGTTTGAATTCATTTAGAGGTATTTACAGATGGGTATTAGAGCTTTAAAGCTGATTATTCTACTTCTCTTAATTAGTGGACCAAATGTTTGATACAGCTGCTGTGCACTCATGGTATTGAGGACAGTTTCCATCGGGAGGAAAAAAAAATCTTCTGAAGAAATTTTCTGTGCAGTAAATTAAATCCCTTGAAGTAGCTTGTGGCCAGAAGTTTGAGTAAGCCAGCATGGGGCTCTTGGATTCAGCAGAGCTGTGCTGATGGCTGTCACCTGTGATTGCCATTGAATTATGCAATGGAATTCTCTTAATGCCTGAGCACAAGGATGAAATAGGAAAGGGTGAAAAGATGTTACCCTTCCACCAAAACTCTTCAAAGAAATGACAGTTGCTAAAGCTTTGCACCTTCAATGTACTCTCCACTGTCTGAAGCCACCATAAAAATAGCTGGCTGGAGGCTTAAAGGTGTGCACATCACAGAACTGCCAGGGAAACCCTCCCTGCACTAGGCAGACTGCCAGTCTGCTCAGCTGGGTTCTTTGAACGCATGATGCCCTGAAGGCTCCATTTTTCCCCTCTTCTTCCCTGTGAGAGGTCTCAGATGTTTTTTGATCATGGAAAGACCTTGCCAAGGGTCTTTCAAAGGGAGCCAGGATGCCACACACCAGCTGGTCTGGAGAAGCCTCCTGCCTCTGTTCTCAGAGGTGCTGTGGACACCATCCCATCTCACGGCCTCCCACTTGTGGCAGAGCAGCAGCAGGTCCTGCTGGCAGCTGCTTATAGCTGGGGAGTGCTTCCCACACGGCACAGAGAAACAGGCAACGGGATCTGAGGGTGCCAAAAGGTAAGACCTGGGAGAGCTCTGCTCTGGCTGGGAGCTGCACCCGGCTGTTTCTCACGGAGTGGCCACCTGACCATGGCTACGTCACCATGAAGCCCACCCTCCATGCCTTTGTGTTGCAAGGTTGAACTTATGCCTGAGTTGGGATTCTATCTTTTTAAAATAACTTTTTAAAAACACATATTAGCCACATAAGGCTACAAGTTCTTATACAAAAGTCTTGGTCATTTAGAAGGGTGTTCTGCAGGAAGGTGCTTGTGGGAGGTGTCGGTGAGCACATGTAAGAATGAGTGTGTGGTTAAGTGCCAGTCGGGGGGCACTGGGGTCTGACAGCAAATCCTGATTCAGGTGTTACCTGAAACAACGCCCTTGCCCAAAGTGGAAGTTCCCAGATGAGGAAGCCTGGGACGCTGAATCAATTGCTTGGAGGTGCCACTGACTGTGGCAGGAGTCTTAGAAACCACCTGAGATCAACTTATAGATGAATAAATTCAGGTGAAATGAAAGTTAGGCAAACAAGAAATGTGCTTGGAAGCCTTTCTCTCTGACCCACAGGAAAAGGTGTGCTAATAAGCACAATGGTTGTATTTTCAATGAAAGTTGGTTTGATGCTTAAAGGGGAGATGGATAATTAAGACTTCATCTTCCAAAATATTAAATATTGATTTGTAGACATTTAGCAGCAGGCATAAAGCTCTTCTGAGAACTGGCTGTAACTATCTAAAAGATTATAAAAGATTTTACTTCTCCATGTAGAATTTAGCATTTATTTTTTTTATTTAAAATTTATGAAATGAGAGTAAAATAAATCAGGAGATAAACTTCTAGCCCTCTGAGTGTGTTTCAGTTCTGCTTTATGTGGCCTTGCAGAGTCAAAATGGATATATGATTTTTTTAAGGTTTGTATTGGCTTTTGGTTTATTGAAGTGTCAGGAGGTTTATAAGCTCTTCAACTCCGATTTTGATTGTTTTATCCAACTACTGTCACTTCTTATCAGTATTAAAGGCAGAAATCAAGAGCATGGGACCCGTGGGAAGTAGCGTTTCCAGTGTACACTGCTGCTCTTTTTTGTCACTGTTCTGAACTATGCCCCTCTGGTCCTGACAACAAACCCACAATGAGATAAGGAGGTGAGTTTCATGCTTCATTAATTCATTTGTGAATTAAACAAAGGTGTTTTTAGTTTGAGTGTATATCTTTCCACCTGCCTCGTCCTTTCTTTATGACTTGTGGAAATTGCTGAAGTCCAGCATGTCCCATATCACATAGGGCAGCCTTGCTCTAGGGGCCCATTTGTCTCCAGCCTTTTGCTAGTTATATACTGGGAATCAAGACAGTTTGTTTAAACAGGTGAAAAAAGAGTCTCCCAGCTCAGCTGTGTCTTGCAGATGTCTCTCCCCAAGAGAAAGTAACCCAGATTCATTAGCTGGATGTGAGAGCTGAGCCCTGAGAGTGGCACTTGCTGGTCTGAGCAGAGTTAACCAGATGTTCAGCTCCCTGGAAGGTGCTGGGCATGGGCTGCCCACAGGACACTGCTGTGGTACCAAGGAGGCAGGTGTAAAATGGTTTGAGAAACCATCTCTCTCCAGAAAGAAAACACCCACAGTAAAGGGAAAGGAAGAGTTAATTCTCACTAGGCAGTGTCTGGGTGGGTATTATGAAGTGGGATCTTGTCTTAATCACAGCTGGGCTACAAAAATATCTTCACTGAGTAAAACTGCAGTATTTTTAACCATGCTTCACCATGGTCCAATCTGTGTAGTAATAGCCAGTCTTGTAAATCAAAGACTTTATTCATAGTAAAGCATTTGTACAGTAACTTCTCTTTTTTCCTTTTTTTTTTNGTCTATGCATTAGAAGCTGACATGAATTTTCACAGTCATTTTGTTTGGGTTAACAAGCGTATTGAATTTAAGAAACTACATTTTCTGTGCTTTATTTGCAATAGTTTCAAGTTGATCAAATCTATTTCAGAATGTTCTCCATTTTATGCAAACTCACTTTAAATAAGTGTAAGGAAAATACGTTCATTTTACCACTGGATCAATTTATTAGGTTTTAAAAGTGCATTTCCACTCTACCATCGACAGCAGTAAAGGGAGAAAGGGAGGAGCAATGACAGAAAATCTATCTGACAGAATAAATAGTTTCTTTGCACATATGTACATATAGGTGTGTAGGTTTATGTGGGTACAGTAATGGTGATGGCACTGAGGAAGCAGACATGTTTTAGCATTATAATGAAAAATCATAAAAGATGACACATGTTAAAAAAAAATTATGTTTATTGGAGACTTGATTATTTCCTACCTTCACCAAATGGAAAATTGACTGAGACAATAGAATCCAGCAAGTTAGAGTCCAAACTGAAACACTAAGTCATGTCTACATGGCAAGTAAAAAGTAATTAAAAAAAGAGTCACCAGTTTTAGAGGAGGTAAAAGAGAGAGGCAACACAATTAGAAGTCAATAATTAAATCTTACTTAAACACTGCAATTGCAAAAAGCAGGTATTTCAAAATAAGATTTTGCAGTGGCGTAAAGCAGGGGGGGAAGACACCCTAGTGGGTGAAGCAAGCAAATCTGTACATTTGCACATTTCTAAGTAAGCATACAGACAAGATATTTTTGTGTCCTTGGGTGTTTATCACATTCCTTACCTTCTTTGACCATTTCAGCTGGGCTATAGACCCAGGAGGGACATACATTTCATGTTATTTTCATTTTGACATTTTTACGGTTAAATGTTGTGCAGACTTAAATTTTTTTGTGCTCAACTTCAGCCACTTGAATCCCGAAGTCCTTTTATTTATCCTGTCATCTGTCATTGATGTAACTGACTTCTGTGACAGCGTTGACAGAATTTATCTAAGAGTTTGCTGGATGGCACATTTCACAGAATCAAATATAAATAAAAGGGTCCATCACCTGGGGGATGTGGGATTGGAAGTCAATGGGTGTTGAAGGTGCTTAGTTTCACAAAGACCTATTCAAGAACTCTCACAATCCCGTCTTACAGATTTATCTCTATATATATGACCATGTTCATATTCCCTTCAGGTCAGGTAGCAATATGTCGTTCTTCTTTTTTTCTTCCCTAAGACCTGCCAGATAATCAAATATGTACCTGCATTTCTTTCTGACATTTCAGAAATGCTAAATATTGTATTCTGGTGATAGTGCTTTCTGAAGAAGGAAGGAATGGCCCATTTAATAATGTATACTTCATTTACAGATTGGAGTGTTAGCCAACTACTTGTGATGATACTTCTTCCAGTCATAATACTGATATATGCAGAGCTCTAACTACATTTTTAACTAGAAAAACAACTGAATGATACATTCAAAATAATTCATGGAGAGGAAATAGATGTATTTCAGCATGGGAGAATATTTATGCATTATTTAACAGCAATAATGTTTGAATTCATACATTATGCAAATGCCATTATAATCAGGAAAATGAAAGAACTTGGACTGCTGCAACATCTTTAAATCTACCATTAGGTACTTATTTGTGCATATCATTTAATACTGCACAATGTTACAGTATGTCACTTGAAGAGAGAAGTTATCAGAGACTAACAGGTTATAAAAAAGTAAAGCTGATGAATCCTGATTGCTACCTTGATGCTAATGTCTATAAATTTATCAGCAAACAAGAGTAAAGGCTTTAATGGTAATTTACATAAACTTCTCTTCTGGAGATGAGTTACTGTGGTTTTACACATGGTTCCCATTTTGCATTGTGATCCTTATCCATCCCCACCCCCACATGACAGACCGGCACACAGCGTGGGCTGACACTGCCAAATTGTATTTTCTAAATGTATCAACAGCTATGTTCCAAAACTATCAAAACCAGCAAGCCTGACCATACGAAACCAAAGCTGCTTTTGTTTCCTCTTGTCTTCAAGAGAAAACATTTTTTAAAAATAAAAAGCAAAAGCCTGTGATTTGGAGAATCTCATGTTAAACTTACAAGGCTGTTGTCTCACAGTCAGAGGGGTGCATGGTGAAGGGAGAGCTAGACTTTCCCCTCGTAGTTGACGAGTGAACAAAATTTCTTCAGAATTACTCATATTGCAAAACTCTTCATTTGTAATAACTAATATTTCTGTTAGTCATAAAAATGAGAGCAAATAGAGCTGAAGAACAATTGTACTGGGATAGTGATCTATTTTCTTAACTCATTAAATAAAGCTGGCCCATCACTTGTCCGGGAGGTATTTACAGAAAGGGACAGCAGTGGAAAATTGTCATTCTGATTTCCATGTGTATTTGTTGTGTGGCAAGCAATAAAGAATTTACATGCAGATGCCATCAATCTGGCATGTCTCATAAACACTATATTCCCCTAATAGCTCAGGAATTCAGAACAGATCTTGCAACTGGGTGGCATTTGGGCACAGTTTGGGTGCTCACCAATTTGAATCCAGTCCACAGCCTGGAATTTTCAATGTGATAGAGTCTCCCAGAAATGATTACTTTTTATGTCAGAGTGGATGCAGTAGTGTTTGCTCCTCCATCATAAAGACTGCCAGGGCTTCTGCTATGAAATCTCTATTGCTAACAAGAAAACACAATTCAACTAATATATTGTGCTCCTGGCTAAGAACTGGCATGCAAGAATTCATCCTGGAAATTTTTATTTGCAGAGAAAGATACTAATTTCTCAGAATGCAAAATATTACATGAACTTCCTTTTGTTGAATATTATCTACTTTTTTTTTTTTTTTATGGCATTGTAGCAATTAGTTGTGGTAAAGCTGATGGGGAAAAGAAAGGGGTGTAGGAATCAGCAGGCAGCACGGATGCAGTAACATGTGCCCACTCCAGCGCCAACTGGAGATCACCAGCTGATGATGAGGAAGAGATAGGACTGTACAAACTGGAGTCAATATGTCATGCAATGGGAAATCAATTAATGAGATATTAACTTCTGAGTGGTTATAATAATTAATGCAGACCTCCTTGTTTTACATGGTTTTGACAGTGCCAGCTGGATGCTGGCTATGCATGAAGAAAGTGGGAGATGGTTATCACTGCAATTATTTCATGGCACTGCTGGACTGGTTGTTGTGTTTGTGCCTAGGTGAACTGAAGTTTAAGCTCACCTCAGGTGGATTTCTGTGTCTACAGTGCCTGAACACCGTGACAAAGCCCAGCCTTAGATCGGACAACATGTTTGCTTCACTGCTGTGCTTCCTCCTGGCTGCTGTGCTCCCTTTGGCCAAGCAGATGGTACAGCATTTTGCAGAAGCTGTCCAGTGTGTCTGTGTTTTCTCTGTCATTACAGCTCCTGAGATGAAATCTCAGGAAGTGCCAAGTCCAGCCAGGCCTCTGTATGACTGACAAGGATGCCATCCCCACCATAGAGGAGTGCAAGAACTTGTGACAACCCCTCAGCAGAGGAGCTTGGAGAGAGCAAGAGAGCCAACGGTGAGGTTAATTCTGAACCTGTCTTAGAAATCATCTCTTGCGCCCAATGCAGCCCTATTGTGTTGGCAGCGTAGACAAACTCCAGCTGGAGGAAGTGCCTGCTTGGCTGGGACAATGCAGCCACCTTCTGCAGAGTTAAGTAACATCAGAGCTTTACATTTCTGTAGACTTAGAAGAAGGTCTTCTAAATGATGACCATAAACTCAATCCAACCAAAAAAAATGATGAAGTAACTTCTTTGGCTTGTGGAAAAGCATCTCTGGGTTATCTCCTTTCCCTAGCTCTTCCTCCGTTGGAGTAGGATTATTGCTGCCATTACTCCTAATAGTTTCTGCTTGCACTGAGGACATGCTCCAAAATCCACTGAAGTAGACAAAAAAATTTCATGAGAGGCCAAATTAGAAATTTAAGTGGTTTTCTCAATTCAAGATCATCCAGTGTCTGGCCCCAGGGTGCCAGGATAGGTCCAGAATACTTGTTTTTCGAAGCAGAAGAATTAACTTCAACATGAAACTTGGCAGTGACTTCAAAAGGTTTATCCCAGTCATCTATGTTCTGGCAATCCTTGCTTACAGTGCAGTTTTAACATATGTTAAATTTTATGCTGGTGGTTTGCATATCCTTATACTAAATAAATATGTACATTTATGTACCCTATGATGTAACAGTGATTTACATCTCGTATGACCATCTGACATTGCTTCTCCTAGGAATGCCTGTATGTCCTCAGCATGATGAGGAAAATGCTATTTCAACCTAACAGAATATTTTTTTTTCAGATAGTCAAAATGGTGTATCTTTAACATAAGGTTGTCTGCAGTTTGTGGCGTGTCTTTCATAACTTCACTAATTCCTTTGGAATTTAATTAGAAACACTTCAGCTACATTTCCCTAAAACATGCAAATGCTGAGCCCCCCCCAAACAGTATTATTAAGATGGTTTCTTAATTGATTTTTTGGGGGAGGAATTTGGTTTTCTTCCATTTTATTGCAGCAAACACCGGCATTTGTTGCTTCTCCAGTAACTGATGCTTTCTACTTTAACAAATGCACATACTAGATGCTATTCTCTTTCTCTGTTTTAGAGGTGTATAGTGTCAGGAAGAAGAAGGTCACAATGATGTTAAATTTTCTGCTAAGCAAAGGATCAGAGTGTAAATGAAATCTTGAAAGCTGGGAAATGAGAATGTGCAAGTGTAAATAATGTATTAATTATTGACAGCTAAGGGACTGAAGAGTCCTGTTTAGTAATGACATCTTCATTGTCACACTGCCTGACACTATCTCAGGTATTTTTTTTTTAATAACAGGTTTTTCCCCACAAGATAGTAAGTATTTCAATTTACCAGTGTAACTATTGATATTTTTCATTTTCTTTGGCTTTTCTTTATCTTACTGCAGTCTAGGTGCTTGGTGCAGGAGGGGACGGGGGAGGAGCTAGTCCTTGTATTTTATTGTGGCAAGTGATATTATTATGGTGCAAAATAGATTTTCTTTTAATAATAAAAGAACACAATACTGAGGTGCAAAAGAAGATTCTACTTCATTGGTTATTTATGGAAGTTAAGATACAGTTTAGGAAAAGACATATGATAGCTAAGGGCTGAGTTTTGCCAACAGGCCTTCGCAGCAATGACTAGTGCTTAATATATGCCAGAAGCAGAATTGATTTCACCATGGCTTTTTGAGTGAAACACTAGTTATGTTAAGGAAAGGTGATTCTGAGGTAAAAGGCTTTTAATACTCTGTACTTTCCAAACACTGCACAAATTCTAAGAGTAGTAGTGAATTCCGTAATATTTAAATTGGTTTTGTTACAAATTAGAGCACAGACGATTCCCATGATCCCAAAAAGGTCTCCGTATATTAGCTGTTTGCATAAGGCTGCTAGATGTAAATAGCTAGGAGCTTTCAAATACTGAGATTTAAACTGAAAAGGAAAAAAGCCCCACCACAAGTCACCAAACAAAAATAACAACAAAACACCACCACCTCCACCAAAAATACCTCCTGATCCTTGTTTGCCAAATGAGCTGTGAAGTTTTGTCCCCCCAGCCCCCAGGCAAGGGGCTCCATTGCCCTTGGGCAACCCTGTGCCGCCTCCAGACCTCTGCTGGTCCCTGACTCCTGCTTTAATCCCCCCGCTGGCTTTGCCCATCGTTAGGTTTTGGTCCTCCCGTGGGTGGAACACATCAGTTTGAGGAGGCTTGCAAGGCTTGGGCAGGTGCTGAGGAAAGCCACTATTCCCTGGCTGGGATCCCCGCCCTGCAGTGTCCCTGGAGGGCAGAAGGTGCTACTGGGGGCTGGGGGTTAAAGAAAAAGAAGAGGCAACTACTTCAGATGCTCTCCATCCCGTGATAATTGTCTTTGTTTTCACCTTACTGAGGAGAGTTGGGAGGCAGCTCTCAGTCAAATCCTCTTTCCTCTGAAAAATGCAGGTTCTGGTCTATGGAATTGCGTAGCAAATTTCTGTCAGCCCTAGTGAATTGATACGGTTGATAATCCTGGTATGTGGAGAACTGGAAAAAGTGAAACTACCTAATTTCACTGTTTTCAAAACACTGTTTTGATTGATTGCGTTGGAAAGATCTTCCTTTATAAAAAGTTCGATTTCTTTGTTTAACAAATATGAATGTTTTTACGTAAGTTAAAATTAACGAACCATTTCACCCGCAATTTTCTGCTTTTCACGTGAATCAAGCCCTGCTGGTTTTGGCCACTGGTTCCCGAGACAGGGGGTGCCCCGGCCGTGCCAGGCGGGGCCGGGGTGGGCTCGGGAGCTGCCGCCCACACCCTGCCCCTGCGCTGGTGCTCCCTGTGCTCTCTTGTGCAGAGCAGATCCGCGGCGCAGGGACGTTCCCAGCTGCAGCACCCGCTTCCAAGGGGATGTTTTCAGGTGCTGGCATCAGGAGGGGAAAATGCGACTCGCTCTTCAAGTCTGTTGTTGTTTACAGAACATGTGTCTCAAACATTAAAAAATGCCATATGTGATGCTGAATATAGAGCCTTCTTCCTCTGCCCAAGAATAGAACTTTATCAAAATGAAATTTCCTGCTCATTTGAGCCCGTCTCCATAGCAACAGAACTGTACACCTGTGATGTACAGGCAGAAGCTGTTACAACCTCTGAACTAGGCAGAAGGAGCCGTGCTCCATCCCCCCGTGGAAGGCAGAGGAGCATCTCTGATGTGTCCATGGCATATACTCCTATATGCTACCTATGTGTGCTCCCTATGTACAATCATTTTATTCAGGATTACCCTACTTACGTTTGGTAAATAAATACAAATATGCTACTTACATGAAGCTGTACACTTGCAAAAATTCAATCTAGTCTTGTCCTGAGGGAAGACTTTCCAATGCAAACGTTACACAAAATAAAAGCTTGTGCTTACATTTGCTTCTGTAAGAATTTCCTAATTCAAAAAAATTCATAAAATGCCTCACTCTTGCAAATCTGCCAACCTGTTAATAGTACACCATTAAAAGAAAAAAAGCAACTGCATGCTGAATTATTTAAATATTATTTTAATAGTAAACTGGAAATAATTATGCACCTTTGGCTATCCAATATTGCAAATTGCTGTTCACTCCATAACTTTTAGTGAAATTGAACTCACCAATAAGAAACAAATGGTTGCATTTTAAAGCAACCTGAAATTATTTCCCCAGGTCATTCATAAGGTAGATCATTACAGAGAAACATTTTCTTATGCAAATAAAAAATAGCTTGCTAATGCAATGGAAATTGTATTTTAAGCTTCCTACATTTATTAGCTTATTTAAGAAGAGGCAAACTTCAAAGAAGGATTTTATTTGAAATACATGCAGAGTAAAAATCTACATAATGATGGCTTTTGCTCTCAGATATACTGTATAACATATAGATGAATTGTCTGTTTCTGTCTTCTGTCTTGCTTGATCTTGTCTTTGCTTTCAGACCTGCCCTGTCTTCCCCTCTTAACTCAGCATTTCCCATTACTGAAGGCAGGGCAAGCTGCAAGCAAAAGGATGAAATATGATAGATGATATATGCATCTTGGCAAAGCTCATTGCATCAGGTTGCCTGAATTTTTAATACCACTCCTTGATACGGTGGGCTTGACTTTTTTTCCCCGAGTGTTGTTATAACCCTTATTTCTATGCCAGTGAAAATAGTGCTTCTGCTCTCAGAGCAAAATTTCTCATCCTTTTTCAGCAAGTGGGTGGACAATGTTGTTTTTCCCTTGCAGGGGACAGAGAAGCCAGGGCCTGGGGACTCCCCCTCGTGCAGGCTGCAGCCAGCACAGTGCTTTGGTACAGCTGGTAACTGGATGAAAAGGGAAGGGAACTGATCTTTCACCCACACCTTAGGGACAGGAGGCAACGATCCCCAATTTTTTGTGGTATTTGTAACAGCTATTTACTTTATTTTCTCTTTCTCAACTGTGGTTGTTTTCAGATTTTCTACTAGGAAATATCTGTCTTATATAAGCTGCTAATATTCTGCTTTAGGCAGAACATGGTGCTTGGAGCTTATGTAGGCTGATTTCAGGGAAACTAGCAGCATTATTGATTTTCATTGGGCTTATTAGGATCAGTGTAACATGCACTTTTGCTATACTAGATTGTATTTGGCTTTCATCATGAAATCTCATTACACTAAAAAGAAATGGAAACAAGTTATGCAAGTAAAAGATTTTGCCGGGTACTCTAATGAAATTACTCTGTATCTGCAAAAACACACTTTGTATGTAGGTCATTCAAACCCTGAATGCTGCTGGTCAGACTGTTCTCATTTGCTTTTGAAAATTAGGAATAGATTCTCCAGCCTTAGCAGAATTATTTCAGATTTATGCTAACATAACTGAAGTTATAGCTTGGTCCTTGAAGTAGTTGTGCTGTCTGAATTCTGTTGTTGAATCAGTGATTTACTAGGAAAGAGAACTTCCAGTTGTTTGCCTGCTTGCAGCTGCTATGGATGATATTACCACACTATAAAGGTGTGAAATCCACTAGGCTGTGGGCACACTCCTAAACCCCCAGCCAGGATGAGGAATGAGCAACAAGCTTGTTTCCACCCTTTTTGCTCTCGTGGGACAGCATCTCATTGTGACTTGCCTGCTGACATTGGTGGAGGAAGCGTGAGCTGGCAGCGCAGCATCGGAGATGTAAAATCCTCCCTCCTGAAGCTCAGAGGAGATCTGGTTACCTCAGCTTCCCTCCTCCAGGACCAATTCACTACCAAAGCTTGTATGTCCAAACCCAGACTCTTCACCAGTATTCCTGCAGCTGCAGACAGTGCTGAGACTTTGCCACATTCTGCTGGCAGGGGGAAGGTAAAACTGTTGGTGTGATTCCTATCCTGTGAGTGCCTGGACTATTTGGGAGAGCAAAACTCCTCTCAGTGGGTACCCTGATGCCACTGAAATAATGTACTCAGGGCAGTGCAGGCTAAGGATGGCAGCAATGCCCTCTTGCCTGCAGTGGGGAGGCAGAAAGCCTGGGCCTTGTCTCCGTGGGGCCAGACCTCCTCTCGTGGCTTGTCAGCTTGCAGGGTTGAGGAAAGGGAGTGTGCTTTGTTTTTGTGTTTCATCGTCTCATTTTCTTGGCACCTGAAATTTGCAGTGGGGAAAACATTCCTCCAAGATCTATACTTACTCTGTAAGAATGGATCAACACTTTATGGCTGTCAGGAAAGAATATCCTCCTTTGACATGTTTTGATGGTGCCTCTAAGAATAGCACATTTCCTAATGGTCAGGAAGCTTTTATTTTCACAGATGTTCTACATCTGGAGAAAGCAACATTCTTTTGAGAAAGAGAAAATGAATTTTGAAGAACTCTGAGAAGCGATTCTCAGGCTTCCTTTCCTAATAAATGAATGGATTTCAGACCACAGAGAGTGAGCTGCGTAAGGTACCAAAATGAGCAGAAAGCACCCAGTTAAAAACCAAGCTACAGAATAGATGCTAAGAAGAACAAATTCAAGATACAAAGCTGCAGTTGCAAAGTTACTTGGGGAGTACAAATTTTGCATTATTGAGAGTCTGTGATTTAATGACATTGCACAGTCAGCTCTTAGGCAGTCTTGAGTCATTCCCTGTTGATCCAATGACACTGTATTCTTCTGCTTGGAATTGCCTACTGTTTTTGTGGGGTTTTATGGAGAAATTTTGGTATGGACTAGACATGAAGGCTTTTTTCAGAATTTTTCAAACTCAGCAGCAAAATCCTAAAGGGGAAGCTCTCCTCAATATACATGTGACAGTCTTATTTATTTGTGAAAAGGAGCCTCAAACTGCTGAACACACAGGTTTATGGAAAAGAGCTCTCCTGTGTTGTTGACAATTAGTACATTTTTCACTTGCAAAATGGTGCTTTCTGCTTATGCTACAGTATAGTAATCAAAAGCACCTAATCCAGCTGATTAAAAATTCCCTTTTGGGCTTTGCTGACCAAATGAATACAATTAGTAAGACATTTCAAGTAGGGAATTTCCTGCAAATACTGATGTTCATAGACTTTAAATTAAAACTATGATATGTGAAATTACATGTAAAATGAAGAGAGATCTTATTCCTTGGTGCATCTGAGACCTGTTGTTGACGTGCGGCAGGAGATATTTCATTCTATAAGTGCAGGTAAGCTTTTCACTCAGACCTCAGCTTCAGAATCAAATTAATTGTGTGATCAAAGCAATTCTTTTTTACATCCTCCCAGAGAAACCTAGCAAAAAATAAGTCCCCTAAGTAAGTTAGCTCATGTAAGCAACGATAACAGGTGCTATGGGTTGTTGTTGAGAAGTTGTTTGTTTAATATTAATCTAAAATAATTTAAATGGCATCTTAATAGCCTTATTTTATGTCTCTTATTTTGATTTTTAAAATCAGCGCATTCCCCTTAGTGCAGTTAATAGGGTTAGCCTGTGAGCCTGTGCTGGTTACCATGCCTTCAGTCATGTGGAATCCAAACAGCCATTATAATTTGTTTCTAAACAGATCAAGAGCTATTTACCATCTCAATGTTTTGTGCACAGCTGGGTGTCTGGCAAACATCCAATATCCATTAACATTTAAAAATTAGTCCCATAATGCATCTTTTCCGTGGCTTGAGGAGTATACACACTGACACATGTTGGGAACCAATTATATTTGCACCACCATTAGTCTGGCTGCATTCAACTTCCCAGTAAATGAGGGCTAATTTAGTTTCCAGAATGGTGTATCTTAAATTCATGCAATGACCTTAGCAAAAGCAGAGTATCTGAAGATATAAAGAGGAAGGAAACGTTCAGAAAGAATAATGCTTCCTTTTTTTCTGCCTAAACCATAAGAGTAGATTATTATATGACTGTTTCCAGTATCCATGCCTGGCCTTAAAACCAGATTCCTTTAATTCAATACTGCTACAATTCATGAGCAGACTTTGGTTGGGAAGAAATCACACTAATATGGTAAACTAGCACACCCTCCTTGCTCAGATCAAACCTGCTAATGGACCTTTTTATAATAGCAATTTAGACCTGCCTGTAGCAGGTCTAACTCTTCAGGTTCCCAACTGATTTTAAGTGTTCTATTTTCCTACCAGCAGGAAAATAAGAAATACAGATTTCACAGTAAGTGCTGTCTACATTGCTGGCGAAATATATTCTAACAATGCCATGGAAGTGAAATGACCCTCACAATTGGTAGTTTGGTATAGAATTTTAATGAAAATGGAGAAACATGAAAATATTTTGAGAAGTGTATTTGCCAAACCTCTGCTGCCATGAGAAACTCCTTCAATAATACCAGAGGTGAAATGGGATGTCTGGCTGGGGGACGAGGGTGTAACACCCTTCCTTGCAGTGTGTCAGCACAGCAGCTCTCAGTAATCAGGTTCTAGACTGATTGACTTCTGCTGCTGCAACGCACTGCACAAGGCTTCTCTGAGCTCACCCAGTCCGTGGCAGGCTGCTTAATAAAGCTAAATTGCTCCTACAAACACAACACTATTCAGCAGCCTTTTGGAATTAAGAGCTGGTTTAAAAATAGCATTTTTCCTTATCATTCATCTGAACTGGTTAGAAACTCCAGAAGGGAGGAATTTTCTAAATGTACATGCAGCAATACAGTGCAGTGAGCCTCCAGGTGAGGGGTCTGCTTCCTCCTACAGCTGTGCACATCTGCAGTAACTCTGTCCTCTTGGCACAGTTGTTTGAATGGAGTTAACTGTAGGATTCTGTCTGGAGTGAGGCTGCAGGTTTATAAACAGCTCCATGAAAGTTTAATGTACAGAAATAGTTATTTACATATGTTTAAAGTGCAGTATTTAATATATAAAACTTGTTCTTGTGTTACATCCATATAGTTCAGAGTTAGACTTTGTCAAGTGGTTCTTTATTGTATCAGCACTTTTCCTTTCACCTTTTGTCAAAGAAAGTATCTTCCGGTGAAATGCCCTATTCTTGAAGCTGCCCTTTTGAAAAAGCTCATGTACAGTCAGTATTTACAGATGCTGTTTATACTGTCTTTCTCGCAAAAGACATGGCTTTTTATTTTATTGCTTTCAGTGAAACCCATGCTTGTAGTCCCTGACAATAATAGATTTTCATGCATCATTGGCAATACAAGGCTTCATTTAGACTATTGATTTACATTCTTATTGTATTAGGACTTGTTAGTGTTCCATACCTTCTTATTGTTTGGTGATTGACCTTTTGCAGATTTACAGTACATAAGCAATTAGCCAGTAATAGGTTAAATTAATAAAGAAGATTCCTATCAAATTTGGGGGATTCACAAATCTATCATGTTATGGTACTGTCCATTTCTTTATTTATATTCCTCACAGCTGTGGTTATAAGCTGAAGCCCAAGAGCAGTAAATCCTGCTGAAGTTACATGCGGGAAGAAGATGATGCGCGGCACGTGTACGACTTGCTGGGTAAGTGGGTAGGGATGGGAACTGGCAGAAAGGTTGAACTGTTTTTCTGTCTTGACAGTCTCTTTTGTTTTTCAGCTGTGGATTTAACAAAACAAAACTAGAGCTAATTTTAATTTTTAATTAAAGTCAATAGCTTATGTTCATTCTGATGTATTTGGTACAAAGAAGAATAAAAGAAAATACAGAGAGAAACTTGAAAGAGAAATGCATTTCTTCAGCTTAATTATTTAGTTTCCAACTAAGAAACAGCTCTGCAGACGTCGATTATCCTTCAGGGATATCTTAGAAGAAGTGAGCAATTAGCTTGATTTTCTGTTGAATATGTAGCTTGTGACTCAGTATGTGATCTATTAAAAAGATGATCATTCCTTTTAAACTGTGTCCTGATATACATGGAGCCTGTTGCTGAAGATAAAAGTCAGTGGAGTAATCCAGTCCATCACCATGTGAGACACAGCTTTTCTGGCTTGCTCCACAACAGACAGTGGTAATTTTAGGTGTTCTAAGGACTGTAAGAGTAACAGAAGGGTGAAAGAGGAGGGTAACGCTCTCCTGTTAAAAGGTAACCTGGGGTACTGCTTAACACTCTTCACAGCTTTAGGCATGCTTTCCCTTAGAAGCAGAGTCTACAAAAAGGGCAACATTTCTCTGGTGGGAAAAAAGTCTCCTTGCAGCAGTTTCTGTAGGAAAGCAGCGACTGTTCTGCCCCAGCAGCCTGGAGTCATGGGTGGGGCTGTGAATGGAGATCAGCAGCTTGGGAAATTCAGGCAAGGCTACATGGGAAGGGCTGTGGAGAGGGGCAACAGAGGGTATGGCCCATCCTGCTGCCATCCAGCCTTCCTGGGGCACTCCAGCCCTTGCAGGATCAGTGCTGGGTCACCACCCACACACAGCACCACGGTCCTGGCACGGACCGCACCAGGCACACTGGGGAGAAGAAAGCAGGAACTGGAGGGGATATTTGAAAGAGTTGTATGATAAGCACAACTTGTCTGTGAGTGCATGGACTCTGCTGCCACTGCCCTGCTTCCAGATTGCTGCTGCTGGATTGAAAATGCCCAGACTGTGGAGCTGGGGGTTATATGTCTGCTGGCACTTGTGTTGCACAGCTGGCTGGAACATGTAAACTCACAAAGTGCCCAGATTTCACACAGGAAAAGCAGAATGCACATTTTTGCAGTTCATGTGTTAGGAGTTTTTTGGTTGCGGTTTTTTTGATTGGTTTATTTAGTTTTGTTTGTGTGTCTTTTATTACTATTATGACATTCAAGTTCTACTACAGGGAGATACTGGAGAGTTTGAGCCTAAAAATGAAGCCTAAGTAAGTGACTTGCACGAGGATGAAGTTTGCAGATGTACTGCCAGATTTCCTGTACACCTCAGTCCCACTTTGAGCACCTCCGCCTGTCAAACTGTGCTCCTCCAAATGCACACTGAGCAGATGCTCAGCCCTTGATGGGCCTAAATTAGTAGGCACCTGTATTTCTGACATTGAAGATTCCATGGTATCTGAAATCTTGCTTCTGGTCATGTTTAAAAGTGCCACAGCCCTGTCAGGACTGAGCAATGTGTTTCCTAACTTGTACCTTCACCTGCAACAGGAACCCAATGCTTTAATGTTCCATGACAGCAAAATCTGGGTCTCATCCCTTCAAGGCCAGACTGCTCTGAATCCTTTCTGCACCTTCCCAGCACACTAATGGGAGGGAGGAGCAAGTCTGAACTGTGCTCTCTTTCCCAGAATTGTGGCAGGATGTTGAACAATCCTCAGTTTGCCTTTCTGCAGCTAATTTCAAGGCCATACAAAAGAGGGCCCTGTGCACTGGTATGACTGTCGCTGGCATGGGCACTGGTGGGCTCCCTGTGGCACGACCCCTCTGCTCCTGGCGTGGGTTGCTGCAGCCACAGGTGGTGCACAGCAGCTTGGCCTCCCCATCCCCTGGTCCCACTGAGCACCCCTCTTCAGCTCCCTGTGCTCCTCCACTCCAGCCTGGGACGGGCTGTCCAGCCTGGGGAGGTGTGGCATCCAGCTGTTTGTCAGACTGGACACTGGTCTTTTTGCAAGATTACAGTTCAAGTTACAGCTCATCTATGGAAGAATAAATGTAAGAAATGCTTGCCCACCTTATCTATTATTTATTTGCACTAATTATGCATCATGAATGCTACTGGTGCAAAACAGCCTGTCCTGCTCAAAGATGTATATAACAGAGGATAATCAAGGTGACACCTACTCACTGCTTACACGCAGCCCAGCAAAAACCTCCTGTGTGGTTTCCAGGGCTAGCTGCAGTCCAGAAGCAAATTAGGTATTTTCTTGTGGCCAGGAGCCCAGACTAATAAACTCTGCAGACCTAACTTTTCATACAGATGGGTTGTGGTTCCTGCATTGTGTTTCCATTTGTATTGAAAATTACCCTGGATCTGGCATCACTGGATCTCTGGCAAGGCTAACCGGCCTATCCAGCCACGCGCTGACTCCTGGAGAGCTCCTTAAATCTTTCTTGCATTGCTGTCCCCAGTGCTGAGGAGCAGCCCAACCCAGGATCCCGAGCTTTAATTTTTTATAATCTTATTTGTATTTGTATTTATCTTATTATTTCAGACCCTTTGTGGCTCTACTGGCTTTGGGAAGGTGCTGTGCTCCACGAATGCAGTGAATCTGGGGTAATGCCAGCAGGATGGCCATGCCATAGGTTTAATCAGCTCAGCAGAGACTCAGGAGAAGGCTGTGTACTGCCCAGGAAGTCCTTCCTTCCAGCCTTCCTGGCAATGGACAGAGCTGAAGGTATTACCCATTATCCATGCCATTGCTTCCCTGAGGGGCGTGCCGGTGTACCTGATGTTGGGAATACAAGGCATCTCTCAGGCAGTGTCTTACCAGAGAATGTGATCGCTGGATAAGGTGTGGTGAGGAGTAAGGGAACAGCACAGCATCTTTTGTGAGTGCCAAGCTCTGGGCTCTGAGCTGGCTGCTCTGGCAAAGCATGTCACAGGTGGAGTGGGAGCTTCAGACAAAGTGTGTTAGAGAAGCCCTCCTGTTGAGTCACGAGGTTCAGAAAGGACCCCCTTGCTTTCTAAACCCCTTCTCAAAGAGGAGCCCGGCAGTGGCTGGATCCAATCTTAGCCCCAGACTCTGCCAACAGTTTAAGGAATTAGAGAGGTGTGATTGAAGCCTTGCACAACTTTGTCCCACAGGATTAAGGATGGTAAAGCAGATATATTTCTGTAAAAATGAATGACTTATGACGATGAATGGTTAGACAAAAAGATCTTAATCAGAATTATTTACTACACAGTATAGAAGATAAAACTACTATTATAGAATAGTATAGTGTGCTATATTAAAGCAATTGTATTAAAGCTAGCAAAACCCCCCAATTATTAAGTAGAGTGATGTCACTCACCCATCCCAACGACTGTGGGCAAATCTCTTCCGCTTATCCTGGAGGACTAACCTTGAAGGGCATCCCCACCCAAGGGAGGGATCTCCACACACAGTCCAAGAAGGGGTGTGTTAGAAGAGCCTGCCGATCAAAGTGGGACAGGACTTCTGTAGCATAAAGTGATTGACTGTACAAAGTGATATGTCTCCAGGCCAGCTGCGCCAGTTCAGCATTTTTAGATAAGGATACTTTACCATATCTGCCACGTTTTCACCTGATTATCAGGATGTTTAACTTTGGGGCTGATGAGTCAGACTGGTTTTACCATGATCCAACACCAAAGCAGTATGACACCCCCTCTCAGTTCCCCACTGACAGCTTTGTGAAGTAGGGCATTGCTGGCCCTGTGTTACCCCTTCCCAGGCAGAGCATCCTGCTGCAGAGGGCAGGGCAGCCCAGAGCCGTGTGGGCAAGGGCTGGCCACAATCCGGAGGCAGCTGGGTGCTGAGATGGCTGTGAAAGGCACCGATGGTGAACAAAGCCCCACTGAGCACAGGCAGGGTCTGCCACGGCCGTGGGCAGGGCAGGAAGAGCCAGTGGGGAGCATCCAGCCCTGGGCGGCAGCAGGGAGAGGCCTTCCCTGTGGAGAAGGACACCAAAGGGCCACGGCCAGGGCAGGCAGTGCTGGGCTTCACTGGAGGTTTGGCGTTCACTGAGTGCTTTGCTTCTGCAAGTCTTGCTTTTACATCTTAAACAAGGAACTCAATTAGTATGTGAGCCATTGCTCTGTGTTTATGCTGAAGTGTTCCAGTGGAAATGATCTGACCCAGAGAAGCTAGAGTATTCATTTTTCTTGAATGCTTTTGTAGGGAAATAAAACTATAGGTTATTTCTTATTGTATGTCTGAGAGGCTGTACAAGAGAGTTAAAATTGAAGGGCAGGAAGAATTTAAAGGAATAGGACCTGTCTGTTCAGAATGATTCCAGCTTAAAGATAGGACACTACTACATTTTCACTTCAAGCATCACTTCATTGATACATCTGACATTTTGGAGGAGCAGAGTGAAAAAAAACCCAAAGATCTTTTCAGTCCATTGGAAAATATCTTCCTGGTGTTTTATCAGAGTGCTGAAAGACATTTCATGGAAATATGTGTATGTGCAAACAAATATATAAATATTAATCTTTATTAGTGACAAAATGGGGAAAACAATATGGCAAACATAACTACTGTAAATGGCACAAATCCATCAAAGAGGGTGAGTACCAGGAGGTTGCTTTTGTGTTGAATGAAAGTTCACTCAACTTAAGGTTGCCTCCAAATACAGAACTAACCCAAGAGCTTGGATTTAACAATGACTGGACCAGTCTTATTTCTCCTTAATGAGGCTCAGCTCTGAAGAAAAGGAGGAAAAGAAAAGGGTCAGTGTGATAGGCTGTGCAATGCAGTAATTGGATCCAGCTGAGACACTGGTGGCCTTTAGGAGCGGCCGAAGAGACCCGTAAGCAGGCTGGCATATGCAAACTGTTTTCTGTATACAATTGCCTCAAAACTGTTTGTAGTTTTCTTCAAAATAGGACAGGCAGAAAAACTGGTTAGCAGCTTCTGAAAATTTTTCATGTTTTACTTCTCAACCCGGTAGGACGTGGGAGGATTTTTACCCAAAGACAGCATTTTCATGCCTAAAAATTTATCATGAAATTTTGGGAGCCATCTTCAGTGTTACTTAGTAGCTTAAGGAGGTCTGGAGGCTCTGAATTTTGAAGTTAAGTAAGTACAAGAGGAGTCAGGTGACAGCTACACAGGTTTAATCCTGGTAAGTCTAGAGCAGATATGGGGTCACTGCAATATTTGAAGCACAAATATTCTCTGTGGGTCTTTTCCAGCTCTTATCCCGAATTTGTGGAGAACATCTTTAGGTGTAATAGAAGTCTATAATCCTTGTGGAAATCCAAATTTTAATGATGCTGCTGATTATTTTTTTCCTCCTTGATTTCATATTGATTGGATTTCAGGAATAAACTTCCTTGTGAAAACAGGATAAATTTAGTTTATAAACAAAAGTGTTTGGGATAGACAGCTCTAATCCAGGTGAGACAGTGCAACTCTTTCCTAGGTCAACTTCAGCTCAGACCAGATACAAATCAGTAAAAATTTGGAAGATAAGTGTCCTGTCCTGTTCATTTTATGTTGTAGATGAAAGAACTTTCCCTTAAAAGTTCGAATTTGACATCCATTTTTCTTCTTGCAGTGTACTTCTAAGACTGTGTCCTGCCCCTTGGCCTTCCTTTTATAGCTCAGCATCCAAAAGGCTACAAAGTGCCCAAGGCAGAGTAACTATTAACAACATTGGGAAATCAAAAACGCAATCACATTTTAGACCGGCGAAATAGTAGGGGGCTTTTTTTGGTCATCTATTAGGAAAGCAGGTTTTAGAAATAAAAATAGTGTTATGCTTGTTTAGTATGCCTATGACATTGTGAAAGTAAATTTGGGACTGGTCAAACTGCAGCTAAGCAGAAAATACATCACGAGCACATTGCTGGGCACTGTAGTACTTGCAGCTCAGAGTAAGAAATAGTAAGAAAGACCTCACCAGCTGTCTGTGGCAAAATGAATCAAGCCAGCTCTGTCAGAAGGCTCTGGAGCTTCTACTGGGACTGTCCATTTCGTCTGCTGTTTCTTACTGGTTGTTTATAGACTGCAAGGTTGCATCGGGTTCCTTGGCTCTCCATGCACTAAGTACTTTAAACATATCACAGAATAATTTCTCAAAGCACTGACAGTGTCATTCACTTTTTTTTTTTTTTCATTCACTAACTAAATATATTATTATCCGCTGGATAAAAATGACTGACATTTCTCAAGTTGCCACCAGCAAAATTCTTGAATCCCCAAATACCTTAACATAATTAAGTTATCCTCATACAATTTCTTCAGGGATCATAGTGATACTGCTACTGGGTTTCCCAAAGAAACTCCATCTATATATTCATGCTACAGATGTGTTAACTCACAGCTTCTCCTCCTTTCGGACTTTTTAACTATACCAACCAACTTCAAATAAGTCTGACATTAAAAATGCCTCAAAGATATCAAATAACCACAGGCTCTGTGGCAATCTTCGATGTCAGCACTCAGGGCAGCGGGTTTTACAGTGTCCCTGCAGCAGCAGGGCATGTGGAAGAGGAAGAGGCCATGCAGCTGCTCCAGCTCTGGGACAGGCTCTAGCTGGAGCACAAGCAGCGCCGCAGCACCCCGGGATAAGATGTGAACTCAGTGCATAGCTCCTGCCACTCCTGGAATGGCTTGTTCGTGCATGAAAACCCGTTTTCCAAAGAGACCTTAGTGACTTCCAGAAGAACAGACCATGTCCACATGGCTACCTCTTGATGCTGGCATTGCCTCACTGTTTGTCTGGATACACGAGTGGGCCCCAGCAAGGAGTCCAGGCTGTCCTGCAGTGTCTTCTCAGGTGATTCATGATGTCTTTCTAAAGGCCCACGGTACTGAAGTCATCCACAAGACTTAATAGTGTTTTCAAATTCTTTTGGGAAAGCGAGAATGCATTATAATAATGTAATCAACTGGAAATATCTAGAAAATAGAGCCGGTTCAGATTAGGTCTTTTATCAACTCCAAGTTTTTATCAGTTGTTCAGTTCAGTTGTGATTTTTTTTTTGTTTTAAACAGATGCAGTAAAGCCATGCCTAATGCATGTAGTTAAGCAAGAACAGCGCTCTCTTAGGGTTTATTTATTATTGAGAAATAGCCAGATTGGCTCAAAACAAGGTATC
Organism: Edolisoma coerulescens; assembly: GCA_013397115.1. Taxonomy (NCBI): domain Eukaryota; kingdom Metazoa; phylum Chordata; class Aves; order Passeriformes; family Campephagidae; genus Edolisoma; species Edolisoma coerulescens. The sequence goes on from VWZW01007169.1 coordinate 2,182,295, forward strand.
TCAATAGAAACTGTTGTGCCACCAGCTATACTTGTGTGTATCTGCCTTGCCTAGATGTGACAAACTCTTCCTGTATATGAAATTTATGTTATACATATATGCAGAATTGTTTGTGTGTAAAGCAAATGTGGATGCAAATCTCTACAATCTGCTATACATACCAAACAATATATTTTAAAAATGTTTTTCCAATTAAAACCCTCCAAGAATCTCTTTTATAATTTTTTTTTAATCTTGCAGCCTGTATCTGCTTTGATAGAACACCTGGGATAGAGCTGCCTTAGCTTCCATCGTGATCCCCAGCCTGGATACTCAGGCTGTGGATGGGAGGGATGGCTCTGCCCCCCTCACATGCTTCATGTTGCTCCTGCCTCTTGGCTTTCTCAGGAATGCGTCTTTGCTACGTAGGTAGGGCCGATGTGCCATCTGTTGGGGGGATCAGCATCCCCAAGCCACAGCCCTGCCATGCTCCCAGACAATGTAGGAAATGTATGACTGGAATGTAGCGGCTTGCATTTGCATTTCACACATTCAGCTTTGCTTCACACATTCCCCTCTCTCAGACATGATAAAGGCAGGGAACGCTCTATTTCTTGTCAGCATGGATGGATGGCACCCCTAGAAGAGTATGCATTTGAAGCAATATGTTCTGCATCACTGACGTAAGCCAAGATGCTGTTAAGGCCGGGCAGGTTTGTTTTCCTATTCGGTGCTAGTGAGAGGGGCACTCGGGGACTTGGTGTCCTTGAATTTAAAGAAGATTGAAATGTTGCATTGTTCAGAATGAAGGGGAAGAGGATGGGAGCAGAATGATGCTGCAGCAGACGGTAAACACTTGATTGCAAGAGCTGAATAGGCTTGGCCTACATTTTGAATCTCATCATGGTCTCTTTTATTTCACCCATTTGTACTCCCGACTCTGCAGTCAGTCCCAGGTTTAATCCTGCTCTTTCTCACACATTTTTCTTCAGATCTGCAATGCTGACTGGGCATCTTGGCAGAAGAGCAGTAGAGGCCCAAGCATTTATGAATGAGGGATGCCAGGGTGGTAATGTACACAAGGTAATTACTCCCTGTCTGTATTTAGTCCTTTTAAGACTGAAAGTTGTCCTCATGAGATTCACCTAGTAATCCCTAAACCTTCATTTCATATTGTGTGGCAGGGCTGTAATGGTCAGTGGGCAGAAATGTTTCTGAATTTCTAAAAGGAAAATTTTTATCTGTAGCAAGCCCTGTCCTTTCCCTTGCCCTACCCACCAAGCAAATCCATCACTCTCTTCATTTCCCATTCCACCTGGGGAAGGCATCAATGTGGTGAATGCTAAGTACTGAACTCATTTGCAACTTGCCAGAGCCACTTCTGTTATTGTTTATTTTCTGCTTACCTTGGAATAGCTACAAACAGGGAGTGAAGGGGGGGGTAACACTTGCAGAGAAAGGCCACAGTAGTTCCCAGCATAATTCCTATAAATATCCAGATTTTTTTCAAATCAGTCAGTGGAAACCAAGACATATGTAAAATTATAGTTAAAGCTAAGAGGGGAAAAGAAAAATACTGGTGTTTTATATCTAGCTGATATTTGACAGGAATGACCAATTCTGATTCTATGCAAATCTGAGTTCCTTGCTGGAGATGAAGGAAAGAAATGGAGACAAATTCGATGCGATGCATTTGTAATAAAGGAAACAACTTTTTGATATATTCACAGGGTTTGTTATATTTTTCTCCTGCAAAAAAAGTCTCTAGAACTTCAAATTATAGCCGGATTTACAGATGCTTTGAGGGACTTTTGAACCTTTGTCTCCTTGTCTCCTGTCTCCATTGCACGGATGATTAGAACAGTAGCAAGCAATCGTGACTTACTCATCCTTTCACCCTTTATATACAAACCAAACATTTTTGTCAATTTATTCAACACCTTGCAGTTAATTCCCAAGGTAGATACATCCTTGATTCCGATCATCCTTTAGAATGACATCTTAAAAATACATAAACTAAGATATGTTACTGTTTGATGCATACAAACGCATAAAACAGAGTATAAAGAATGATGTCTCCACTCTTTGAAAACAACAGCATTTGTCAAACTGTTTCTAAATTTCAATCCACAAGTTCTGTAGGATGGGTTTACAGCAAAACTTTCATCACTAATTCCTACAAATATTTCCCTGGTAATCACTGCCCCAATCACCCTTGCCATTTGTTTGTGTTATACGCAGAATTTTGGAAAAAATTAGAAGTAGCTCAGTATAGAAGGTAATACTTCAACTGCTCTCTGATTTTAATTTTATATGTCATTCAGGGACTGAAGGCACTGCAGTATTTGCATTTGGCAAAGCTGAAGAAACTCCAAGATACGATTGGTCCCTGTTAGTGCACTAAAGAACGAGTGGCTTCAGGCAATGGACAGGTGGGATTTGGTCTGTGGATGTGATCCCTGGCTGTGCTTACACCCTGGACATGTCTTGCTCATGGCTGTTTGGAGAGATGTTCAAGTCTGCATCAAACAGTATGACAAAGAACAGGCCTGAAGGATGGACCCTTCAGTGTGTGTGAGTACCACCTTCCTCCCGGTAACGTGCCCACCAAAATCAGAGACCACAGTCTACTATGTGACAGTTCCTTTTGTGCCCTTTAATGTCACCTGTAACTTTGGTCAGGGAGGGGAGGGCTCGGGGAAGGTAGTGTGAGACCCAAGTGGTGCATGTGAGTCTCTCACTAATCCAACAGCTAGAGAAACAAAGGAGAGCTGACGGGTTGTACTTGGGACTGCTGCCCTCGGGACTAATCCTGGACAAAACATCCAAACGTGGGAAAAAGAGGGTAAAGGGTTGTCCTGAGGAGACATCTAGTGAGGCAGCACTAGTGTGTGGCACTGTGTGAGTGACCACTGCCCCAGCTCTGGGCATTAGCCCCACGGCACAGATTGCTCAGTTGCACTTCGTGGTGCTCTGGATCACGTGTGTCCTTCCAGGTCCTGGTGCTGCAGTGGGTAATATCCTGCATGGCATTAAATCCGATCCCCACTGCAGAGGGCATGTAAGAGCTGTGCAGTGCCCAGGGACCAGCAGCAGAGCAGGCTGGGCTTAGGGAGAGACAGGGTTGAAGCACTTCTTCATGGGCGATGTTAGAAATATCAAATCTGTATCTTAACATCAGACCTTGTCCCAAAGAGACAGGCACTTTCCCTCCTCCCCTGGCTCTGCAAGGCACCCTTCCAAAGGCCTCAGCTTTGTTTCACTCTATGTGTTCATTACTACTTTTTAATGACTGAATTCTCACTCAACCATGAAATAATTTAGGGAAAACTACATTAGCAAGCAGAGTTGCTAAGTTCGTAATTAAGGTATTTTCAAATATTATGGGTGGAAATTAACTTACCATGCTGTCCGTGGAAACAGTGCAGAAGGCAGCAGGTTGTCTTGTGGAATGTTTATGAAATACTTGGTGGTTTTGGCCGAGGCCCTGGACAAATCCACAGCAATTGAGCATTGAGGGTGTTGGTATTGGTGTGGCGGTGGCTGGAGCTGATGTCACTCCCACAGTGCTGGCGATGACATCCCCTGAACTGACGGCTTTGTCTTTTTCCGGTTTAATCATGTTTCCCCTTAATTGTGTGTCTTTTAAGAGGAAAGAAGGTGCCGTTTTAAGAGGAAACCAGTGGCAGGTGTGTTAGAAGGTCCCTCAGCATCAATACCTACAGTCCTGTCCCTCTGCAGCCTAAACCTTTGGGCAGCTCACTTTCGTTATTCCCTCTGTCAGGAAAACTGGGAGTGGGGCTGGTCAGGACATGGCTGAGGAAAAAGTCTTGGCAAGAAAAAAGGTGTTTTGGTGAAACTAAACTGATTCACAGAAATGGCTGGCTTTTGATACATTTATGTTTGACAAAGCCACGAAAAAACTAACTTGATTTTTTTTGGGTTATTTTTGTTTCAGAAAAGGAAATGAAAATTTAATTTCTGAATGCTTATTTAAAAATGACTTCTCAATTCAATATTGACTACTGTATTTTAGGAATGTGAAATAATTTAAACATTCACAAAGAAAACTTTAATTTTTCTTAAAAATAGGTAGACAAGAAACAAGACAAACTTCCATCAGTAAACATGTCCTACATTTGACAGGCTGGCAGTGGGACAGGGTGGTTGAGCTGAGATTGACCCAAACTGAGCATAAGCATTTAAAATCATGGGAGAGAAAGGACAAGGCAGAGCAGCAGTCCTGCTCCTGTGGGGGGTGGAAAGGTAGAGCTTCCCCTACAGCTGCTCTGCTTGGGAGAGGCTGAAGAGTCACAGTGCTCATGGCATCTACCCACTGGGAGCTGTAGTGGACACTCCTCCAGCAGGATTTGCAGCGCCTGTAACTGGATGTGTGAGTGCATGTGGTCCATGGATACCCCAGCAGGGAGTTGGAAATCCCCCTGAAGGGGCTGGTGGCAGCAGTGTGGGACAGTCCCCTCTCACATCCCTGCTGCATCAGTCTATGGAAGCAGAGTGGGGAAGGCATTTGGGAGTTGTGTTTTAGGTGTGTTTTCAAGGTGTCAGTGGGGCAGAGTTTTGCATCCTTCTTTCACGTGAGGCTACGCTGCACATAGCAGGGTTAACCTTAACCACAAAAGGCATCCACACTGGAAGGGAAGATGCTGACAGCCTGTCAGTGAGATGTGATGTCAGGATGTGAAAGTTAGGAATGGAGATGACGTGCTAGGTGACTACAGGCACTCATCTGGTTGTGTCTCTGTCAGGCTGGCTTGTGGGGAGAGCAAGAGTTAATGGCTAACATTGTTTTATGGCCAGTACACGTGGTAAATAAGATTACCTATAATGAGATTAGCCTTGGACAGACTAAACCACTGATGAGTTCATCTTGGTCTGAGGCAATCCTGAAGCAATTGTAGCACCAGAGAGGATCTAAGTGGTGCTGGCTGTCCCAGTGTGCCAGGGCCATGCCAGGAGATGGTGGCTTCTCCTTCTTGGGTGGAAAGACAGCTGCTGCAAGGAAGGGTGTGACTAATGCACCTCACTGTAGGAGTGTCGTGCAAATTGATGTAATGAGCTTTAAAGGATCATCTCTGGTGAAAACTGAGTGCAGTTACAGCTGGAAATATTTGTGAGGGGCCATGTGTCCTGCCCAGCAACAGGAGGTTTGTCAGCAATGCTCCCAGTGCTGGGCAGTGGGGCTCCCGAGTGGACAGAGGTGGGAGCTTTGGGTTTTGCCTGGGAACAGCAGGAGGTAGGGCAGGGCATGTGGAGCCCCTCCTGTGACCCACGGGGGTCAGGCACTGACCAGCACTCTGGGATGGTGGGCTCCTGCTGTGGCCTGCAGCCCCCCAGGGGGTACTGGCTGGAGGCACAGGAATGGATGTTATCAGGGGGCAGGGAAGGGAATGAACGCAGCCTTAAATAAATGTAGCTGGAACAAGACACCTGACAGCATGTGTTTGTGCTGTCCTTGAACAAACACATTTTGTCTGGGATGGATTAAATTAGTTATGAGTTTAAGTAAAAATATACAGGGAATAGAAAAGAGCAGCCCGGTAGCAAAGTCATTGGCTTCAGAGGAATGAATAGTCCTGCATTTCCACATCATTTTCTCAGTGCGTTGCATACAGCTTCTCTAGGGGGGCCTCCCATAGAAAACAGCACCAAAAGACATAAACCCAAACAGGGATTTAGGAGAGCAGGCCCAAACCTCTGCAGGGTAGACGTGGGGTGTTCCCACTGAAGGCACAGTACCACTGGGGAGACCTGGATAAGAGCTGGACATGCACTGTGCAGACCTGGCCTCAGACAGGCTTGTGTTTTCTGATGTAATCTAAGTCACCAATTCTGACATCCCACACACTCAAACCATCCATTAGATCTCTGTGGTCTTATGGTGGTGTAAATTAAATTAAAATCTGTCCATGTAGTGCTGTTGCAATGCAGAACTGATGTGGTGGTGGTTTCATGCCAGCTCAGTGTTATCCATCCAGTCTGTCCCACTGGGAATAGCTCAAATGTCTCCCTTAGTCCAAGGTCTCTGCTACAGGAATACATAAGGCAACGGCAAATGGCAAATGATCATCATTTTAGCAGACACAATTTACAGTCCTACCACTTGGACCCTTTATTTCTTTGGCCAGGTCTCACTGTCATCCATCAACTTTTGATATTCAAAATCGAAATAAATTTGCTAATTTTTTCCAATCAAATATGAAATTGTTATTCTACTTTCAGTAATTAGTCTTTTAAACACATTTAAATATCTTTTAACAGAATAAAATATGACCTAGAAGTCTTTGAAGCCAACCTACTCTTTTCTTTTTTTGTTGCTTTTCGCTAAACACAATGTCTGTAGTGCCAGACTAAAATTATGCTGCCTAAAGTTGATAAAGTACTGCATCAACAACAAAAAAGGAAACTATGACAGAGAAATGAATGGAAAGCAAAAAAATTCATAGTACTCCAGGCAGGCTTTTCTTTTCCATCTCACATTATGCGGTGTGCAAAAGTATCCAATTTGAAAAACTGACTCAGAGCAAACTGCTAGTGAGAGAGCAGGCATGGAGGCAGACACAAAACTGCTCGCAGACCAGATTAAGCGAGCTTATTGCCAGCCCTCCCCCCAGCACATCAGAGATTTAAGCAAGCTGTGACCTCCAGGGCAGCTGAGGCCTGGCCAGGGTCACCCCCTGAGCCCCAGCATCGCCCAGGGCACGGGGGCCCCTCGGCTGTACCTGCCCTTGGCCCAGGGCTGGGTGGGCTTCGTTTGCTTTGAAGGGTGCCAGAAATAGAGATGAACTAGATGGAACAGTTCAGCTTATTAAATTGTCTCAGTGCAAATTGAGAGTGAGCATATGAAGAGGGAGATTGGTATTTGCTATATTTCTCTTTCTCAGAAACACTATTAGTGATCTCCCACTTCAGCACTTCACTTGTTGGTTAGTCCCCATTCTCCAAATGCCACTATGTCACAGAGGGAACATCAGCCCAGAAATAATTAGTATGGCAATTTGGCACTCGGTCTTCAAATTACATCTAGCAGTTGCATGCAAAATTGTCTGTAGAAATCATCTGGCTCTTACCAAGAGTTAGTTTAATAATGGAGCTTGTTTTGTTACCGCCACTATTATGTTGAAGTCTGTGGTTAAGAATTGTTTTCCCCTCTTGCTGATGGAAACATCTTCTAGCAAAAGCAAGAGAAATTAAGCCTTTTCTGCTGCAATCTGCTTTGCTGGACTGAGGAGTCCTGACCTAATCTCTCTTCAAAATACAAGTGTTCGCTGATCGTGGCTCTGTGGGGAGACCCACCCAAATTCTGGATTTCACACACATTATAGACTATTGGAGCTCTTCCTCTTATCACTAAATAACTAATAATTGGTGCAGAGACAATAGTAAAACCTCCCACTTCTTATGTGACCACTGAGCCTAAGGTGGGCTATGATTCTTCCTGGTACAGAGGAGGAAAGGTAGCAGGAGAAACTAAAAGACAACACTCCAACCCTAGAGAGGAACCAGATTTTTGTTGCAGAGAGATCCAGTGCCCTCAACTTGAATTTTACTCATCTCCATCCTTAATGGATATTTTTAGGACACTTATGATAGAAATGCAGAGTATATTTTTCTCCCTGCCAAAAGAACCCCATCTTGAACCTGAGAAAGCTTCTTCAGCAAAAGGGGGTTTTGCCCCAGCAGGTACAGTCCCCTGAAAATGTCCCAGTCCAGCATGTCAGCATCATCCCAGCAGCAGTATTTTGTCCAGCCTTCAACCAGATTACTAAGTGACTTAGCAATCAGCCTTTCCCACGACAGCAGGAGGTTCTGCAGCAGACCTTGCAGGTGGGATTTTAAGAGCAAGAATAATAGATAATGATGGGGCTATGTCAAAGGAAAATACAACATCCCTATAATGTGGACATTACAGGATTTCTGAAGCTCTTTCAAAATGGGTCCAAAGAATATCTCCAGCAGTGCAGGGCCTCTGGAAAAAGAAAACAGGCAGCCAGTGTACTAGATGGAGAAGAGTAAACAAAAAGGAACGGGGTGGTTTGTGTGTGCATGTGTTTGTGCTCATGCCTCTTGGGCTTTGCACACCCCCAGGAGCTTTTAGAGGTCAGCAGGTTCTGCACATCAGCTGATTCTCTGCAGCTGGGCACATGCACATCACTAGTGAATGCCAGGCAGTGCAGCTTGGTTTGGGCATCTTTCCTTGGCTTAGTGTGACTATGCCCTTGGTGACACAGAGGACATGTGTTTTTGAACATGTGGAATAATGAATGCACACTGTGAATATGTCTCCACATGGCAGGTTCTTTAGCTGTGTGCACTGTGGCTACTCCTTAGATTTCATGTGTTGCTTTTTTCCAATGGATTAAAAGCAATTGAGCCTGGTATCACAACAGCTGTGTGGCCAAGGAGCTGGGTGGGGAGTGACAGAGGAAGGTGTGATTTTCACTGTCCATTTTTTCTTTGGTGTTAGTGCTTGCTTGAACTGCAGTGCAATTAGCCAAACACCTGATGCTTATGCATTAGGGCACCTGATGGTGTTTGTAATGGCACTAAGTTATGAGCACTCATGGAACGGGGTGTCGTTCCAATTGTCATACTTTTCTTCTGGCAGTCTTTAAGTCCCATTGGATTAGTAGCTCCTATAATGATTATGACTGTCAAATTAAGCCATCTGTAAACACTAAAACTTGCAAGCTCTTACCAAATTCACAGCACTCATGTCTGGGAAATAAGTTCTGCATCTTTTCAGCTGGCTGTCAGGAAAGTTCTTAAATGGCTGGCACGTGCCTTGGTCCCTTCCTTGCAGAGCATCCTCTCCCTGTGCTGTCCCAGCCAGCGTCTCCACCCTGCTGCTGCAGGGGAGGCAGCAGGCATGGGGCTCCTGCCCTGCCACACATGGCTGGGGTGTGCTCTGCCTGCAGGCTGTCAGGAGGCTACCCTGAGTGGCAGTATCTAAGTTGTGGCTCTAAGCAAGTCACAAACGAGTTACAGCCCTCCCAGCAGTGAGGCAGCCCCCTCGCAACACACGTATTTAACGACTCAAGCAGGAAAGAGTGACTTGTGCCTTAAAGCAGGCTGAATTCCACAACAGAAACCAAACAGGAACCAAAGGCTGGGCTCACTGGGTGCTGCTGATCCTTACTCCTTGCAGCAGCCATGGAAGATGCTACAGAGGCTGATCAGAGTGGTGTCACCAAGCAAATCTCCCTGTAGCTGCCTGCATGGCTGTGTCCTTGGTGCCCTGCAGCAGTGACCAACTCCCCGGCTCATCTCCAGTGCCTGCCCACCTTCATCCAGACAGGGTTCCTGCCTCTCAGCTTGGCCTGTGGGTAAGCACGATGTGTAACTAATTATGCAAACCAAAGGTGCAGTGTAATAACAGCTGGTGTGTTGCTCACACCATACCAGCAATGTTAAATGCCTCCAGGCTGCTCTTCAGGTGCAAGGAGAGGCCAGGACAGAACTACTGAGGAGAGGAGGGAGAAACCCAACCTCATGGATGGGCTGTTGGAGTTTCCTTGTTTTCTGCCAGGTTTAAAGGATCAGCTGCTGACGGGCTTCCCTATGCAAAAGCTGGGTCAGAGAGATCTGGGATGTGTCATAAGAACTTTAAGTGGTGAGACTTTTGCTTGCTTTTGTCACCATGGCATGGCTGGCTGAGCAGCTCAGGGCCTGCTGTGAGACAGGGTTGGGGGCTTGGCTTGAAAGAAGCAGAGCTCAGGCCAGTGGTGTTGGCTGCCTGTCAAGGGTTAGCAGAACAGAGGGAGTCACTGAGATATCCTGCCCTGAGACAGCTCAGGGCTTTGAGAATGCTTTAGGTGACTTTAATTTTGATTTGGGGTGTGCAGTAATGAGCAAGTGGTGTGATGAATGCGTAAAGCTGACAGAAGGCACTGGCGTCTGTAAAGAAATAGGATGTGCAAGGTCAGGAAAGGTGTGCAGGGTGAAGTGATGTTTCAGAGGCAGTGAGCATGCCAGGCTGACTCATGAGCTGAACTGTGCAATAATCACAGGTAATTATTGCACACCAGCCAGGAGAAGGATTTGCATACACACCACGCTGGACCACAGGGCCCATTTGGGCTCTGGCACGCTCTGCTCACAGCTCAGAGCAGACAGGCAGAGAGATGAGGAGCCATTTCCAAACAGAGCCAATATTCTGTTTGTCTCCCCGTCCAGCTTCCAGACGTGACATTGAGCCATGATGTGCAAGAGTGAGGAGACAGGGAGCTACTGTCTTCAGAGCAATGAAGGGCAGATAAGTGCCTGTATTTACCCCTTCAAAACATGTCTGCACTGCGGGAATGTGCTTCTGAATCTACAGTGAGGAATTCTCTTGTAAGCCAATATATTTTTCACTGAAATGAAAACAATGGAAATCCTGAAAAATAATGAAGCCCTGTTGGACAGGACCTCTCAGGTCTGTGGCTTACCAGCTGTGGCTTACCAGCTAAGGGGCAAGGTAACACACCTGCCTGGGTCTCCTGTAACAGAGAAATCCCAAGGGATTCCCATCGTCCCAGGGGGAAGGTTTTGAGGCTGTGTCCTTGCAATAGGAAAATAACAGTAGTACCTCCACTCTGATGCAATTAGGCCCTTGTGTGATTTGGGTTTAATGTCACCTTCCTCTCCCTTGACCTTGCCCAGAGATGTGGCTGGGTTGGCGCTGATGGCAGTGAAGGTGTGTATCGGTGTGTAAAGACACAGCACAGACAAATTACATCCCAAAGCAGCTCTCTGAATGTAGAGAGGAGCACAGATTTTCTGTGTGCCTGTGAACAGACTCCTTGAAAGCAGAGCAGATGTACAAGTCTTGTGGTTGAAGAGCAGGTAAATGTTCTCATGCACTGGGTGGGGGCTGCTGGAACCTCCTGCCTGCCGTTCCTTGTCCCACATAGCGCAGCTGCCAAAACCCAGCAGTTACAGACAGATCCTGCTATGCATCTTTGGGGTGCATCCATCAGTACTTCTAACACCACTTCTCTCCCCAGCTAGGCTTTAAGATATATGTGCTGCAGACACATCCATTTGGAGATAGTTTTGGAGATAACCAGTCTTTCATCAGTGTCTCACAGGACATGATTAGAAAGTGAAACTTAACTGTGAGCAATAATTAGCATCTGTCTACACCTATATATGAAATGTGCAATATATAAAGTGTATATATATATACACACACTCACAATGTATTGCAGACAAATACATACACAGCACTGTTTGTATGCCTAAGATTTCTTGCAGCAAAATACCATTTTGGATTAAAAAATATGAAGCTGTACTCTTTTGGCTATAATATAGATATTTCCAATCTATTTTTAGCTTTATCTGGCTAATTTAGCCACATTTGGGTAGCAGTAATACTTTCTCTTCTCTTTTTATGATGCTGATTTTATTCTGGTACCCAGAGTCTCTCTGGCAGTAGCTCTGCCTGCCATTCCATGTTTACCATTGGAAAGTTGGAACACGCTGTGATTGGTATCGCAGCACCCGACTGTGTGCTGCTATTCAAGCGGGACAAAAGGAAATGCTGCCTAGTCACGGGTACCGTGGGGAGATGACCAACGCTAAATGATTCACTTTTAAGACCTCAGATCCGTATTACGGGTAACTGGGATGAAGCCAGGCATCCAAGAAAAACAGATGTCTCTCCCCCCGAGTCCCGTGGCTGGGCGGCCGGTTCGCTGCCATGGCCCGGGGGTCATCGCCGAGGGGCAGCCGCGGGCTGCCCTGGGACGTGGCACTGGGAGCGATGTGGCACCACAAGTGACGCGTCGAACATTTGGGCTGCAGCGCACCGCCCCCTTCCCCAGGCTGTCAGGAGAAGGGGTACGGACGGGAGGAGCTCCTGCTGGGGGTGCGAGCGGGCTGTCGGGACACGATGGGCTGCGGCGTGTTCTGCCTCTTATTTCAGAGCCGATGCGAACCCTCGGTGAGCCGGGGGCAGCGCCGCCCGTCCCGCTGCGGGTGGCCCTTCCCTTCCCNCCCGGGTCCCTGCCGCAGCCGCCCCTGGCAGCCGCAGGTGCGGCTGGAAGCCAGAAATCCTGGCCATCTTCTTTCTCACGCGGGCTGCTCGCAGACCACCAGGCAGCCCTCGGGCGCTCGCTCGGTGCCGGCTCAGGAGTCCCCGCTGCACTAGGGGTGAAATAACACCCGATCCGGCGCACACAGAGCTCTGTACAAGCGCAAAACAACCTCAGAACAGCCCTCGGGAGAGAGGGAAGTAAGATTTTAACCTTTATTTTATAGCCCGCGCAGGGAGGTGAGCAGGGGACCGGGACTCGCAGTCCCGCGGTGCCAGCGGCGGCCGGCGGGGCCGAGCTGCGGCTCTGGAGCCGCTGGAGCTTCCTCAGCCACAAAAGGCTTGCACAGAGGGGCTGGGACACCGATGTTCGCACCACCATGGGAACAGGGAGAGGAGGGCCAGGCCAGGCTCCTGGTTGGTTTGAAAGACACAGGTTTTTTGAAATACATTTTTCCTCATGGTTGGACAAGAGGAATTTCGGTGATTTGCAGCTAAGAGTACCCCCCAAATCACTCCATCCTATCTGTTGAATGTATAAAGTACCCAACTGCCATTTTAAATGCATGCCAAGTTCTAGTAAAGGATAGAAATTCGGAGGGGGGGAGGGGGGGGAGGGGGAAGTAATGTATATTAATTCTTGTACCAGTATTAACCTCTGTGTGGAGGAAAAGGTGCTGGATGCAAGGTTTTTGAAACCACAGGTTCTCTGCTAACCATTATATGATGTGATGTTCTGGCTAAACTGGCTACACCAGATGACAAGTTGCCCAAAACCAAACAATGCAAAGGCTAAACATCACCATAACATTTAGCAGTCCAAACTCTTAGCCTACAGCATCACGATATGTAACAGTAAAATGAATTTAGTCCTGTAATACTTCCAGACAGCTCGGAGGATGCTTTCCATATACAAGGAGAAACAAAGGCGTGAGGAGAATATGGCACCAGCACAATCTGCAATGCGCACAGAGCCTCTGTGCTTAGGCTTTTGTGTCCAGGGTAGGTCTTTCACCTTGCCAGCTACATAACTTTCTCCTTCTGGGTCTTTGGGCATTTCTTAGACAATGAATTGCCTAGGAGGAAGCACTTAAAATTTAATTCAGGTAGGGAAGGCAGCACACATGAATGATACAGACTCTACTAGCCCTTGTAGACTCTATGATTTATACATTCACTCAAACAGCAGTGAATGAACAGTATTATAGCAGGCAATATGCTACTGTGCTGTTACTTCTATGCCTTGTCTTTTTAATGAAGGAGTTTATACCTTCAAAGTTAATTAACTCATTTCTCAAAATCATTTACACATCTGCTCTGTTTCCAGTAAAACTTCAGTTTCTTAACTTCTGAGTTATATTAAAAAAAACTAAAACCAAACCCCTCTTTGTATCAGACATGTTACTTCATTTGTAATGAGTTCAGATGTGGAATTGCTAACAATGATAGATTTCCTGGGCTGAATTTGGTGTGTCATTTTGCACTGGTAGCTGCTGGAAGGACAGTCAGATAAACAATGGCCAAGAGCCTCTGTTGTACTCGGTGTCCCACCACTGCTGCAAAGCAGGCCCAGACCTGGGGTGTCTCTGGCGTGCACCAGGGCACCAGGGCCTTTTCTGTCACTGGCAGACCCCAAGTTGGAGCTGAGGGGGTCTCCAGTTCTGGCTACACCTACCTATCACCACAGCCCCCACAGCCACCTGGCACCACCATGTTATGAAGAGCTTTTCCAGCTGCCTATGGGGCCTGTTTTGGTTACTGCTGGCCAAACCCCTGGCTGCCAAGGGGAGCACTGGGTGTTGTGGGGTCTCAGCCAAGCCCCACTTCATCCCAGGCCTCCGCAGAGTTGTGGAATAAGTGTAAGGACAGCACTGGGAATGGCAGCGCTTGAGAGGAGCAATGTGGGCTGGGCTGTCACTGCCCCTGCTGTGCCACACGCAGGGAGCAATCCTGCCTCCTTCTCCTGATGGGCAGGCATATTATTTTAATTAAACTATTATTTCAATAACCGTTACGGCGGGTGGGCATGGCCTGGGAAGCATTAAGCCCAAGTGCTACACAAAGAGTGTAGCACTCCATCTGCTTTTAGCAGCACAGTTCAGCAACACGACTGTTCGGGCAGCACACAGAGCTGAGTTCTGTTAGTATTTACTGTAGAACACCTCATGCCAAATTTAGCCTACAAGCTGATCCCAGGCACGAGGTTTCATTATTTCAAGTGATTTATTCTTTTCTGATGCGAAGAACACCCCTTCTCTGCACCAAATGCTGCTGGTGAAGTCTGCTTTTCCACTTAAGGGATTCTAAGCAGAAGCTAACCAATGAAATGAAGGTAAATTTAATTACAAAAAACATAACGTTCTTCAAAACCAACAGCTCACTCTCTCTCCAACAAGGAAAAATACAAATAGAAACCCTCTGGCAATGCTGAGGAAATATCTGGGTCTGAGGTGAAAGGGGCACAGCTTGACAAGTATGCTGAAAGCTGAATGTGGATTACCCGTGAGTGCAAAAATGAATAAATGTGTTTTATTCCATTATATTAATGAAATGGTTAATTCGGTTGCTATAGCAACAAGGAACAGCCATGCTAAAAAGCTAAAGGGCCATACATAATGCCAGATACAAGGTCTCTCTAATTCTAAAGCTGATTTTCTTAGCCACAATAGAAGTGATGTGTATTTTCAGTATCATCAGCTTTTGCATCAAATCCTCAAGCTAATCCAATAACTAGGCTAGTAGCATAAAATAGCATATATGTTGGCACCTCATAAAACTTACGAAAGGGGTTTACCTATGCACAGTTACACGAAAGGATGCACAGAGTGCAGTGTGGGACGCTTTAAAGAGACTGCTCTGTGTGGGACGGTGAACCAGGAAATGCGTTACAGTGGGCAGCTCCTACAGTCAGGAAGCAGGTGCCTGCAGGGGCAACCTCTGCAGCACCAGCCCAGTGCTGATAGCTATTTCACCTTTTGGAAAGTAGACTTTATATTCTTTTCACCTGCATTTCATGTGATTTTGATTAAAAATAGTAATTCCATAAGGTTTCAATGAGGAATCCTGCAGTGCTTGCTTTTGTTTAACATGAAAGTCATGGACAGTGTGACCCATGGTCTTGCCAGCAGCCAGAGGACGGACTATAGTTACTGATGCCTATGGAAAGTAAAGGAAAGAGGAATGCCCACTCTGCCCTCCAGAGGAGCCTGGGGCAGCCCCTGCACAACCAGGGCTCCCTGGGAGAGGAGCTGCTGTGGAGGGTCATGGTGCTGCCCAGCCCCAACGCTTTTGTCAGGCTGGAGCCCTTCACCAAGCTCAGGACCACTTCCACTCCTTTGGCTCCCTTTTGTTACAGTGAGATTTATCAAACACCACCTCACTCACTCTGCCTGTGACAAATAAAAGTCAATACAGCACACTCACAGGAAAAACAGAATTCACTGGCTCCCCTTGTTGAACTCAGATTTACAAAATTTGGCCTCATACACCTGCACAAGCAACATGGGTGACTTTTATCTGCAGGCCACCTGATTTGCATGATAATAGCAGTTATGTTCCTGAGAAACATAATTTCTCAACAATTGAATATAAAGTTTTCAGTGCTGAGGCCTAAACCTGTCTGCAACAGGAAGAAGTAAAAGCTGTTATGATAAGCAGTCTCTAGACTAAACAGGTGAGAATAATGTCCTTTAGGATAATAATTAACTCCAGTCAGTGGCATGTGATTCTAATCAGCAATTGTGAGTGTGAGCTGGGGACTGGAGGCATTTGATACTGCCTGCCTCTTGCTGAAATGCAGTAAGAGAGCTCACCACTGGAGGCAGAAACACTGAGGAGCAACGTTAGCTGCATCACTATGCTGAAGTAAAATGTTTGATCTTACAAAAAGACAAGGCAGATGAATGGTTGCCACTGTTTTAGTCAACTTGTATGAAAAGCATTTATTAAGATTCTTCTGAACCTTACACAGTATCTCAAAACCAGATGAGAAACAGCTTTAAACTATTTCCTGCCTTTAAGGATCCTGGCTGCCAATACATGTGGAAAGGCCCATGCAATGCAGACAGGTGAGTTCTGTGTAACCTCCACCTCTAGAAGGTGATGCTGTAGTGTCCCTGCCGGGAGGTGCAAAGGCAGCTCCCTGCAGAGCACGAGGAGTCCTCCTGCACCTACTGCACTGCAGTGCTGGGGGTACGTGGGAGGGCTGGTATTTCTACAGCACCACAAGAAGCCCCAGTAGTTCAGAGGTTTGTTAGCATCTGCCAAGGGATAGATAAACTGAAGGGCTACAGTGTTCAGCTGCTGAGCCACAGCAGAAAGGACTTTGTTCTGCTCAGGGCTGAGTCCAAGCTAATTCCCATGCACTGCCCCAGCATCCAGGTAGGTGTGTCACGGTAAAGCTTAATAACGTGCAGTCCTTTTACAGAAAAGGAACAATTGCATTTCTTGGGGTAACTTCAGTGTGCTTAAGCTAGAAAAGGGGAGAGTGCATGTGTGTGTTTACTGTTAAGATCTGGATTGTTTAGGGCTTTCTTTGTGCAGAGGAGGTAAGTGTTCACTTGCCAAGTTGACCTCCAGCTTCACTGCTTGATAGCAATGAGATCTGCTCCCACATCACAAAAATCATGACAGGCAAATTCAGACCTCCAAGAAAGAAGGGATAAAAGCAGGATCTCTACTCCTGGGCAAGGCCAGCGTGGATGTTTGCACAAGACCCAGCAGACTAACCTGAGGAAGAGTTATTAAAAATTGATCTCCCGGAGTAACAACTGGAAAGATTAGTTTCTCAGAAAAGAAAGGAAATGGCAACAGCAAAAACAAAGCAACCCAGATGGCCCATAAGCAGACTAATTATATGAAAGACCCAGAAGCAACTCTGAAGTTACCAACCCAGCTGCTGAGAGTGTCTGCCAGGTTGCCAGATGTTGCCAATGAAAACCTATCTTCCACAGTTCATCAAAGAAGTGGAGCTGCCTGGTGAAGTGAAACCTCTGCCAATAAAATAAATATTTTATCTAAAAAATATTTTCTACTAGGAAATGTTGAAAAATATAGAATTTTAACAACATGTCCAACCCTAACCCATGTAGATAAATAATGAAACGTACATACAGAATGCACTAGCAAGATCTTATCTGTGCTTAACATTTTATTTCTAAGGCTATAGTCTTGGAGCATTACACAAAGTGGTTTTATGGAGCATGAGGTTGATGGCACTCAGCTGGGGTTTGGACAATTTGCCTCGAATCTAGCAATTGCTTTTGCCACCTTGAGATAAAAGGCTTAAAGACAACAAAGCTGGAGGAGCCAAAGGTGACAGTAGTAGGCACTGGAAGGTGGGGAGGCTGCAGAAATGACACTAAGCCACTCTGTGGCTGTCAAGTCACCTCTCCCAGGGCTCTGTGTCCCCCAGGACACAACAAAGAGGAGCAGCAATTCTAGATGGGTAACTTACATTTTGCTCCTGCCAAATTTTATGAACTGAGCAAATGGACGGCTGCTAAAAAGGCTTCCTCTAGCAACTGGGAAAGCATCTGAGTAAGGAGCACTTCAACACTGGAGACGCAGGCTGCCCAACAGATTTATGTAAAGACTAGTTTTAATTTTGCTACAAGATCAAATTAATATTCCATTTTAAATCAGGAAATTATGTATTTTAAAAATCCTGTGTGATTTTTCAAATGTGTCTATTAATGCTGCCAGTCCAGTGCCTTGGAAATGTTATGTCAGTTCATGCTAGAGGCCAAAACCCAAACTGCCTGTATAGTCTGTTAGCAAGGCAAAACATCTCTTTTTTCCAATGAACATGTATGGGTGCATTGGGATTCACACAAGCATATTTGGCAGCTTTTTCAAGTAATTCTTGGCCTGCAAAGCATCCACTAAACATGGGGAGCCTTTTCTGTTCAGGAATATGATATGAATAAGAATGTGCTACTGGAGGATGAGCTATGGCACTTCTATCATAATTTAATTTGTCAAATATAGTTTACAGTATTTTATAATAATAATCAATAGCACAACATGTCTAAAAACTGCAAGGGCTAGGGTTGGAGGATGTCAACCATCAAGTCTTTAATAATACATAATTCCTTAAATGTGCAACTAAATCACTGAAATATATGAGCTTAATTTGGAACCTCTTACACTTTGAAAATTCATATCTCTTTTTTAATAACTGGCTACAGAATTTGCAGAATAGACCAGATTTTTCTTATTTGTTTCCTTGGCTCTTAAATGCACCAAATGGGATGGATTCCCCAAGACCAATGTGAAAAACATATAAACCCCAGGAGTATGTCCTTTGTGGCTCTCTCCCCTGCCTGTTTACACCTCACCTTACCCTGATGACTTAAGACATTCCTGCAGGAGACCTAAATGTGGCTTTTTCTCTGAGTTCCTGCAACACACAGATTTATTGCCGACTGTCAGAGTTAGAAACAAATGCATTTGGGAATGCATTTCCTGAAACTGTTAACAGACTTGACAGAACAAGAGTGGGGGGNCCCATTATTCCTTCTTTAGTAAACAAATTATAGCCTTGATTACAGCCTTGATTCACAAAGAATGCATTTACCTCTCCAAAGATTACTTTACAGCCACTGTGGAATACAGTAGTCCTGTGACTACTGAATATCCTTGGAAAAGCTCTGATTTTGCTGCTACGCTTCTCAGGTTCTTGTGCTTACATACTTAAATTAGGTCTCTTGGCAATGTCCTGTATTTAAAAGAAGCCACACTACCAGATGTGATGCCTTCAGGACAGTAAGATAATCAGGTCTGGGCATGCAGGAAGAGAAGACCTGGAGAGGCTGCCCCTCTCAGGCACGGGTGACACAGCACCTCTCACCCGCAGGGCTCAAGGCAGGCAGGACACAGAGTAAGAGGTACCTGGTGACAGCCTGGGAGAAGACAGCTCCTTTTCCTTGCATCTGCTGTCTGGGAACATAGAATGTTACTTTCAGACGATCTGATTTTGATGTCTTTTTCTGCCCCACTCAAGGGCATGCTGCTTGTTAGGCAGTTCCTGGGCAGAGGGACAAGCAGTACGGAGACTCTCCAAACTCTGTCACCGACATTCACAAAACAGCTTGTTCTTCCTGCGAGTCCACAGTAGCTCATGTAAGATAAGAAACTACTGCAAGACTAGGAGCTTTAAAGAAGTTGCAAGCAAATATTTTCTAAGCAGTATGACTATCTGTTCCTGTTTCATCTGAGTCTGAAAAATCCACAATGATAAATAGAAAAATTAAAATATGAAGAGAAAGTTATTAGTGGAGACACTGGGCTTGAGGCTGCCAAGCAAGCCCAAAGCACCAGCAAAACAGTGTTGGTGGAGCAAGGACACTAAATGACATTTGAAAATGTTCAAATTTACAAATGTGTGCACCTGGTGCATGTGGGGAAGGAAGGCAAAAAGAAGGGAAGTCACAGGCAGACAAAGAGGTGCCAGAGAGGGGCAAAGAGCATGATACATTCTGCACCGTAGGCAATCAATGGAATAATGTACATGTGAATTAATTCATTAATGGTTCCTGGAGTGAATCTTAGAGATCATGAAACACCAACTGACAAGGCTCTACAAAAAAAAAAAATCTGTTTAGTAAATGCAAAAAGAAAAATCACAAACAAACCCAAGTTGGTTTCAACATTTATTTATAATTCAGTGTACAATTCATAAATCAAGAAACAAAAGCCAGGGTATATTTTTAATCAAAGCTTTTGCTGCTCACAATATATGGTATAAGAAATTGAACTGATAGATCATTTATTATTGTTATGAAACTAAAGGCTTTATATTCTTAAGTGGAGTAAAGCAGACAGCAATATGTTCATATTAGAAAGTTCCTACTGTGAGTGAAAAATGGATTAAAATTGAGATACTGTTTAGTAAGACAGATGAATCTGTATTTATTTTTGGCTGTGAAACTACTAGAACTATACACAGCCACTAAGTATGAAGAACCAGCACTGGGGGAAATCACCTTGCCAGTTTGCTCTGTGTGTCTGTTTGGCAAACGCAGCCTGCAGGGTGTGTAGTCCATTTGCATGCAATCAGATCTCTGACCTGAAATGTGTACATTCTGGAACATTAATTGGCACAATTAAAAAGTTATTTAGAGGATGAGCTTGGAGCAAAAGATGTTGTCGCTTCTCAGAATCCTGAAATGCAACCTGTACTTCCTAATAAGCCACTTTAACTGTTTGCAGAGATGTTATGTGTTCACTGAGGGGGGAAAGTAATGATCAAACCACCCATGCAACACACAAATCTAAAGAGTCCAGCATGTGTCAGTGCAAAGCAAATTTATTCTATAAAGTGACTAGTGTGAAAAAGAATTAGAAAGGATTATAAAAATATACTACCATATGTGGTAGTAGTTGAAAGTGATTAATCCAGTTCTTAAATCCTATTTTAAACTCTTTCATTTCTGTCTATAGAAAAATAGAAGCCACATCGCTTTGTTTGAATGCTATGTAGTTAATTACATCTTCTAAGAAACTCTTTTAAAACTAAATGTAATGTTTAATTACAAAATGCCCTCCTTGAAAACAGTTAGCTTGTACATTGATTTGCAGTTCATTAAAAATGCTTTCTTAATTATATTTCCAGCCAGAAAATACACAGAGATTAAAGAGTCTATAGAGAAGTTTTAAAATCACAGCATGAATTGTAACAAGAAAGTTACACTTCAAATAATGAACCACTGACAGCCACGACCACCTTTCTGAAATTTCAAAACTTAATTGTTGCAAAAATAGTAATAGAAAGCAGTGTTCATTGCAGCCAGCTATCAGTATTACATTTTTTAATACGAGTAGATTTGCAAGGACTAATTAGAAAGCAAATCAATTGCATCAAACAAGTGTAAAGTTGCCATCAGCTGTCGGGCTGGGCAGCTCAGCGCGTGGGGTTCACGGCTAAGGGCAGCCCGCGCCTGGGCTCGTAGGGGGTTGTCCTGGAAACCATGCGGATGCAGTCGATAACAGGGCACACGCTGAGACACAGGGTGCAGCCCGTACAGCTGTCAGTAACCGTGGGCAGGTGGGTTTCGGGATCAAACTGGATAGCCTGCGACCGGGAATAAACATTATTGATGTCACGCACAGAAAAGGTCAGAACTGCTCCCGTTCCAGTGTCTGCATTTCCTGCGCTACAGCACTTGGAGACATCTTGGTGTGATTCTGCACTGCAGCTACAGCAAATGGCAGGGAGCAAAACAGCCCCCTCTCCAGACACTGTGAAATTAGAGAGGTGGGCCAAATTACACCTCGGGGAACGCTCACGGGTCACAAGGGCTGGTTACAAAAGGAGGAGTTTGCTCCATGATATTTAAACTCCCAGAGGGTATTTCTCCTTCACGTGAAGGAAATATTTCCTAAGATACCAGCGTGCTGGGGTTATTGGTTTAGAGGAGACACCAGACCACACCTCTACGGCTTCAGCACAATGCCCATCACAAGGCATTCTTTTGACTCTTACTTTCAGCACAGCATAAATGATCTAATTTAATAAACAGTAGAGAAAACCAGAGCTCATTGTGCCTCGTGTGATTACTTTTCCTTTGCAAATCTTTGAAAGGAGTATCAGAGTTTGGGGCAGGCAGAGCTTGCTTTAGTTCTCACGTTCTATGCAGTGAATCCTCATTACCAATTAGGGTGATAAGTGTATTTGAATGTGAAATAACAATTGCAGTCTCAAGGATATAAGCTCCTGGTTATAATGGAAATGGCAATTAAAAGCAAAACCAAAAGCATTACACAACCGCAAAAGTTGAAGCAAGACTAGAAAAGTAAAAAACTTTAAAAAGCGCCGAAAACACAGAACATCTACTTTGAAGATTTTAGGAGGGAAAATCAGGCCTGAAAGTTGAACTCTGGCAAACAAGCAGTGCCTTAGCAAATCTCCCTGACCACTGTCAGCATCTGGGGGAGGCGGGGAGGTGATGGGAAGTACTGGTGCTGCTGCGGGTTGGCTCCAAAGGCAGACGAGGCATTTGGGGTTTCAGTACTAGGAAGGCACAGAAGTTGCTGTAGCAACCAGCAAGGGCATGAAGTCTGTAGTAACTGCCCTGGATCTCTGAGTTTCACTTTAGCTTGAGCACAAAGAGAGCTCTGGCTCGTGAGTATTTAAGGAGGACTCCTTTCTTTCTCCCTAACAACAATGCACATCCTGAAGGGGAGTTCAAAGAGGGAGAGGAAGTCAGGACTACAGTGCTGACTTTAAATTAAGGAAAGCTTTTCTGTTGGAGTCATACAAGGTGACAGCTGTGTAGAGCAGCATGGATATTTCTGAAACAAAGGGAAGCATAAAGCAGATGCTGTTTTGAAGGTGAGGGGGGTTGTTGTTGATTTATTTGTAATTAAGAATTCCTTTGCAATTCTGTTCAATTAATTTCTTTTCAATATCCTTAACTAAATAAGGAAAAAAACATCTTTCTTTTGTGCTTAGAAAACCTTCTGGGGGTTTAAACTTTGGTAGTTTTGATGCTGATTTTTTTTCCAGTTACAGAAAATAAAATTTAGTAAATCTAAACCCAATCTTTTGCTCTCTAAGGGTTATATGAAAAATATAATATTCCTGAGAAATCTGATGGAAGGGGAAGAGGTGAAGATTGCAATGTCAAGAAGAAATTTAGGAAGTTAAAAGGCTACTGTAGTAATCTATTTTGGTATAAATACAGCATTAATTTTCTTGTACCAGTGGAAAAAACCTTTGCTCTGACATACTTGTTTCAATTGCAGTTGATTTTCAATGGAAGACTTCTTTCTGTGACTTTATGTAGTTCAAGTCATCAGACCTATTATTGATTAGACTGAATTAAAGAGGAACAAAAACTCATGGTGACCAGAGGAAACTTAGTGCTCAGTTAAAGTATTTGTTTTTGACAAGCTCTTCTCAGACTAAGATGTATGGAAATATTCATGTAGAAATTATTGCTTGCTGCATATTGGATTCCATGAAAGTTATGCTACACCATATTTTGGTTTTCCAAAAGAAAATGAGCCCTCCTGTACTGCCTTTTTTACTGCAGACCAGTACATCAGCTCCAGTGGACATGGCATGGAATGGCACCTAGACATGCTGATACATTTCATACAACTTGCTACCATATTGAGCAATCAGAAAAATACTTTGCTGCAAACAGGAGCCTCAGCTCAAAATTGGGCCATTTTCTGGTCACAGTGATTTCTGCAAACTTCAGCCTGCTGCTCTAAACTCTGGCAGTTATCCTGGAGAAAGGATTTGTAACGCAATCAAGATCAAAACAAAACTCCATCTGCCTGAAACCTGAATTAGTTTGGTTACTCTGAGGGAACAAGAACTGGGTTTCTTAAAAAGCATTTGGCAATAAGACCATCCCTTGAATCCCTGCATCCCCTTGGTGGGAAGGGATGTGTTCTTCCCTTTCTCCCTCATGTACTTGAAAACCATCAAGAACTACATTTACTGCCATTCAACTTGGGGCTCCTTCATTTTCCTCCTCTTAAAAAGAACCCCATTTGCAGTCAGGGCCCTGTGACAGTGACGTGGTCTGTGCCGCCCCCCAGGACCAGCCGCGTTCCGGCATGGCTTGTGAGCCACAGCCTGGAGCATGATGGGCTTTGAATGCAACATTTTAGGCATCTGTTTTTGCCACCTGCTCATTAACAGAAGGTGAATTCTTTCTTCCCAGCAGCAGAAAGATAACTCACCATGCCTTTCCACTAATTACAGCTGTGCTCTTACCTGGTAGCCAGAATCATTACAGGTCATGTAGCATTTGCCACAGTTGATACACATCTCCTCATCAATCAGAGCCACAACTTGCTCTGTGTTGCACAGATCACCATATGTTCCAATATACTGCAGTGCTTTTCCAATTACATCCTACGGGGAAAAAAGGAGTTATCGACTCATTTATAAGATAGCTGGGCAGTCTCCATAGCCGCGCTGGAGCGCTCTCTAGTACTTTAACATGGAAGATTTGGCCATGCATTTTGATGATGTTTAGGATTTTTCTTATAAATTTCCAAGAGGCTGACCTTCATATCCCCTGTAAAATACAAAGAATCTTCCACACAGGCACATGGTGAATGTCGGAGGTACTAGAAGTATACATTGTGTACAAACACATTCTGCAAATAGGTTACACATTTAGTACTCGATTTTGCATGTGCTGTTGTTTTGCCATGATTGGGTGAAACTTCAAGGAACAAAATGGAATGTAAAACAGGAGTGACAATCAGATCATCTTTGGTCATTTCTCACTAGCACAGATTTAAGACCTCCCAGCAAGGAAAGAAAAAACTGAGAGAGAACAATAACAGCTCTTCTCTCTTTAGCAAGATGCACAAATGACATGATCATCAGTTTATTGCAAATACTGTACAGAAGTAAGCTCTGGGTCTAATCCTGCAAGATCTGTTAACTTCACAGGGAGGAACTTGTGGCATCAACCTTACACACATCAGTGCTGCAAATGGTGCATGGCAGCGCAGCACATGGGTACATACCACAAAAAGGAAAGCTCTGCTACATAAATTAAATGCAGAAATGAGTCCAACCTTGTGTTCCGAGTCTGCTAAGAACTTGCAAACCCAGCACTACTTTCTGAAAGAATGAGGTTTACCTGGTCTTCAGCACTTGTGCAATAGTATCTTTATGCAAAAAGACAAATTTCTACATTCACTGGATGCAGTATCAGGATCTATGAAGTTGCTCCTAGTCACTGTTGAGGTAGAAAATTCAACCAAATCCTATGCCCAGGAAGAAAGACTGGCAAATTCTAATGTGTCTTTGCTCCAAAAACACTCAAATGTTTTCTCTCTGCCAAACCCCATAGTTGCTGCCATGTGAAATACCTTGGTTGCATTCATTCAATGCTAAAAGCCTTCCAGTTCTTCTCAGCAACATGCAGAGAACATTAATGCTCTCTCAGCATAAAACAGCTATGGCACATTGCTAAAGGCAGCATGATGAGTGTGGACAGATGACTGTGAGCAAGTTATCACAGCTTAATGAGTTAACACTCATCACTTGAGCTGTGCAAGCTGATTTTGTGCATGGTCCAAATTCACGGCAAATTTGAAGTAAAATCTGTTTGCTTAAACTACTGTAAAAGGTCAATTAACTACTATGAAAGTGTTTCAGTTAATACTTTACACTAGAACAAGACTGGAACAGGGAGCCCTTTACTGTGACTCCACTGATGAACTACAGTAACTAAATCAAATGTGATCTCCTAGGAACTGCTTACACCCTCATCTTTTCACTTCCAGTTCTTACTCAGAAACATTCATGGATTTACTGGATTTACAGCAGTTTTCAGGTGTCTGCAGACTTCTGTGTCAGTTGAAATACTGTAGTGGTAGAATTCAGCTCCAGCTTGTTTCAGCTCTCATGTAGGCTTGTCTGTTGACAAGCCTTGTCTTTTGAACCTGCTACAGGTTTCAAAATACACGTGTCTGTGTGTGATCTACTGCCCCCAGCAACGCTAAGTATCCTTAAGCCTCCTTTGAGTGTATACAGCCCCCAAACATTCCACTGCCAAAAATACATGTCGCCTGCAACTGATGAGCTGTGTGCTCAAGAATTTAAAGAAATGATGTAAAACCTGCACAACATACAATTAAGTAGCTTTCCACTGACTGCCTGTGTTGCAAAAGTATCAACAGGGGGAGATTCCTGATAGTGAAGAGCTTTTCAGTCTAAAAAAAGCACACGTTTAAAAAGCATAGGTAATTTTCTCAGGGAGGTTCTGGATTCACATTTGTATTCTTTAAATATTGTTTGGATGTTCACAAAACCCACAGAGCTCAAGTGGGTTGCAGAGATGGGCTACTCAAATAACCATGGAATGGAGTGCCTTGGTTGTGAGAGAAAACAAAAAGAACCTTACACAATGTTTAGCCTAGGAAGATGATGTCAGAGCAGGAATATAGTGTCTATATATATATATACATCAGAGAGGAAAAAGAGCTATTTAAGTTAAATGACAATGTTGGCACAAGAACACATGATTATAAGCCAGCCATGAATAAATTCAAAGCTGGAAATTAGAGAAGGTTTTTCAAAAGGGAAAGGAGTGAGGTGGTTAATGCCCTTCTAGGGAAACAGCTGGAGGAGAGGGGGGAGACAATGCGAGGTTTCGGGTAGCATTAGATAGCTCAGGAAATGGTTGCTTGAAACAACATGATCAAAATCGATTTTTCCAGCTAAAAACTTATAAAGGGAATAATGAAAACAATGCATAAGGCTTAGTGATTTCTGCATTTTTAACCAAGTCTCACTTCTCACAAAATCACAAAAAATACACTTTGGGGGACTCAGAATCCCAAATAGGGAGCCTAATGGCACTTCAGAGGCCTGAAAGTGATTTCAAAAGACTGTGTCAATGATTTACTGCTCATTTACACTCATTGGTGTTGTGTCTTTTAATCACTTCTTTCTCTCAAGCAAAAACTGT
This sequence comes from Edolisoma coerulescens, assembly GCA_013397115.1. Lineage (NCBI taxonomy): Eukaryota > Metazoa > Chordata > Aves > Passeriformes > Campephagidae > Edolisoma > Edolisoma coerulescens. The sequence goes on from VWZW01007169.1 coordinate 2,208,758, forward strand.
ATCTTTATTTATTTGCAAAGTTTCAAGATATTATTGGCTAAAAAAGCAATGGTACTTAAAAGATGTTCTGCAGGTGCACTCTTTTACAGCATCTCAGAGCTTCTCGTTTTCATCAAATCATAAATGCTTGGAACAAAATAAACAGTGCAGCAAGAAATAATCAGCTTTCCCTGTTTAAAGCAGTTTCACTCCAAAAAGCAACTGTCTCAAATGGCACTATGGGATTCCACACTTGGTGTATCTCAATGGCCTCTGGATCAAATTTGCACTGTTTACAGATTATTGGGGGCTTTTTTTTGCCAACTGCCAGACCTGCAAACAGAAGCCAGGTTCTGAAAGTCAAGCTGTGTTCTTTCTGACTTATGCATTACCAGAAGCAATTAAAAAAAAAAACAAAAACCAAACCAAAACAAAACTGGAAGTTAAATTTGGTCCTAAGCTGCACCTTTGAGACAGAACGGACCTAGAGTACTCTTTTTGATTGCTGTTGTGCTGTCCTCCTCTTAAAAAAAACATACTGAAAAAACTGGGAAAGGAATGTAGTCCTGCAACTGGAACTGTCAGGGAACTCAGTTGCTATGGAGAGAATCAGAGCAGAATCCATTTGTTTTATGTTACTAATGAATACAGAAAAAAATTTCTTTTTGTCACTAAGCTAAGCAGATGTGGGCTTGAGTATACACAAGGAGAAGATCTGTTCAGCAGGATATTATTTTTGCAATTCTGTAATAGCTGCATTTTAATGTTAATGTATCAAACATTTTATGGTGATTAGCTTTTCATTAGTCATCATATTAGTAAACCTATATTTGCAAATACAATTAATGGTTCAGCTCTGGTCCTTGTAGACCTGCTGTGTCCATCTTCACGCAGATGCTTTTGTAAAAGTCCACACTGTGTTCTAGAGATGATGAACATCACAAGCCTCTCATTAGAAAGCCATGCACAGTGCAGGTACTGCAGTCATAAAGCAAGTTCAAAGGGAACACACATTAGGGAGGTACCTGCCTTCCACCTGATCTTTTTTGGCAATAAAGGTGAGGTACATTCAGAGAGCGAGAGATGAAAAGAAGAAATGTTAGAAAGAAAACCATGGATTAAAGAATAAAAAGTCACCAGAAGCTGACGGTACATGACCAAGGTAAATTTACAGTAAAGTAGCTAAGTAAAATACATAAAACTAAGTTTTCTTGAAAGATTACAGATACTTTGCCAATACTTAAAAAAGGCTACTAAAGGTACTCTGAGATTCAGGGCCCTCTAAGCCTTGTGTTCAGTGTAATAGTTGCAGTACTAGCTGAAGTGGGACTTAGAAAATAATTCAAATCATAGAATCATACAACATCCTGAGTTGGAAGGGACCCACATCATTGAGTCCAATTACTGGCTGTGCACAGGACAATCCCAAAAAATCACACTGCATGCCTGCAAGTGTTGTCCACATAGGTGAACCTTTGTGACATAATTCAGTATGTTTTCTATAATGAAAATTATGCTTTGTGTATCGAGCACAATTCTTTATGAAGACCGTGCAGTAATAAATCCAAAAACCCAAAAAACCCCCCAAAACCCCCCCAAAAATCTCAAAAACCCCAGTAATTTTAATATTTGACAAGGCCTCTGACAGCGGCTTGTGACACAACAAAGCTCTGAAATTAGCTATGAAGTGGCTAAACAGAAAATAAATAAAGGGCTGGAATACAATGATTAAAGTTCAGAAAAGTAAAATATTAGCAGAACAAAGTGTCTCAATTTTCTGGTTTAGCTATGATGCTGTTTAATATGCTTGAGTCTGTTTCAGGAAAGCATTTGAACCAGAAGACTCTAGAATTGATACAAGTTTTCTTTTAAACTAAATTAAAGAAAATCCAAGGAACTTGTAGATATTTTATAAAATTAGATGAACAGGTACTAACACAGTGAAAAAATGCAGTTTGACAAGCAGCTTATCAAAGTAAGTAACTTTTGCTGATCTTGGCAACAGATACATTCTAGATTAAAGAAAGAAGCAAGAGAAAACAGGGTAGGAGACACCACTGACAGCTCATGGAACTGTCCTGACCAGAGGTGAACAAACCAGCAAGGTGTTAGGACAGAAAATAGCCCCATAACTACTGTAGTGCTGTTGTTCTAATTAACCAGCCACGATGTGGCACACGCAGTCATTCCAGCCGTACCAACAGAAGCACAGTGCCGCGGAGCACTGGGCAACGATTAACGGGATGAAATGTAACAAGTCCAAACGCCAGATTCTGCACTTAGCATAGAGTAACACCAGGCAGAAAAATAACCAGGAGAGGAGTGGCTGCAGAGTGCCTTGCAGGAAGGGATCTGGGACTGCTGGTGGGCTCAGCTGGGTGTGGGTCAGCGTTGTGCCCAGACAGTGCAGAGGGCGAAACCATGTCCTGGGGTGCAGCAAACACGGCACAACCGGCCAAAAGAAGCAACCATCCCACTGTGTGCAGCACTGCTGCAGCCTCACCTGGTGTGCTGCCTGCAGCTCTGGGCCCCACCACTTCAGAAGGGTGTGAAGGTACTTGAATGCATCCAGAGCAGGGCAACAAAGCTGGGGAAAGGGCTGGAATATCCTATGAGGAGCAGCAAGGGACTTTGGGGCTTGTCTAGTTTGTAGTCTGTCCTCTACAGCTTCCTGGGAAAGAGGAAGTTTGGATTTCTCCCCATATCTGAAGACAAAAATTTACTTAACCTGTATATATAATGAGAATATTCTTTGAGGTACTGTGTGAGAGGAGNNNAGAGAAGAGAAGAGAAGAGAAGAGAAGAGAAGAGAAGAGAAGAGAAGAGAAGAGGAAGAGAAAGAAGAGAAGAGAAGAGAAAGAGGAGAAGAGAAGAGAAAGAGAGGAGAGAAGACCTGCTATTGGAGGGGAGATTATTTCTGTGATTCATGTTGGAGTAAATACTTGGGAGAAGCAGCCTTAGAGTCCCATAAATTAAGGGAGACACATGCATAGCTCCACCTGAAATATGCAACATCTCCACATTTATGATGAAGATTACAAAATGGCCTTTTCTAGGCAGGCAAGCACAAGGTAAAACTACTCATGTTAAACCACACAGATACATGCCAGGAAGGATCCAAATGGTACAATGGCAAAATAGTTATGGCAAAATAGCGCTGTCCCTACTTCAATATTCCTCACCTCTCAAGAGGCTTTTAGAGATTTAGCACAGCATTGGACTAAATGTGGCTAAAGGCCTCCCGCAGTGCTGGCTTTTAGACGGGTGCTTACACATCAGCAAAAAAAGACTTGCATATTATGTATGTGCAAAAGACCATGTAAATGTATCTGTACAAACAAGGGTGAAAAATATTTCAAACACAAGGAATTTAAGCTTGAGGATCTCTGTGGATATTCTTCCAGCAGGTGGAACAGCAGGTCATGCCCTAGCTAAGAGAGCTATGCCAGAATGTTTGAACTACCAAACAATCTCTACAGCAAGACCTCTCGAATAAAAAAAAGAAGGAATAAAATAAGCAGATAAATGGTGACTGAATATTGTGGTATAGGCCCTGAAGGACAAAGAACTAAATTATTAGGAAGAAAACACAGGAACATATAAGGAAAGAAATTAAAGTAATAAGGAGGTAACCTGAGGTAGGCAAATACATCTCTGGGAGCTGTACAAAGCTGCAACTGAAAAGATCCAGGGCACATAGCCACATACAGCACAATTTCTGATATTACAGACAAGTGAGAAAAGAATAAACGACTCTGCCGAATATCAAACTACGCAGTTTCAATTAATATTGAAAAATAGAGAAAATAAAGACAAAAGCCATGGGAAAAGGCATCCAAAAATAAATTAGATTTTGGATAATCACAGAGGGGTTTTAAATTGACAAATAAATGGTAATCGGACAGCATGTGGAATTTATATAAATGTTGGAATTTACATATCACCAACCCAACAGCCGACTAGATTGATGAGGAAATTTTGGGGAGGCATCAGGAAACTCGTAGCAACCCTCCAAAAATACAACCAGCCAATGCAGGGGTCATAGCTCTTTCAAGGGCACCTATCTCTCCTTTAGGTACTGGAATGGGCTTTAGAGTGCCCCCAGAGCCTTCTCTTTTCCAGGCTGAACAACCACAAGTCTCTCAGTCTGTCCATATAGGAGAGGTGCTCCTGCTGTTTGATCATCTTGGTGGCTCTCTGAGGGCTTCCTTGCTGTGTCTGAGTTTGTCCAGGAGCTACTGTACATCTCTGCAGGCCTCTGGGAATTTTTCCCTGACTTCCTCTTTGTTGGGATACATCACTCCTGAGCTTGGAAGAGGTGATTCTTGAATACTACTAGCCTGCTTGGGCCTCTCTTCCCTCCAGGGCTTTATTCCATGGTCCTCTATCAAGCAGATCCCATATTCTCACTTCTATCTGTGACTGAAGTTGCTGTTTTTCCCCCTCTTTTAAAATACATTATCCCAGAGGCGCTGCCATCGCTACTGATGGGCTTGGCCTGGCCAGTGGTGGTTCTGCCCTGCAGCTGGCTGCCAGTGGCTCTGTCAGACCCCGGGGAGCTTTCAGCAGCTTCTCACAGAAGCCACCCCTGTAGCCCCACCTCTACTGAACCTCGCCAGGCAAACCCAACGCAACACCTCTCACTGCTGGTTTTGTCATTCTGGTTAAAACATTCCCTTCTGAAGAGATTGGTCAGACTGGAAGACTGCCACAAGCCACTCTGGCAATGCCTATCTTCCTGTAATTGCTTCAGTCGCATTTAACTGGAGGTGTGGAGAAGATCCTAACCTGATTTCCCTGGCTGAGAAGCTCCTCAGACACCACTCAGAAGCATTCAATAGCTGGGGAAACAAAAGTTTGTGTCTGGGGGAATTAATTTTCCTCTTCCCTGCAGTAGGGTCTCCTTTCTTCTTTTTAATCTGTCTCCTACTACTTGGATCTTTTTTTGCTTTTCTGCTTGGAGTTAGGCAAGATAAATTACTGACCTCAAATTTTAATGTTTTTTTTTCTAGCCTTCATGTCTGTTTTCCCCTCTTGCTAAACTTTTCCCTTCATTCAGTTTATTTGCTTTTGGATGGTATCAGTTTTTTGGTTTTCTGCTGTTTTCAGAAGCAAGCCATCTCATTGAAAATGCAGTTATTGGCTGTTGCTTCTTCTTTCTCTTTTTCCCTACATCAATACTCTCCCTGCAAGGAGAACAGAACCATGAAACCTCTGAGGTCAAGCAGGCTTTGAAAATGCTCATCATAGTGAAGAAAAAAGAGTAGATTGCTGTTCTTTGGAACTTTTTGTATATATATAGAAAGGAACCTCAGCACAAGAGGAGGGGAAGGGTTTTCAAAAGCATGATGTAAACTAAAATAAGCAGTCCAAAAACCTGAGAGAGGTCTCCAGAAGCGGCAAACTAATTAACTCAAACAGGAAGACAATTCAAAATTTCTCCTTGTCTGGTTTTGCCATCCTACCAGTTAGCTTGGAATATTGCATGTACTGGTAAACTGCAAAATTCTCTTGGGAATTATGTGGTTTTTTGAGCCACAGACCATGTTGTATTTTATGGTTGGCCTTATTTTTTTAAGAATTCTTACATGTCTGATCATGTAGATACCTGATATTCTCCCATACATGAAGGAGACAGTCAACAAGGTCAACAGATATAATTTTCATATTGCTTTATAAATGGTCTACATGAGAATCCTGATATAAAAAAAAATATTTTTCTTATTCAGATTGAAGTTTAAGTAAGCTCTAAAGTGAACACCTAGAATAATTAGCTCATGCCGTTTCATTTTATTGATATTTATTGACTACCTAAGGCAAGGGAAAACCTTCAATGTATGGATTATGCAGTAGATAGGGGTCACAGGTTTTATTTTTACCGTGACATTTACTCATTGTAGACAGTGGATCAGCTACTTAGACAAACATTCCCCAGCTTTAAAAGTTCAATCTCTAAACCTGTGACACAGCTTTTATATGTACTGAACACCAGCCTTTGCCATCGATCCTACATGAGGGATGGAGGCATTTAGCACATTGCAAGTAATCAAAAGGTATCACGCAAAACAGCTCATACTGTAGCATTCAAACTGAAAGAAATTCTAAACAGTTCTGCTTTGTTCTTCAAGGCATTACCCCTGCTTGATCTGCAACTGCTGTTCCATTGCCTGAATATCTTCATTCTGAAAAATGACATTAGGGAAATACCTATACATGTACATCACAAATCATTTCCCATCGATTTTGGTTAAAAGCTAGAAAGTCTGCATAAAGAGTTGCCTTTGATGCCCTCTAACAAGCTTAAAAGCAGTAATAACCAACTCAAACTGCTAGAAATGACTGTGCATGTCAACTGCCTATCATTTCTCATGCATGTATTTTTGTTACCTTGATTGCTGGAATGGGCTTCTTCGGAACGAAGTGCTTTTTCTCGGGAAGCACTGCAGCCATGTTCTGTGCCTTCAGTTTAATCTTGTTCTCAGCTACTATCTTTTTGCGTTGCTCCAGGTAAGGCCCAAAACTGGGCAGTTTCTGGAACAAAAATCAGTAAATAGGATTATGCTTAGTAAGCGGGTGTAGTAAAAAGATGAGTCTGATCCCAAGGGTGAGACCTTAAGTCCATGCTGACTGCAACTTGCTTCTTATTCAGGAAGCTGAAATTGAAATCAGTAAGACTGCACTAGAATGAGAAGTGAATAAAAATCAAATATGAACATTGGGATCTGACTTGGAAATATATACTGAATATTAAAATATTAATATCTCACAGCAGAAAAATAGCTGAATTGCAGGTCAGCATCCAACAGTCTATTATTTCCCCATTGCATACTTGCTTACATATAAAAATGTATCATGTTAAATAATTCAAATGTGTAACTTTATTTCTGTTGTATTTTATATTATGTGGAAAGGTATCATAAAATTATCAGTTTACTTAGAAGGGTTCCACCAGTATTTAAGATTATTTGTATCAATATCTGAATATATCAATACATATTTTTAAAGCTTACAAACATGTATTTGGCAATGTGATAACAGAAGGCTGTTTTGACCTGTCAAAGTAAGGCTAACAAACACCAAATGAACTGAAACACATTATAATCTCCTAATTTACCTCTACGTCCCACTTGCAATCTTTTCGGCAACATTTAGTCCTTGAACCCAATTAAGCAAACTCTAGAGGAAGATTTCACTGAATTGGAAAACTCATGTCTCACCCAAGAACATGAAAGAACTGGATCAGATTTCCTAAAACACTCATCTTCCTGAAAAACAAATCCTTTTGCTTGCCTAGCAGAGGTATGGACAACTGTAGTGTGCCACAATCACAGATTTAGGTGAGAGAAAAATGGTAGAAAAATGGATTTTTGCTTGATGCAATAGACGATGCCCTTCCTCCCCTGAAACTAGTTCCTTATTCTGCAGAAGTATTTTATCCATCTAACGAAAGCCTGTTCAGAAGCTACAGCAGCACTGCAGAAACCAGCAGGTAGTAACAGGGGATACATAGCCTGAGCAGCTGCTGGCATTAATTCACGCTAATAATACAACCTCAAAGAGCATATCGAACAAGATGCAGTGCTGCTGTGCTCATCAATTTTTTAAGAGGGAATTTCAATGTGAATTTTAAACCCCAAATTATTTAAAAATTTACAAATTATTATTTTTTAAAATGAAGTAAATCCAGAAGAGGTTACCCTGCTCTTCTGCTAATCCTTAGGAGAAAAATTCCTGAATGATCTCTGTCAGTCACAATACCCAAACTTAGGACCTCAGGCTTCTTGCTATGACAAACAAAAGCTTTCTTGGCTGCTGGGTTTTGGGCACTCTGAGCATACAGCCAGAGGGTGAGGTCCTTGAAATGCTCCCCTGCTTCCGAGACTTGGTTTGTGGTCCCAACACATTTTTAACAGCAAGTCAGCTTGAGCCTCACCATGTCCTGGAGCTCTCCAGAGGAGGTGCCTCCCGCAGGCTGGGACAGAACCCCGCTCTGGGTCACAGCCACAGTCTGGGCAGAAGCAAGGCAGGGCTGGGGGTGTTGCAGATCCCATGTGTCCCAAATGTGGAGGTAGCCTGAGTTTGCCTGCTGGCAGAGGGCTCTTATTTTGTCTGTCCAATGGGAACTTTGCTCCTGCATGTCATGTTCAAGGGCTTCCTTACAGACATCAAACTTTCCTTTCTGTGCAGTTGCGGTACGTGAAATGTTCTAGGACATCTTAAAATCAGGCTTTGAGAATTCCAGCAAACAGCAGTAAGGTGGTGGCCTTACATACTGAAGTCAAATAGGACAGCAAAAGCAGAATTATTTTAAACAGCAAAACGAGTACAAGGAAGAATTTGTCTAATTCCAATCTAATCAATAGGTTCTAAAGCACACACACAAAAACTCAGTTCTCTCTATGACTTTTAGAAAACCTAAAACTTTCAGCAGAATTCTAAAAAATACAAATTTTGATAAAAAGTGTTCTTGTATGTCTACTAGCTGAATCAATTACAAATATATTTTTGGTTACGAATAAGTAGTGGCTGTGTCACTGAGGAACTATTTCCTCTCCATAATTTATGTGCTGATGCCAACAACTTTGGCTTGAGAGGGCAAGGAGACCTGATGACAAAGCGTTTTTGGATGCTTTCCTGTCTGGCCAGGAATTGAATTGCTGACTTGGAGAGTAGGTAGCAAAGCTAATTTTGCTGAGGTTTTAACTGAAGTAGTAGAGAGAGGAGACAGTTGTTCACGGCTTGACTGACTGAAGATCATCTTTGGGAACAACAGCCAAATCTTTGCCGAATAAATCCTTTACTTTTCTGTTCTCTTAATATACGCCAAATCTCGTAATTTCCACAGACAGAAACACTAAGAATATTGAAATTAAATAGGTGATCTAAGGAAAAGTGTGGAAAAAGAATCCATTTTTGTGTATAGGAGAAAAGTGAATTACAAAGGTTAATTAATTTTCATAGTCATGAGACGGAAGTATTTAGACTTTTATATCTAACACAGCTGCTAGCTGGAATGTACAGCAGGTGTTTTAAGAAGAGTGCAATGCCTTCATTTCTGTAATTCAGATGTTTTGTAATGACATGTGTGCACTTAAGTTAAACCATATAATCCACACATTATTTTTAAAAATAAATTATGATTAATCTAGAAAACTGCCATACAACCTTCCTATTTGCTGTGCACTGCTGTTTTTCCATCAAGAACTTGGCTAAATGGAATTTAAAATAATTAAGGGAACACACAGGTCTTGGTCCAGGCTTGGGCACATACACAATGAGCTTCCACTGACTTCACAGAAGGTGACTGTGTTCCATACAAATGCCCTGGTTATTTTGTGTTTGGGGTCGAGTAGTTCACAACCAGCCAAGCCAAATTTCATTAAACAACACTGAAAACCAGCAATCTTTTCTATAGCAATAAATAATACATGAAAATGTAGCCTCAGGAGCTTAGGAAGGACTTATTGATGGTTCCCCTTATGAGTAATGCACAGACATAGGGAATGCTGAGGAGACTGCTTATTGTTCAGAGCTGCGGTTTCAAACATTTTGCAGTCAAAGGCCATATGAAATGGCAAAAAATATTTTAATGAAGCGTGTTACTGGATATAGCAAAAGTGGAAAAATGTTGAAATAACTGCAGAAGAGATGGATATTTAAGAGATTTTAAAATTAAATCACCTCTAATCATTGTAGGGGGTAACTTCCTAAGCACATGGAGGATTTTACAACAAAATTCCCAATGAAAGCACAAGCACAGAGCTTGGTATGTTTAACTCTGTTTGCTTTTGAAATCTTTATACAGTACTTATATTTTTTTAATTTCCAGATATTCCAGTGTCACTAAACATTCCATACACTGATATCTTTGTCATATCAACATCTGCCTAGAAAAAACAATTAATATGAATATGTGGAGCATAGCAAGTGCTTAGAAGATTGCAACAAGCAGAGTAATTAGATAATTCTTGTCTGCTTATATATCTGTATCAGTGATGTCTATAGCTGCATTATTTGTATCCATCTGTCTCTATATAGACATAATTCAATGTGTTTCTACTGGAGGGATAACATCAAGAATGGAGTCTAAATAAATACATTAAGTTGAATTATTTCATTGTTTATAATTGCATTATCACAAAACTGGAAGCTTGAAATATTTTGCTGGAGTATTTTACAGAAAGAAAAGAAAAATCCAAATCCTCCCCCCACCTCCACTTCCACAAGCTGCCTTTTAACTGATGAACTGTATAAATCTTCAGCAACATTGTGATTTTTGTTTCAGTACTTTCTCCAGGGATTCATCATTGATGAATTTGTTCTTACCAAAAAACCTAAATCCTGCTCATTTAAAGATAACAGTATCTTCCACTAAGCCTGTCTCTATTCAGATATAAAAAAGCATTACCCTGCCAATAGAGAACTGACAACTTAATGAATCAACAATGAAACCTTAAGCCAGAGAGCTTTAAGGTGAGTAAGTCTGTTTTGATTATAATTTATTCATGGATCAATCTAAAGGTAATTGAGCATATTATGAACTAAAAAAGGTGCTTGTTTCCTAATGGCTAAAAGTAGAGAGAATCCTGCACTTCAGATTGCTGCAATTTTTACTGCACACCAGCAAGCAGCCCAAGCAGCGGAACAGGCTGGTGAACAGGGCAGTGCTATAGGGATCAGATGACCCAGACTTTACTTCTACCTTGGAAACTGATCTGATCCTTACTCTGGGAAAATCCATGTATGTCTCCATCATGTAGTCATGGGTTGCTTATTTGGGACCTGTCTACTACTAAGGGGCTGGATGCCATCTACTGTTAGAACACACGGATTTCAGCTGGCACAGTGTTCTGGGTTTGCATGGCAAGGTTTTGGTAGTGGGCAGGGCTACAGGGGTTCTGGGACAGGCTTCTCCTGTGTCTGATTGAGCCAAGGGCAGCTGGCTCCAAGAGGAACCTGCCACTGGCCAGGGCCAAGCCCATCAGCAGTGGTGGTAGTGCCTCTGGGATAACATGAACACACCAGTAACAAAAGGAATATGAGGGAAAATGTGGGCCCGTTACTGAATGGAAAAGGGAACATTGCAAGGGGTTGCAGAGGAGGCTGAACACCTCTGCAGTCTTCAAATCCAGCCCTCAGGAATCCTTGGCCCAGGAAACCAGGGAGAACATCTAGAGAAAGAAAGACTTCTCCTTAGTAAAGGAGGATTGGGTTAGAGACCCGTTAGTCAAATTTGACATCCACAAGTCCATGGACTCTGATGGGATGCACTGACAAGTACTGAGGAAATGTCGGAGATTGCTGCCATCCCCATCATCTTTGAAAGGTCATGGCAGTCAGGAGAGATGCCTGAGAACTGGGAGAAAGCAAAAGTCACACCAGTCTTCAAAAAGGACAAGGAGCACACAGGGCACAACCAGCTAGTCAGCCTCACCCCAAACCCTGGAAAGGCGATGGAATGGCTGATCCTGGAGGCCATCTCTAAGCACAGGGAAGGGGAGTGATAGAGCAGCTTTGGTGGGCATTTGACATCCAGCCAGGGTCAGCTTACCATGCACAGTTAAGTATCATCATAAACCAAAAATAAGCAGTAGCCTCCTACAGTACTCCAGTGGATTTGAAGTATATGCTAATGAGATGGCAGCAAAAAGAACAATGGAATACAGTAATTTTAATTAAAAGATTTTCAGGGAAAAGTGGTCATGAGGCAAAGGAAGAACTTAAATAAATAATTCTAGGGATCACTGGCTAATGGACATTTTGGGTAGCAGTATCAATTAGCAATGAGGCAACATATTTAAAAAATACTGTTTCTCTCATGGGTGAATTTCCCACATTGAATGTAATTATCTCATTCCTTTTATACTTGAGTGTTGTCTCCAGACTAAGGTATGAAGGCGTGTATGTGTTCATTCTCTAAATACCTCTTTTGCACTTTCAGCATGTAAACAATTTGAAGTGACACAATGTCCCTCATGAATCTGAAAATGAAGCTGAAGCCAAATTGTCTTTTTTCACGTACTTTATGTTTTTGAAGTGTGGAAGTCTCTACTTGCACATAGCAAAAATAGGTGAGAACAAGAATAAAGACTGAAAAATATCTGACAAACTGAACTGCTTAAAGAGAGTACAAATTGCACTGCTGAAATATTCTCTATTGTTGCAGTGGAGATGCACCAAACAAAGGTCCATATATTTAACAGCTATGTAAACAGATGGGTAATGGTCACAGCAAAACTTTGCCATGTAGTGGCAAGCACTAATGTGTTTCAGAAATCAAACAAGAGGTGACTCTTCTCTATGGCTTGTTTTTCTGAATAGATCTTTCTCTGAAATCACTCTAGCAACAGCTTTCCCTCAGAGGACAGAATAAAGGAGGAGAAAATACAAATTCTCTAAATGATTGGAAAGAAAAAGGTGGTCAACTACCTTGGCAGAATCATGGAGTGGTTGAGATTGGAAAAGATGTCTTAAGGCCATCCAGTCCAACTCCCTGCTCAGAGCAGCATCAGCTCCAGCAGGTTTCACCAGTTTGTCTGTGGGAGGCAGTGTTGAAAGCCTTGCTAAAGGTAACACCTACTGCCCTCTCATCCACCAAGCCAGTCGTTTTCCCCTCCATAAATCCATGCTGACTACTCCCTTCCTATGAAGAGCAGTTGATCGGTGGTTGGTTTTGCTATCCTCCCCAAGTGCCACTTTCTTCTGTAAATGAGCAGAAAAGCTGGGCTTCACCCCTTTGCTGCCGTGGTGGGACTACATCTGGGAAGGTTTCTCACTGGCTTCAGAGAACGGGGGAGACAAACAGCAAGGCAGGTAAAATCTAAGAGTGAAACACCTTGGGTAGCTACACAGCCAAGTGACTACCTCAGACACAGTTAAAGGTGTGAAGATTGCAGACACTAATAGCTTTGAGGAGAGTAAAATAGGTGAAGCAGGATCTCTGAAAGTGGAAGCATGGTATGGAAAGGCAATCAGATAAGGGAAACATTAACATTTCAGCGAGGTAGATAGTTGCCCTGCCCAGGAGCTCCAAGAATTTAAATCAGGTTTGTATAGGTAATTTTATATGTCCTCAGTACAAAGGTTTTAGTAATGCTTAACCTCCATTTGTTCATGGAAAACTTCTATATGTGATGTGTAAAGTTTTCCAGAGAAAGCAGTTTCAATTTTAATCTTTTTTCCCCCCAATTGCTTCTGAATCCTTATTTATTCTTTCTAAAGTCTGATGTGCTCAAAATGGCTGCATATAATTGAACCCTTATTACATACTACATGCATATGTAATACCTGCACATACATACACTGTGCTACAATTTCCAAGCAGTGCTCTACCTCCATCCTCTTGCAACTTCACAACAACAACAACAACAACAGAAAGATTGCTATAAAGTTTCCTGAAATGGTATCTGCTTTCTTCCTTGTTCTCAGAGAATACAGTGAAACATGACTCCAACATTTCCAGAGAGAAAGAAAACACAAGGTCCCAGTAACAAGAGCAGCACCAGTAACAACAAAATCTTGTCACAATGTCAAGGTAGCTTGTGTTCCCTCTGGGAAAATAAAAACAACCAAAACCCCAGCAGTAACACCAACAGCTGAATTCTCTTCCTCTGAAGGTGGCAAATAACACACATTTTCATATTCATAGATATACGGAGAGAATAGTTTGCACAAGGTTTCCCCACGGGTAAACTGCTTAACTAATGAAAACTATGTATGGCAATGGAGAAAGCGAAGCTGTGGATTCTTATTCCTTTAGACATTCTTACTCTTTCAGGCATTCAGAGGTAAATCCTCTTGCACAGCTGCTTTTCTCTGTGTCAGTCTCGTCCACTGCATGGTCAGAGCCCGTGGCATGAAGGAGCCATCCAGCTGGCACTTGGGTTCATGCCAACACCTCCAGCAGGGAGTCTCCAAGAGTCCTCCCCACAGCACGTGGGCAGGAGATGTGTCATGCAGAGGACGGGATACTTCACTCAATCAGTTTCCACCTGATAGAGAGTTTCTTGGGCCAACATCAGTTGTGGCAGCCCCTGGAGCTGCTACAGTTGCATTAACAAGAAGCCAGAAGGACTTGGTCCCTTGTGTTAAAGGGTTCACACATTCTCATGGCTCTGTTTCTTACAGCTGAGAGATTTCTGGCATCAGTGCCTTTAATGTTGTGGGAATGCCATCAAAATAAAGGACAGAAGACAACGATTATTCAGAAAAAAACCCGAACTCTGCCTTTCAGTTATTTTCATTTTTTTTCTTGGAACTTTCATTTGTTTGGTAAACAGCACTGTCTCAGTGATCTGCAATTACTGCACATATACTTGTTCTGTAACCTCTGCTGCCCATGCTGTGTGTGTATCTACCACTGCATTAAGTTACTCAACTACTCTGAATGCTCTTTAAACCATGATTATTTAAAGTGGGTGAGCTAACCCCCACTTTAGCCATTCAGTAACTCTGAGACTAAACAGAACAATAATGTGTGTTCCTGGAAAATACATTGCAGTGACCTCACCATGAGATATACAGTACCATGCTTGAATGTGCAGCTAAAAATATTATTTAAAATAACAATTATTTCTTCTTTCATAATTTTTCTAATACTGCCAAAATTTTCTCTTCTAGCTCCAAATCAGAAACAAATTTTTCTTCATGTTCTAACTCAAATGTTTGGTTTTTAGCAGGTTATATACACCAAGTGAGGGAAAAGATTTTAGGATTATAGGCTTACTATGGTGCAGCAACAACTTACATTCTACAAATGTACTGAAGTCATGAAATATTCATCAATAAAACAGAAAAGAGTTAATATTTGAAGCAAGCTTAGACATTTACAATCAAAAGGCAGGATGACATAGATGATAAAGAAAATGTTACCTTCTGGGGTAAAGAAAAGAAGATACTGATACACATTACTGTGCTACTTCATGAACATCTGGCAGTCTGTCACTTAATAGACAACAACATCTTCTCCAAACAGAAGAGACTTGAATTCATCAGGGATTCCTGTAGTACAGTATGTGCTTAACTTAAGTACCTGCTTTCTGTGATTTCCATAGATTACCATATTCATGACACTGTGGAGTGAAAGCATTCTTCTCACTCTCTAACCAGAACATGGAAAAGAAATTAAAACACTGGCAGGCACTTTGTCTCCAGTTTGTTGGACACATGAGGAAAGGACTTTCCACCCATTTATGCAGATGAAATTCTGTCAGCTAAGCATCAGCATAAAGAAGATGTCAGCAGAATGGCTGTTAACAAATATCTGTCAGGCAAGCAAATATAACTGTATTCAAATGTGTTTATGAAACAGGAATCAGTATCAGTGTTGGAAAAAACTTTGTTCAAACAAGGTTTTGTACTTTTACTGGTATGTGAGTAAAAATAATCAGTCCAGTATTCACATTTTCATGTGTATGTATATACTATTTGTACATGTATCTATACATTTAGTTAATGCACTTATATCAACGCTGTAAATAACATGGCCACATGGAAAATGCCATTGCTAGATACTTTTACCCACCTTCTCCAAGCTGGCTGGTCACTGAGCTCTTGAGACCAATGCTAAAATCACCTGTTTGTTTGGACTCAACCATTCTCTTCTGGGGCTTCACGTACTGTTGGGATTGACTCCAGCACTACCTAGAACTGTCTGTTTTCTAGGCCCTTTCAAAGAAGCCTCAGAGATGCCAAATAGACTATTAAAAGGGAAGAATAAATCTTCTCTTGCAGCTACGAGAAAGCATGGATATCCTTGCTGCTATGGTGGTTACCAGCTGACCTGTCAATCACAGATGCTGCTGACCCAGCAACATGAGCATTAAGCTGAGTTTGCTAATTCCACTTGTGCCAAATGAGCTGGGTCAGGTACCAGGAGCAGCACAGCCCTGTTTCCAGAACTGTGAGGGCCAGGGAAGCTGCTTTTAAGCTGCCTACATGACCCATATGAATCTGTTCAAGAGCTCCTTGAGCAATTCAACATTGCCACACAGCCCAGCAAATGACCCCTGTGGCCAGGAGAGGTGAAAAGCACAGTATCTACACCTGCCTTAGCTCTTCCACACTGCAATCCAGCATCACCCTGGTGGAAACACAGCTCCAGACACCCTGCAGTACCTACTCATCGACAGCCTACGCGTGCACCACGGCCACATAAAACATACACAGTCCAATCAGTATTGCCCACCAAATTCATGCTCTCGGAGAATGGGAGACTAAACAGAGAGGGCAACCAGCAACCTCCTCTTCCAGACTCCAGAAAAAATCAAGATTTTGAAAGCCACTCCTACAAGGCTTTCAGTACATTCAGTAAAATAACCACTGCTTCCTCTGTGTGCAAAGAAAATGCATTGCCACCATTGCTGTACGTGTTTCAGCTGCAAATTTGCCTGTCAAATACTTTCTGCTAGCAATCAAACCTTCCAAAAGAGGTAAGAGCCTACACTTTCCCCATCTGCTGGATCCTCTGCAGATTTTTGTTTTGATTTTTGTTTATCCTGCCTTTTTGTTTTGATCTATTATTTTGCATGGCAGCTCCAGACTTATTACCAAATGTCTATACTGTAAACAGCATATAATTTCAATATATCGAGAAATAAATTCCACTTTTCCCTGGTAGACTATACACTGCATAACTATACATATATTATTGCACTAATAGATTACTTAAATGCAAACCACTGCTAATAATTCCTATGTAAGCCTTCTTCCACTTCAGATTCATTGTAATCCATCTCTTATGGCAGATGAACTACAGCACTTATCCTCCTCCTGCACAGACTACAATACTTTCCCTCATTCATCTCTTGCAAATGTAATCCTTCCATCTCTACTTCACACAATCCTAATTTAAATGTAAAGTATTCGGTGCAGACAAAAGAGCTCTAGTCAACTCTTGCAGTTATGACCAAGGAGCCTACCACTGCTTTTTAGTCTTCAAATTCAATAATACAATGCTTTTCATCATCACCTCCATATCCTAAACTCACTAAATCTCATGCTAAGAGTCATAATACAAATAGTTCTAACATTAATAGCAAGTACTTCCACCCTCGATAGTCAAAACTCCCACTTCAGCTGGAGAGAGGAAGGATGAGACAATGCTGAATAATCTCTTATGAAGAGTTTGGATATTCTGGTTTGATTAAGGCCTTTGAACAGTTTTGAAAATGTGACAAAGCAACATATAACATATGACATTAAAAAAAAATATGTCTAGATGGAAAAATTGGAATGGTGCACTAAAGGAAAGTGATAATGAATAATTTTTATAATTTCAAGCTATTAAAACTTTTAAACAGATCTGAAAATAAATAAGTAATTGCTAAACACTTTAAAATTAATATTACATCAAACTTATGAATAAAATATAAATAATACATTATAAAAGTGAGCTTCACTAAACTGATATAACTGCTTCTTATATCACCATCAAGTAGTGAGGAGACATCAATATGTAGGTACTAATGTAACAGACACTATATAAAAACCTAATGTATAAAACCAGAAGAGTCCTCATTAGAGTCCAAGTCCCCCACAGTGCTTCTCTTGCATATTTATCCGTCTTTATAACAGCTAAAGTATCTAAAGTATCATTATATTTTGAATATGGCATTACAATGGTCATATATTCTAAAATGCTAATTTGATTAGATTTTCACTCAAGTCAATCAGAGGAAGAATTTGATTTTTAAAAATCTAACATGCAAATCATTAGAAATACAGATAACAGGCATACATCACTGTACTTTTAAAAACTATCTTGTTTTAAATTACTTTAACAGCTTTAAAATGAGTTCTGATCATCTTCTTACTAAAAGACTTCACTGATTTGTATGCACAGTTAGGCTTGCAAGTGTATGCATTCAGCTTGCCCTCTGCTATTAAGTAAAACCACAGTCACATATTGCTTGAACAGGCCATCCACTTTTTCACTGCTCATGTGCTCCTTGCAGATAAACAAAGGAGATACATAAAGCTGTACCTATCACTGCACGGTGTACTCATGGTGGGCTGCTCTGCAGGTCACACGGGCTGACATGGCACAAGAAACCATATAAATGATACTTGCAGAGAAACTCCTGTCCTGATGCCTGCAAAGCTTTTCCGTGTGGTTCAACATGCAGGGAGTTACACTGACTGAGGTTAAGCCTCCGAGCAGGGACTGGGGGAACCAGGACCACGTCTCATGGGCTGACCACAGCCAGCCCACCCTTCTTGGGTGTGCACACCTGACTTCATCCCAGGAGCTGCACAACGAAAAGTGAAACAGAGTGCACAGTGGACACATCTTTTGTGCTGATTGAATAAACTGTCTTGTCTCCAGCCATTCTGCACTCAGATAGTTCCAGATAACATAAGCACAGGATAACTGCTTCACACATCGGTGATCCTGAAAGCCCTATAGAGCTTTGCTACTCAAAAATCTGCCATATTTAAAAATCTCATCCTCATTTAAATTGTAAAAACAAAATGATTTTTATTTCTTCACATAATTCAACTTGTTAAAATTATGCCAGATATTTATAGTGATTCAATCTACAGCTCAAAAAAAACCCCATCTCTGGCCATTTTGACCATTAAGACAGAAAGGGAAACAAAATTTTCTACTTAGTGCAGCTTCTCTACATTAATGCTGTCTACAACAGCAGTACTGCTCTAAAGGTCACAGATGACATAATTTATATTATTATAGATAATCCATGTCATCTGTCTGCCTGACTTTTTTTCTCCATATTTTATAGAGGTGCTGTGTATTTCAATGGATAAAGCTCCTAGGAGAGCTTCAGTCTGAGCAGCTTACAAAGGCAGGAGCAGTCACCACACAGGAGAGATTTGCTGCTTCTCCTCAGGAAGGCTAGGCCATTTCTTGCCTCCAGAGAACATGCATGAGCATAAATCTCTTCCCAAATATCCAGTCCTTCCATGTGCAGAGCACTCCAAAAAGCCACGACACCACTGCAGGGCAAACTGCAATTTGCTGCAAGGCGATGGCAGTGGTAGCAGTGATGAGAACTGCACTAGATTTTTGTTCCCAGGTTACTTGTATGAATGAACGAGTCCAGGCTCCACTGTGTCCAAAAGCAGCTTGGTACAGGGACTTCCAGGGTGGCCCATCCTGACTGCACCATCTGCAGCAACTGTTCAGCTGTCCCGATTTAGTGAACAGCAGCCTGGGTAAGAACTCAGGGGTGTACATCTCAATCTCTTCCAGATGCTGAGCAAGGCGTGTCACTGCAGGCTGTGGCTGCTGAGGGGGTGCTAGTTCTGGCTTTATGAAATCCTTTCTAACGACTGATGGCCACTTTGCACTCATACAGTTTCCTGCCCTTAGAACGTAAGGGCTGACGTTTTCACTTGCACACATCACTCCAGTGTATCCGAGCTGGACTGCTCCTGCACTGCTGGTGATGTACAAGCCTCCTTGGAGGAGCTGTGTCCGGTGCGTGGCTCACGCCCCTGCCCTGCCCTGTGCAATGTAATGGCCTCGGCGTTTACACGCTGCAGTGCTGCACTGTGGGGTATTTTGTACAGCTCCTTTTTAGAGGAGAAGACTCCAGCAAATTACAGCAGTTGTATTCATAGCATGCTTTTGTTTAGTAATCACCTCGGGAGACTGTACAATCTGAAAAGTGTGGAAAAGTATTGTGAGATGGTTTATGAATCCCACTAATCTTCAAGCTGACATTTTCAGGTGTGGGTCTATCCTGCACGGTTTTCACTTTTTAGGAGCTAGGTAATAGCCTTTAGGAGGTCAGCAATTATCCCAGTGCTCCAGGAGTCAAATGCAATTTCATCTAATTTTATTTCATTTTAGATTTATTGCCTTGGTCATTTCAAGCAGATAGATGAGAATGTAATCATGATCAGCTGCAGCTTTTGCTGTTCTGTTTCTGCACCTATACAGCTATGGCAGTGATCCCAGCCAGCTCCATTAGTTCTTGCTGATACTGTTGGCATTCTTCAACCACAGTTTTGATATCAAATAGCATTTTCTTCCACTGGTATCTACACTAAGGGATGCTCAAAAGATACTGAGGTAGTTACAGTCTGTAATTTTTGCATCTAACACATTTGCAAATATATTAATACTGCATCAGAAATGGAAAAGACTTTTTTAAGATGGAAAGCATATTACCACCTGCAGGTCTGTGTAATGCCTTGTTAAACTGCTAAAAGACTACGCATATGTACAGCTTCCCATCTTCTCTACAGCTGGCTGGCTGCCCATCTGACCTGTGGCTCTGGAAAACATCAGCAAGGAGACTTATGCTCTCCTTACTTCACTTCCCCTAATGCTTTTTCTCTGAGTGCTGAGGACATTCTATCAATCAAGTGCCCTCCTGGCTGCATTGCTGTGTCCATTTCCAGCTTTTCTTTGCCTAGAAGACATCCCAGACCTTTAAAACACCATGTAAATACTTTGCTACAGGGGCTCTTAGAGCTTACTACCTATTTCAGCTAAGTTTTCTGACTTTTTGTCTGTAACTTTAATGAATTGTTTGCCCCAGTTTTCTCACATGCTTCTTTCATTCATTCACTTGATTTAGTTAAAAGCAGACTATTTGTGAGTTATCTATACTTCCTAGTATTTTAATTCGTTCAGCTTTTTTTGGTAATCAACATTGTCCTGCTGGTATTCTGATTGTTCTATCATGCGATATTATGCTGTCCATTTTGGTCAGCAGTTTTAGACTCCCAGAAAATGCCAACAAAGTCTCTGTTGTCTAGCATTTACTGATGTTTTAACTACCCAGCTGGCATTCAAACTCTTCTCTGCTTTAGTGCTGCTGCTCTTAGTTTAAAGTTCCTGCTTCTGCAAATGGCACCAAAAGTTTATTTTTCCTCTTGTGTAGTGCATCAAAGCCAGATATGTGTAAAGTTGTATTTTCTGAGTCAGTTTGTTTTCCTGATGTGGTGAATTTTTCCTTTTTGCTACCGTAAGCAAGCTTTGGCAAAACAATCTTCTTGCCAATGCAAAAAATCCCATATGTGAGACAATTACCAGTCGATTTCTCTTCTCTGCTTTGTGCTAATGCATTTATGTGTGCACAAAATTTTTCCTTGTCTATGCAAACCTTTTCTGGGCGGTTAAGGGCTTGTCTCTGCTCCACTCGTGCTGGCCTCAGCTCGCACCCAGGAGCCTTGCATTGCTGCCATGCTGCTGTATGAGCTCTGCACTCACGGTTTAGTTTAGACCAGAGCACACCTTTGACGTGAATCTCTTCTTTGTCCCCCACACACTGCACCTCACTTCTTATGGCAGTGCAGCTGCAGAGAGCACAAACTGCATTTTGGGTGAAATGAAACCTGAGTATGTGCTCCAGGGGTGCAGCTGAAAGGAGCTCCAGCTGCTAATGGGCATTTAGCCCATGAGAGCAGACAAGAGCTAGAACACAGTAAGAAAACCTGGGATGCACACGGTGTGGACACCAGTCTGCAGCATCAACCATTTCACTCTGCTACCCTGTTCCTATCTGGCCTGTTTGTCTGCACTACTCCTTACTGTAAACATAACCTCTGTGTGCTCTCATTTGAACCACTGTAACTTTGTCCCACCTACAAACTGAATTCAGCCTCTGGGATGCAATGAACTCATGGGTTAGCTGTTTTATATCATTGGGAAAGACAGGGACTTACCACTTTTTCAGACCATCCATACTTGGATAACACATATATATATACTAATCACACCATACAAAAATATGTGTATTAGTCACACATTTATATAATTTCATTACATCCTATTATATCTTAGATATTTCTGGAGATTTTCTAAAAATTCTCACTGCTTTTCTTGATTTTGGAGCCTCAGGCTGTCAGAGCTCTTTTTTCTGAGTGCAATTTTCACTAACATCTAATAGACCCCATTTCTATGTCCATCTGTCCATCTTTCATGCCCAGTCACATACTACCATTACTTGTCTTTTCTTTTTTTTCCTTTCAGAGTCTTTTGCAAGATACTCTCTACATCCACAGTGGTAAATCAGTGTCTGGGAATGTTCCTGGGCACAAGGATGTTTTCATCTATCCTAACAAAGCATTACAGCATTTTTTGCCTGCTTTTGGCCTGTGCTGACTATCAGTGTCCCAGGCAATTCCTGGAGAGGCTTTGGAAGTCGGCATGCTCCAGGAGCCATTCCCAGCAGGCAGCCTGCCTGCAGCCAACCTGCTTTGGAGACTAACAGCTTCTGATCATCGGCACAGGCTGCTTGGTGCCAGCTGGCCTGAGCACCTAGGAATATTCCTGGGTACATTTAATTTGGAAGTACAGACATATATCTCCTTTCTGAAGTTAGCTGCCTATAGGAATCTAATCACTTCTGATGTCAGTGCCCAGGCAGAATGAAGTAGAATAGTGTAACATCCAACTAGTTTCAAAAAATGCTATTCTCTGTCAAAAGGGACTTCCTGGAACTAGAGAGACAAAGCTTAATGCTAACCATAAAAGATACGTCGTGGTATGGGGTTATTTATCACAGGTATCATTGCATTTTTTAACATTTAAGAACACCTCTTTTTTCTTTTTTTTTTCCCCCCAAAACAGAAGTAAAATTACAGCTTCAAAAAACCAAGTAAGTGAACAATGTTCCAGCATGAGACAAAGAATGAGCTGTATCTTCAACCTAGTCTCAAAGCGAGTTCCTGCACTAGGAATAAATGATTTCTCCATTCTATGGCTACTTTACACCACACAGGGCTCCTTTCACACTCATTAAAATGCTGTTGTAGTCTTAATTAGGAAGCAAAGCAATCACAGGATGCTATAGAGTTTTCTCTTGGACACTTTACTGCTGTCAGGGACACTAATATTGACAACGGTACGTACAGATCGTAAAATCATTATATTTTGCTCCTAAGTGAAATAACAGCTTAAAAAAGTTACTGTTGATGATTGTGTCCAGCTTCTTTAAAATAATTTGCTATCAATTGTTTATCCCTTAAGAAAACTTTGCTTTAAAGTCTTTAAACATTTCCCCAAGTGAAATGAGTAGATTTGAGGGATCCACTGACTCCTTTTTTGTAACAATGAAACTGATCTATGTCACATACTTGGCAGGTCCCAATGACACTACTGGGAGTATGGATCATATTTAAAGACCACCCCAGGCACCTAGTTTCCATCTTCAAGTATGAGGAACATCTTGAGAATTATAGTGTCTTACATTTTTCTGAAAATAATACAAACTGAATATTCACGGAATAAGTCTCGGGAACAGAACTCTGAACTCATTTTCATTTCCTTTCAGTATTTAATTAGGTTCCTTCAGCCTGCTTCTAAGCGTCTCTGTTTCTGTTCCAGAAGACAAAAGAAATGAGATAAAATGGACACTTGTTTCACATTGCTGCCTTGCCTTGCAAAGGTTTTATGCCACCTTCACCATTAAAATATCCCAGCAGTGTCTCTTAACTAATGAACTCCATCTATCTTGCATGTCTCACCTGCTCTCTCATTCTCATTCTTTGGGTACGGGGCAGGCTGCTTGGTTTTGGTTAAGATTTTAATAATTTCCTTCCTGTAAAAAGAAAAGCAAGTAGCAACACAGATATACTTTTGCACAGAGAAGGTAAAGCTGGAAGAGTGCCTTTTGCTGTCAGGGTGAAAGGCAAAGGCACTACCTGAGAGCGAAGTCCTGCGGGAGCGTGTTCCACAGCTGTGTACACGCCCCTAAGCCAACTCAGCCACCTCACACAGCACTATTATAGAAAGTGTGCTGCTGAAAATCCAGCAAGCCAAGGAGTGAATGGAGAGAGTCATGGAGTGTAGCCTTCCCTGAGGTTTCAGCAAGGAAGGTATAGAGGATCTTTGTACTGACAGTGCTGAGGAAAAGGGCCAAGCACGGTTTGCCCTGTGCCAGGATGGCCCATCTGGGGCTTCCACACCACCACCACCACTCCTCATTGCCAGCACATGCAGGGACACAGGGAGAAAAAGAAAAAAAAATAAACGGAGGCAACAGAGAAGGTCAGTGCTTCACCTGAGATGGAAGATAGACCTTTCCTTCAGTGTATGCTGAACCTTACAGCTGAGCTGCTCTGCTGGAAGATGCTGGAAATCCAGCCTAGAAAACGGAGGGAGGACAGCCAGGTGTGCTCACAGCAACTTGAGTCCCTGAGCAGACATGCTGCAGCATTTTCCACAAGCTGAAGTTTTCCAGAAGATAATTACAACTGCTGCTACTTCATACTTTCCATTCTTTAACCTCTTAGTAGAAGGTAAATCACAGTAATAATAAATCCTTCTATAGAAATGCAAAGCAGAACTAAGAATGAAATTGATGTCGCAATTTTAATTTACCACCTTCATTGTTGTTAATTTATACTCAAACACTCTGCCATAAGTTCCCTCTGGAAAATAATCTAATTCCTTTCAAGCACTCCCCATGAAGACCAGATACAGACACTGAGTTTCATGCTGTATTTTTTGTATGTCTTAAAAGATTTCCTATTTTTTCAAGTTGGGGCAAAGAATGTGCTCCTGTAGCAAGACAAGCAAAGCATGTTTCAACCTTTATTTGAAGTTCCTGATTGCTGTGATAAGGGCTGAAGAATAATTTAAGATACATCAGCTATAATAGATCACAGTAAAATTTCCAGCGGCCTTTCAAAAAGTCTTACTGTTCTTATGCATATAAAGCCATCTGGGGTGCAAACAAAGCTGAACTTTCTGGCTGAGCTCACTTCACAATTCACAGCTTGGTTCCAGTGCAGTCCACTAAGCTACACATTATCTTTCAAAAATTCCTCAAGAACTTAAGCCCAGATAAACACCACAACATAAAATTTTCATGGCTATGCTGCCTGTTTCACAGCACAGGTCACACCCAGAGGCCAGGACCTGGCCATGAGGGTTACCAGGTCTCACCACTGCAGGGTTCATGGTTTGGGGCAGAGTTTATGCCGCAGAGCACCTCCCAGATGGGCACAGGGTGACAAGTGGGGCACACAGGGCCAGGAACAGCCACTGTGGAGCTTTTGTGGTGGAGAAAACCTGGAAATATTTTGAACTTCTTTGCAACTATTTCTTAGAGAGTGAGAGACCATGGGAAAAGCTCAAAGTCTCATACTCCAGCTGATTTTGGAGGGGAAAAATCCCCATGAATTAGAATGAGAACTGTACATTGCAGAAACTGTGAGAATGTAGGTAAGCTTTGGTACTCATCAAAGCTGCAGACTTCCCTACTGTGCTCTTTTGCCTTTGAGATGACCATTTGGTATAAAGAGAGCAGCACGACTGAGAACAATTGTGTTGTTCTCTCTGCCAGGTTTTCAGAGAAAGTGGACACATTCTGGGGTGTTACTGATTTCAGATTTAACGAAGTATGCAATTCACTCACAATTATTGTAATATTACTCTCATTGTAATGCTGCTTAATTACTTAACATTTCAATTTGTATGAGTAAATAATTTCATCTCTGATCTAGAAATATCTCCTTAAAATCAAGTAAAACATTTTCAACAGGTAAACATCAGAATGGAGTTTTTTACTGACTGAGCTAAGAATAGTCTTCAGCAATATACTGAAATTATTTGTTCAAGCAAATGTTCACAAGTACGTTAAAATCAAATGTTACATTAAAATCAATCAGTACATTAAAATCAAAATTCTTAATTTTCTTAACTCCAAAAAAAATTTCTATCCCTTCATGACTGTTAACGCCAAGTAGAGCCCATATGCAATAAAACAATCCATAGCCTAAAATTTTAAACCAGTTGTTCAATAACTTATATTTCTTTGCAGTATTTTTACTTTATTATACTTTTATAATACCCTCAAATATATCTATAAAACTTTACAGCTCTTTTCCAACAGTATTTGGGGTGTGGTCTCAAATGAAGCACGTTTATGAGCTGCAAGACAGGAAGAAAATTAAAGTACCCTTATGGGACTGAGGCAGGGGCACTACAGTTATGAGCTCAGATTTTGATGTATCCGCTACTACCCATGTAACTCTTGAGTCTCCAAGTTTTCATTGCAATTGCTTTACAGAATTATCTTGTATTGGAATGTTAACACTGTACAACCTCTCAATGCTTGAAACTGAAAGCAAGTTATGTTGTGGCACAGTCCACAGCAGCAACTGTGCATATCCTGGGTAATGCTTATTGTCGGGGGCTTCACTCCTTGTGCTGGAGAATCCGAAGGGCAGCTCACCCAGTCAGACACTTTGAATTGAGACCTTTCTCTGTGGATGAGCTGGGGGCGGTATTTGGAGAGTTAAGTTAGAGTCTTACAATAGACTGTGTTAAGATTTCACCTAAATACATCTCAATAAATACTCAATTCCGCACTAAAAACTATATTCCCAGTGCGTGCTGAATTATGGGCCAGTAGTCACACAGTCATACAGTCAAAATAGTGGTCAAAACCAGAGGCATCTCCTCCCAAAATGCCATTCAGGAACTGGGCAACTAAAGACACAGTCTGGACAGAGAGGAAATGTTTTTTAAATGGAGACAGAGAGGCAGACTTTCAAGCTTTTCAGACTGCACATTCATCACTCAAATGTTGTTATAAATACCTTTGCAAACTATTCACACTATGCAGATGAAAATAACTCAGTAATAAACAACGGAGAAATAAATTAGGTCCTGTGGAAAAAGGTAAATACCGTTTCTCCTCCATGTGCTTTATCCTGGTAATTAAGTCCAAAATCCAGCAGCAGGCACAAAAGCCCACCCACAGACCAGGGACTGAGGGTCAAAACCAAGCTATGACAGAATTGATAAGAAAATGGCTGCAGTCTATCAAATGAAAGATGGTGACTCTGTTGTGAAGAAAGAGAGGGGAGTTCTGAAGTGGGAGGCATTCATTAGCCTTGTTCTGTACCACCTGAGGCCGTGCTCCTTTGGGTGCTCCTTAGGAAATGGTGATTACAAAAGGCACACTTGTGCCACAGTCACCAAAGGATTTCGAGTTGCTCCCGTTTTAACTGGTAACTTTAGAGGCTTCAAAATATCATTTTTCCTAATGGTAATGGTATGTGAGCTGTTTGCAGTTTGGTGATACGCTTTTAGTAAAAGGGAAAATACAGACACGTATGTGCTTACAGAGCTTTCTGTGTTTACAATGAGTCTTCTTGTTGTCAATGTACAAATGGAAAATTTTGAAATGGACATTTCAAACTGTCAGAAGTGCTCACCATTTGAAAGAAGGCTCAGTAAAGGCAGGAAAAAACTGCTGGAGAGACTGGATTGGACTTATGGTTTGGAGTAGGAAAATATGCCTTTTGGCATATATTTAATATTATTATTAGTAGTAGTAGTAGCAAATATTCAGAAAATATTAAGTAATGATTAGCATCTAGGATATAATGCTCTATGCTGTAATGATGGTTAATATAAATAAATACAATTATAGTTTATAGGTTCTAGACTTCAACTACTTTAAACTCAACTGCAAGACCTTGTCCTGAAGGATCTAAAAAAACCCCGTATTTCAGTGATATGCTTCTGCATTTCTCATGAATCCAGACAGAATGTATAAAACAAGGTATTTTATAGCTTCTATATAAATAAATCATTAACTTGGAAAAAATACAACACAGTAATAGAAAAGAATGTATTAATTATTCCAAGCAGTGTAACAGGAAAGACACAAAATGATAAATGAAAGAACAGATATAAAACATGACATATCCCGACCAATATATGGGTTATACAGTGACTTACACACACTGGGTAGTTACAAGTGTGGAAATCAAAAACACAGCCATGGCTTAAAATATAAAGGGAGCTATCTCATTAAAACTTATCTGCTGAGCTGAATGAAGGGCAAACAAGGTCTTACCTGTGTGAGGATCAGACCCACCTTCTTAATAACAGCTAGGGTAGGTGTTCTTAAACATCAGCCATCAGAGCCCCCAGGTTCAATCAGCCTGAATGAGATCCCAAGAAATCAATAAAATTCTTGCCAGGCCACTTCAAACTATTACCGAGCCCAAGTGTGGAGCACCAGATTACAGGCTGGCTGTAATTTTTCCCTGCAACAACCCAAACACAGTTCTTGGGCCTTAATGAGTTTTGTTCAGCATGAATAGGTCAGCAGAGTGCAGAAACCGCTTTTCTCAACTTCTCCATGTAGAAATGGTGTGCCACCAGCTCTGTTCAGGTACTGGGGACAGCTGCCCAGTTGTACGACACATGGGCAATGAAACAGAAAGTCATTTTTAGTCCATTTGTCCAGAAAAAACTCAGGAAGTACAGCTTTGACTGCTCAGACACCCATGTGGTTGACTCAAAACTGCACAAGACTCCAGAAAAACCTTCAAGGGCTTACTACAGCAATAAAGTTAATGGGAAAGGTCATAATCATGTTCGTAAAGTCTAATCTTATTCTTTAAGCAAAAAGACATTTTAGTTGCATACTATTAGATACTTACAGCTCCAGTGACTTACAAGAAGTCACTATCTGAACACTGTGGATCCAGTGGCTTCCATGGGTAGCCCCTGTTGTGCAGCTATAATGTTGGAAAGGGCCAGGGACTAGCTTGTGCAGACAAGAAAAGTCTGCGACTCAGCACATAGTCCTGGGAACCCAAAATTTCTCCCAGCAGTACTTCCATTAGACTCCATGCATTCAAGTTTTAAGTCCTCCCCACCTTTAATCTCAGCAGCACAGCAGGAAACCTCCATCATTTCTACTAAAACACTTTTCTTCCAATCAGGATAATTTTTCTCCTACTTTTCCTGAACACTTTTTTCCCCCCTCCTAATTCAATTCATCAGTCTCGGTTGAGTTTTCACTCTACATCAGAAAATCCCCCTTTCTTCACTGATTGCAAACTTCAAATATTTGTACATCGCTGAGTTCTCCACCTCTTATGTTTACACGCATCATTTGGGCAGGACACTTTAGGACTTTTAGCTTCTTTAGCCTCTCCCCATAAATAACTCCTTCTATATTTCTCATACTTATGTGCATGTCACTACACTTAGGGCTAGTCTCATGGGCCAAATCTGTTCCTGAGAGAATTAGGAGACGTTCTTGCAAACTTCCTCTCAAAACTAGAATAAGAATAAAAGAATTCTCGGAAAACAGGCTGAAAATCAATTCTAAGTTTGCTGTCTATGACCAATACCACCTACTTAATTTTGCACTTTTCTTGCATGGACATTGTGGCCCACAGAGTACCTTGCTATCCAAACAGCTTTCTTAGATGAGAAGCTTAAAGGGACAATGATTCTTTCAGAAGGTAAAAGTCCTAGTCTTTTCTTGCACATCAGTATGTGTGTCTGTGACTAGTACCATAAACAAAATGGGAACACATAAATAAAAGCAGGTTTTACTAATAATAGCTACCTGTAGATACAGAAGAGGCCTTTCTGATTGCACAGCTATTTCTCAGCCATCTGGATGTCTGTAGGATACAGCCTGCAACTCCCTAAGACTACACCTCATGTAATATCAAGCATTTTACCAGGGCTTAATGAATTAAAAGATGGTTAGAAGTACTGCTTAGAAATACACAGTGCTGTTAATAAATGTCTTCTCTCACTAGGGGTAGATTCTAGAGGAAGAATTTCCTATCATCAGGTTCTCAGACTAGTAATTATAGCTTACATTTTGAAAGCCACAACCTTGCCTTCATGAATGCAATTTGCATCAAAATCTGCACTTACAAAATCAGGGAGAAGAGTTTTGCACACATAAATTAATTGCCAACCCATTTTCTAGTGCTTGAACTGCAGACAATTAGCTATCAATCATTACTGACCTGGGCTTTCCTCAGTGAGGACACAAAGAGTAAGGCTCTGCAACTAATACCAATCCCACAAATACTGCAGCATCCTAAACATCCCCAAAATCTGTCTTCACTTGACAAAGAAAATACTCCTTGGCAGTAAAAGCTGGTACAGAACTGCAGGTTGGAGAACGAGGGGGGAGAAGGAGAGGAAAGGAGAGAGATACCAATTTGCTCTCAATGAATATGAAAAAGCTGATCTCTGCCATTGAGGAAAATTCTTGCACCAGCAAGTGCTGACTGATTGTGATGAGGAATGCTTTATCACCCAGATCCAGACACCCTTTCATATGGTGATTATTATTCCTGTCATGACCCTCTGGTCATCAAGCCACAGTGTCTTTTGTCACGAAACAACTATCCAATAAGGAATAATCTAGGAATAAGCCTGTAGCATAATATCTTCTGCTTGCTTATACACACAGCGGGAGGAGGAAAATCTTCTTCCTGTGAGTTATTACCTGCTCTAATCCACTTTGGAAAATAGCAGTATTTCCTTAATTTTGTGAAGCATGCAAACATATTTTTCACAAACTACAGCTACCTGAATAGCTCAGACCAGAGCTGAAAGCAAACCTTAAAACTGTCTCAGGTAATAACAAATAGTCCAGCATCACTATCAAATCCATGGCAGCACAGAAACTATCAAATATTCACATTAAACTTGATAAGAACACGCAAAGACTGAATTGCATGCCAATTTGCCTCTACGTTTAATTTCATATTATTTTCTGTAAGGGTGATGTCTGGCCTAATTCCCGATGCTATTCTTGGAGCAACAGCTTTGACAAACAGAGGTAACACATGTACAGAACCCCAACAAATACCACATACTACCTAAAACAGTAGGTCTGGCTTACTTCCTATACAGTTATAGAGACATTTTATATTAACATCACATCATCCATATTAATATTATCCAACTACAAAACACTTTAGAACTCATTTAACCTTCCACACATTATTTCTATGTTTTTTCCAGTTCAGTTCCTAGAGAAAGGGGCTACCCCTCTGCAGTCAGACAGTGTACACCACACTGAAAGCAACCAGGAAAAAAGGGCTGGGAACCCTGCTCTGGGAGCAGAATGAGGAGCCATTTCTGGCCAAACAAGCCAGTTCTTTTTATGTCTTTTCTGTCTCTACTGCCTATGTAGATCACCTAACACAAGGGCTGTTTTGAATGGTTTTATCCAACTAGAAAGCTCACCCTAAGTAACAAATACAACAATACACATACAACTGTACAGAATAAAAAATTAATGGTGTTAGAGAAGGATGATGCACAGAGACATTATGTGTGACACTGGGGAGGAAGTGGGGGTAAGTGTGCATGGTTAATATGAAAAGATGTCAAAAAAAATGAAGCATAATAATAGTGCAATTTATCCTTGCTAAACGTACTGCACTGTGCTATAATTAAATATGAAAACCTAAATTTATCTCTATGTTCGGCTGTCATTAACTTAACAGGGAGTGCACATGTTCTAATCTAATGGCTGATTTTTTTCTCCATGTGCAGCATATTAAAATGTATATTAGCCTCAAGGTGCATAAACACAAAATAATAGACCAAAGGTTTTGGCCTGTGGAGAAAAAAATCCATGCTCAAAGGCCGTCAAGTAGCTGGTGATGCAGGGGAGACACTCACTTAGCCTCATTAAGCCGAAGCTCTCTTTTGCTTGTCTTTTGTTCTGCATGACAGCAGCCTCTTTGTTGTATAATAATTCATTCCAAGTTCGTTCCAAGCTACCGAAACTGGTGAACTGTGGCCATTTTAATGAGCAGTATTGGTGGTATGCATAATCTGGAAGCCACGTGGACCAAGCAATCACAGAGCACTGCAGCCAGCAAAATGAGATACTGTCGAAATCACAAATTTGTCAAGTTGTTTTTGGACAGGGTATTATAATAAGCACTAAAATATGCATCTTATTACTCTGCATCTGCCAGTCAAAGATCACTGTAATGAATGCATGCTGCAGGGTATGACCAGGCCGTTTCCCTAAGTAAAACAAACTGCAGAGTACAAAAAAAGAATTATGTATTTTTGGCAGTGCCTGGATTTTTTTTAAAATCCTTTTGCATCAGGAGTCGGATTTTCCTGGCTTGATGTCCATTGCCAGCAGTGAATGCACTAAAACTGCCACAGCCAAGGAGTTAACATGAATACATGGTTTCTTAACAGCCACATTTACTGCCTGTGCATCTGAAACTTTAAATTCCATGCTCGGAGCAAATTTAGCATACAGTACATATAAACCCCACAAAGATTAAACTACTTTAAATACACTTTAATAGTCCTAGCTCCTTTTGTTTTATACATTTCTACTGCAAATGGCTTCACCATTAGGGAAGGTACATTTTATGTAACCTGCTCTCTCTGTGAGAAACAGCACTGTAGGTAATCACAACATAAACTTCCATAATAGAACAATTAGGGAAAAAAAGGGTTTTAAAGTGGTCCTTTTTTTTTCTACAAATTGGTCAGACTCATGACTGAACTCAGCTTGAAAGGCTGGGAGGTTCTCCAACGGCAGCAAACCTGGTAAATGTGCAGTGGGGTGCAGAGTCTGCTCTGCTGGTGTTCCCCAAAACACTGCTGGTGCTACCCCACAGAGAACCACCAGACTCTCACCTGGAGCAATGCCTGTGGAGACCTTTCATCTTCTGGTGAGGAGCTGAAAGACTAAGTGGGGAGCAGAAGGAAAGGGCTTATTTCCTCATCTGCCTGCAGATAATGGTGCAGACATATTTTGGCAGAGCCTTATTTTCGGGCAACCCAACAAGCATTTGCGGCAAGAGTTCCTGAGTGTGCTGATGTACAGTTCCCATAATATCCTAAACTAAGAGGTTTCTTGATCAATACTGCCTTATACTTAAAAGGCTTTGTCTGGCTGAAAGCCGTATTTCAGGTCCAGGTTTTAGCTAATGGGAAAGAGGACCAAACAGCTCTGTTGGGTTTGCGAGGCCAGGTTTTGGTAGCAGGG
This sequence comes from Edolisoma coerulescens, assembly GCA_013397115.1. Lineage (NCBI taxonomy): Eukaryota > Metazoa > Chordata > Aves > Passeriformes > Campephagidae > Edolisoma > Edolisoma coerulescens. The sequence goes on from VWZW01007169.1 coordinate 2,241,469, forward strand.
GGACTACAGGAGAGGTTTCTGTGAGAAGCTGTTAGAAGGTTCTCCCATGTCTGACAGGGTGATGGACCCGCGGCTGGCCGTGACCGAGCCAATCTGGAATGACAGTAATGCCTCTGTGATTACTTATTTAAGAAGGAAAGAAAAGTTATTGCACAGAGGTAATTGCACTCAGAGAAGAGATGAGTGAGGACATGTGAGAGGAACAACTGCAGACCCCAACATCAGTGAAGAAAGAGGGGGAGGAGGTGCTCCAAGTGCCAGAGCTGAGATTCCCCTGCAGTCCCTGGTGCAAACCATAGGGAGGCAGCTGTGCCCCTGCAGCCCATGGAGGTCCATAGGGATGCAGAGATCCACCCGCAGCCCGTGAAGGAGACCCACACTGGAGCAGGTGGATGCCTGAGAGGAGGCTGTGAACCTGTAGGAAGCCCATGCTGGAACAGGCTCCTGGCCTGCAGACCTGTGGAGAGAGGAGTCCATGCTGGAGCAGGTTTCCTCATAGGATCTGTGATCCTGTGGGAGACACACACTGGAGCAGCCTATTCTTGAAGGACTGCACCCCATGGAACTGCTGTTCATGAAGAACTGCAGCTCGTGGGGAGGACTCACGTTGGAGAAGTTTGGGGAAAATTGTCTTCCATGGGAGGGACCCTGCACTGATCCAGTGATGAGTGGAAGGACTCCTCTCCCTGAGCAGCATGAGAAATAACGTGTGATGAACTGACCACAACCCTCATTCCCTGTCTCCCTGGGCCACTGGTGGGGAAGAAGGAGAGCCTGGAAGGGAGGGAGGAGTGGGGGAAAAGGTGTTTTTAAGATTTGTTTGACTTCTCATTATCGTGCCTTGATTTTGATTGGTAATAAATTCAATTAATATCCCCAAACTGAGTCTGTTTTGCCCATGATGGTATTTGGTGAGGGATCTCTCCCAGTCCTTATCTCAACCCATGAGCCTTCGGTTATATTTTCTCTTCCCTGCCCAGCTGCAGAGGAGAGTGAGAGAGTGGCTTTGGTGGTTACCTGGCATCCAGCCAGGGTCAATCCACCACAGGTTAAAACTAATCTGACTCTTCAGAACTGGTGATAGTAATATGGGAAAGAAGGTTTCTTCACCAGTGTTAATTATTTTATTGCAATCTTTATATCAACATATGATGAAACAGTCCATATTTCCAGCCATAAATACCATTTTTTCTGCCTTTTTTATGTGGTGCTGGAAACAAAGGGACAGTTCTTTACCGTACTGGACAAATTAGCTTTCCCAAAGAACAAGGAACACTTCTGAAAATGAAGGGTGAAAACCTCTGTTCAGTGACGGCAGTCAGAGGTCTTGAAGAATCTGAAGGCAGACAAGACTTTATGATGCAACAGTGTTCTTGCATGGCTGTGAGTTCCCATTTAATTTATTTATTTAATAGAAGAATTAATTTAATATTTTGTATGAAATCTGGTTGGTATAGCAAGGTTTTTTCTCTGCCATACAAAAGACTATTTAGGTTTCACTGCAGTACAGTTAGAATTTAGCAAGTCTATGCTGTTCAGAAGACTCAGCTTTTAGCACCCACAGATACTTGAAGGAAATGAGTATTTTTGTCTGTTCCAATGGGAAGTCCATTCAGAGAAGAAAATCAGAAGGTTGCGAAGTTTAAGGTGATGAAATTTCACTGAAGTCATACACTGTGCATGTACAGCATCATTCTCTCTCATCTGTCTGATGAATAAAGCCACTGTCTATAAATGGGATTTTACCACATAAAATTTTAACATTTTTAGTACAGCACAACCTTAATAGTTGAGAACTATCCACAGTTTGTGTGGGGTTTTGTATATTTCTGGAATCAAGGTGTTTAAATTATTAGTTGTTGTTATTTTTAATTTTTTATCATTTAGACATGATCAGATAAATGTCACTTTTGCATAACTCCCGGTGCTGAAAGCAAAGTATGAAACATCCATATGTATTTCTCTCTTCCTATAAACCCACACCTAACTGAATATCTGGCCATATTTTTGTTTAGCTATCTGGCATGTATAGCAGCCACTGCATTAAGTATGATTTTTACAGCTGCCATTAATGGAAGTTTTTACAGAGATGTACAGTACCACTTCTGTGATCACCAGCTGACACCAGTGCATTTCTGGGACATAATCACTTCAGCTCTCTGCATTAAGATCAGTGAGCAACTAATAAGAGAGTCCTGTAACAAACAGACAAGGTGAGACAGTGAGACACACAGGAGATCAAATTGCATCTCTGGGGAATACTACACCTCACTCAGATACCCAGTGAGAACAGAGTTATCTTTATCGCTCCTGGTCATGTACCTTCCTGAGAAACTCATGTACATTATTTTAAAACATAATTCTGTTAATTTTGTATTGTAAGGAGACCAACTGTGCCCTTACTCTCGTTTATGCAGTCACCCTAATAACTTTGGGTTGTAAGAGTGTGCACTACATCTTAACTGTCTTCCTGACTGCATCATGCACTTGATCTCAGTCCCAAATTCATTCTGAGGTAAGTGTGCTCTTACAAAAGTTCTTCCCTGAAGGAGTCAGTGAGAAGCAGTGTGGTGTCATCATTACCTTGCCATTCTCTCATCTCAGCATCAAGATTTGCACACCGAGATTAAAGCTGAGACAAGCTGACAAGTTTTATTCCATGCAAAGGTGATTCAGAGTTGATATTAATGACAGTCATCTGTGCCAAGGTTACAAGTGTCAGGTCCTCCCACAGAAAAAAACCACCAAAACCCAACTAAATAAGCCATCTGAAAAGCAATGAGGAAGGAAGCCCAGATCTCTGGCTTTGGCCACCTTTGTGAGTCTGATACAGCATCTGTGCTAGGAGTCTCTTTGGAGCTGTTATGGATACGGTTACAGCCACAGGAAAGAATGCGTAAAATTGGTGGAACTATGGAAAACTGCATCATCCAGTGACTGGGAACCAATGAGGCTGGCATTTCTCAGTGGGAATCTCACTCCTATTACAGGCAGTGTAGTACCACAGGTCACATCCTGGACAACAGCTCCAGCAGCAACTGCTATGTTAGCAAAAGGGAAAAAGCTACTGAAAAGACTATCAGAAAATGAATACCACTGGCTCAAAGATGATAAATTTAGGGTCTACATACAAAAATAAATAGATTCTGCAACAGTGGAAAACAGAAAAAGAGCACTCAAGTTTCCAAAATATTTTCCAGTGCTGTGATGCTTCTGATATTTCAAGGGCTATAAATTATCAGAAGTATTAGTTTCATTAATGCAAGAGGATGAACAGATACTAATCAACATGAATCTCTTTTTCAGCTAAAGCATTTTATGTTTCCCACTTAACTGCTTGTTATATTACACTATTTAGCACAGCACTTTCAGTATTCTTTCTGTTTAGGAAGGAAATTATTGTGATAAATGTAACACCTGACAGTGATAACTGTTCAGCTCGTCATTTATCTGGTGACTGCATGGCAAGACAGCTTCAGTTTGAGGTCAGGTGTACCATTTAGAAGAAGGTATTTATCTTTTAGTTTACTCTGGTCATCAAATACTACAATATTTCATGACAAAACTCCCCTGCGTCACTCTCCTGTGGCAACACTCTGCAGTCAGCATCTGTTTGATGCTGAAACCAGGACAGAAAATGAATTATAAATAGTCCACCATTATATAAAAATACGGACATTAACATTCAATATTGCCCTGTGAATCAAAACAGATACCATTGAGAACATACTTTTCCAGGAACAGAATGGCTCCTAAATCTGTAATATATTTAGAACTGGTAGAGGCTCAATGAATTTGTATACAATCAGAAAGCAAGTGGTTCTTGATGCTGGGCAAAATAATTCTGTCTCAGTTCCTTACTATTAAAATGTCAAATGTCTGGACTTCCTATCCCTGTGATTCTATTTGAAAATAATAGTAATCTTGTAACAAAAAGGAGGATGATTCCTGTATATTTTTAAATTTACTGCACCAAACGCACAACATATCAAAATCAGCAAATTCGCCTTTTTTTTTTTTTTTTTCAAATGCAAATGTTCACCTGTATTTGCCGTTTACCTTCTCACAAGGTCTTAATGAAGAAACTGCATTTCATCTCATGGTATATACCAATACAAATTGGGACAGCTCCTTATATGCTTCTATAAGGCAGAGTTTTGACTGTCACATTTTACTTCATATATAACACACTTTCCAACACATTATTTTATCGATGAGAACATAGCACTAGGTTATTTTCTCTGTTCCAAATAAACAGTAAGGACATGCTTTTTAGTGAATTCCGTTTAGAAAGAGAATCACAAATGGGTGCCATGACTTGCTGCCACGCAAGTTAGATATTTGTGTTTGAATTGAGATGAAACTACAGTACTTAACTAAATTTACTAGGCGTAAGTACATGAAATCCAATATTGATAATAATTTATGAAAGTAAGAATACTGATTCCTACAATACTGCAAACTTAGTTTATGATAACATAATTAGTTACACTAATAACACTGCTTAGGCACAGTCTTGCTAATTATGATATTATAAATATTAATGATATCAAGTCTTTGTATTTGATTGCCCCTAGTAGGATTATTTATCATGGTATTTCCAGTTACCAGAGTTACATCATTTTTCTTCCTTTTCCTTTGAATGTTCATTCCTGGACAGCCATCCTGAGCTTATGCCTAAAATGTATCAGTAGCTCATCAACGATGCATCCTGCTTAACTTTAAATGCTGTTATTTAGTAGCAATGTTACAATGATGTAATTCAGTGCTAATACAAATACACAATCAATTATATTCTGTATGTCTTTTAAATGTCTAACAGAGCCAGCCAGACAAGATTACATAGGGCTTTGTTTTTATTCTTTTTCACGCGACCTGTTTTAAGTTAAGATTCCTTTGAATTATTAAATGCTTCCTCAAGCGTATTTTCATGCCACCTTTTTAAAGTTAATTATTGATGTACTGACAAGCAAAAAAGACTAAGAATTAAAATTTCTTTTCCTTATTCAAAAGGACACGAGAAACATCTTTGACAACGGTTGCCTGTTTAGTAAAACACAAAGGTACTACAAAGACAGAACACTGAGTGCAGCTTTAAAGAAGAATTACAACAAATCTGTAACATGAGTTGGAAATGGCGTTTAGGTTTCCACAGGTGTTAAAGGAAAGAAGTTTAGATATAACCCTTTGAGCCTGGTTTAACTGCTTAACATAAGTAGATGAAAATGAAACTGCTTATATCTTGGTTTATTTTTAAGCAGTGTATTATCCAGAGCTTTAGGAATAGGATTGTCTTTCCTCCTTGAAGGTAATGTTATAATTTTCAGAGCTCCACAGAGAACAACAACAACATAGGACTCTCTAATCTCCTGCTAAATCCAATTCCAGTCATCAGCAATGAAAAGCAGAGATTTGGAGGCGTTTGACACTCCGAATCCTATTCTTTTGTAATTCTTTACTTTTTACAACATTTTCAACAGTCGTACATCAGATTTTTGGAAGGATAATCAATAGGCATGATGTATAACTGAAATCAGTCTTCAAAGTGATCCCCTCTAGTAACCAGAAACAAAAGCTTGGCCTCCCTGCTGTGCAGGTATTTTGCTTAGAGCAGGAGGCAGTCAGGCATCAGCAGGAAGCCAGTTACACCTCCCTGCTTCTCAGCACGGATCAGCAGATGCCCTAGTGGAGGGGTGAGCAGGACTGGGGCAGCTGCAACCCATTGCATCTGTCAAAAATCTCCAAAAATGCTTTTGTAGCAGGGAACTACTAGAGCAGAGAGGAAAGACAGTCCAGAGGTTAGGATTTCATGCTGACCATCATTTACATTCCTATTCCATCACAGACTTTCTAGGCTTAAATGATTTTGCAGAATTTATGAAATTGTCTGGTGTCACTGATCCTCACCTAGAACTCCCCTGTCTTGCAGGGGGTTTGGGCATCAGCACACATGAAAGACCATGAGATGCTCAGGTATGGTGATTGAAGGACCACTCCTACCTGATCTAGCGTTCCAACTAACAGCTGGTCTGTGACTACCTGTCTCAGCTGGTCGGAGCCAGTGCAAGAGGGTTTTTGCATGTCTCTCGAATGTTGCACCCTGGCTGGAACACCCAGGAACTTCTGGCACAATATTAGGATCAATTTAAAGCACGTTGAGTTTCAATTAAAACAAGCAGCTCCAGAACTTGTTCTAATGCATTTGTAATTTTACATCCTATACTTTTTTTAAAGTCATGATACTATGAATCACGTGAAGAGATCATATTTATAGTAAAAACATTAGCCCATATCAAGTCATTTCAAGTTTGTCTTCTTAAGCTGCCTACATATTTGTTAATATTCAGAAGGAAGATGACTTGGTGACTAATTGTGACAGCAGCAGTGATTAATCAAGGTAAGTAGCAGAAACTGCACACAATGATCATTGAATTACATTCAAAACCAAGACATTATACAGGAACGGCAGTAAAATAACATACCTTTCCCATCAGATCAGCAATTCTAGGTACTGGTTTTCCTTTCTGATGGCACATGGTTGCAGGACTCTGTCCATTCCAGTCTTCAAGTTCCTCAATGCTTTTCAGGTAAAGAAGAGCTCGCAGTCCAGTGCAGTAGTCATCAATAACAGTGAAATCTTGATTTTGGATCGCACTGCACACCTACGAAATGTAAGTCAGTTATCAGCACCATCCTGGCAGAGAAGCATACGGAATTAGCAAGCTCTTTGGATTTACTGATTATCAGGTGACCCTTCCTGCACCTCCACTAGGAAAGAACTACAAGAATTCAGGATTATCGTCTGCTTAATCCTACGTCATGATACCACCACTGCGGTTCAGGAAATAAAGGGCTCAATAACACCAGGTATGCCCAGATTTCCCAGCGGCAGCCCTTGGACCAGACCTGAGGGCTGCTCAGAGATAAACCTGCAAGCCCAGCCGCAGGTGTGCCTGCTGGGGAGCTGATGCTGAGCAGCACACTAGCAAACAAACCACCACCTGTGCCCAGCCCTTTGCCCACAGACACTCAGTGCTAGCCCCCAGCCTGCTCTGTTCAGGCCTAGCCAGTTAGGTACCAACCCAGCAAATCACAGAACCACAGACTTGCTGAGACTGGAAAGCATCTCTTGAGGTCGTGTTGTCCAACCTCCAGCTCAAAGAAGGGTCAGCTACAGGAGGCTACCCAAGACTGTACCCAGTCAGGATTTGAGTATCTCCAAATACAGACACCACAACTCTCTGGGGAACCCGGTTCCGTGTTCAATCTCCCTCACAGCTTTTTTCTTATATTTAAATGGAAATTCCTGTGTTTCAGTTTGTGCCCATTGGCTCTTGCCATTCCACTGGATAGCCCTGAGATGAATCTGGATCCAATGGAAGTGTCTCAGCAAACAGCACTCATTAAGCTGACCTGTTATTATGGGTGAGCATTGCCAGGCACAGAACAGAACAATCCCCTTCTGCCATTCAGCAACTGGGAGGCCAGGCCACTTTCTTTTAGATACTTTAGAAACATAGATAGCAATATAGCTTTATAAACATTATAAAGTAGTGATCCCTGACCTGCAGAGCTTAACATGTAAACACAAAACTACTGACAGCAGAAAATAGTCTGACCATTTACATGGGCTCTTCTAGAGCATGTTGGGGATATCAGCTCAGGCTTAAACCCACAGAGATCCCCAACCAAACTGATAACTGAATAAAAAATCTCTGACTATTCTCTGAATACCTTCTCATTAGCTAAACTCTAATCAGCCATCAGTGACGAGGTGCAGGGTTGATTGAGTGCCATTAATTACCAGTCCCTGGAAATGCTCTGAAATTCCAGATGTGTCAGTGTTTTCAGCCTCTGATTCAGCTTTTATTGTAAAAGCTGAAAGGAATGCTCTTGATAATACCTTGAATCCATGTACACATAGTGAACACAACAATGAAGTAGCCACCTACTTTAGAACACGAACTGGTGCACACAGCCATGCACAAACACATCCACACTTCTTGGATGTAGAAACACACTTTAGATCATAATTGACATCAACAGTTAAAAGGCACAGGAAATATATTATTGTTTTCCACATTTCAGAAACCACAATACAACTTGCAGTCCTGAAGACAGGTACACATCACATTGGGAAATACCATGTACTACAGCTGAACAAGAAAAAAAATAAGGGCAAACTATAAAACAAGCACAATAACATTTTCTATGCAGTGCATTTACATTACAAAAAAATCTGTTTCTCTGGAGAAACAGTGTGGGTATTAATTAGGTCTGTTATACCTTCCACAGGCTTCAAGATTTTTTTTTTTTGAGAGCAATTATAGAGAGCATCATAATTTCCCACACAGGTTATTTAACTGCAAAACTCCACTGATGCTTATTTAAACCTTTTTGTACAGCAAGGAATTGTCTGGGTTTTTTTAGTGCATGGGTAACACTTTTATTATCTACTCTTAAAAATACTAAAACTGTAAAAAACCACAGTTAAAAGCCATGTCATGTCACTTGAAACAAGTTCAGACACTTTTGTCAAAATCCTGAAATATTTTGACAGGATGTACACACATGAGATACACTGGAGGATACCTATAATAACCTCATAAATAAAGAGGCTTTTACTGTTTTCCAGCTTGTAGTGCAGTGTTATAAACTGCAATAATATAAAAATGTGTGGAAGATAATAACACACTAAGAGCTAACTATTTGATCCATATGATTCTATAAGCAGTGCACTATTTGCCTTCCGGAAGGCAAGGAAAGCCAAGAAAGTTCCAGGAAAGCCAAGAAAGTTCCAGAACTGAAGGCAAAATGCGATTTTTAAGAAAAATGTAAATTTCTGCACCAAAGAAAAATGTTACATGAAATGGAAAGGCTTAAAACAAATAAGTGGTCTCAAACAATCCTCCTCTTCTGTAGAAATATGGTGCCCGATAGTGTGGATAACTAGCCAAACACGTCTTTCACTGATTTCACTGGGATAAAAGCAAGTGCTTATGTTTATGGGCCTTTCCTAGAACGAGACAGCTTCAAGCATTAACACATACAAAACCAACTGAAATAGTTTCATCATTTTTTTGGCAAATTCCAAAATTCTGAGCTTTAAAATTTCTTACGTTGCACATATCAGATAGTGAGATTTGTATTTTAGGCTTACAGTATCTTCCATCAATCAGTATAGAAGCCTTTGCTGCATTTTAAAAGCTGGTGAACAAAGTCAGGAAGAAAGGTCGCCATGACCCATCAGCCATGACAATTTCTGCACCACAGAGAGAGGTTTTTAGCATCATACCTGGCTGCCTCTGAATCACCAGTTTAAATGACACTGTGTCCTCTTTTCAGCACAAGAGAAGTGGCAGGGCAATACACCAGGTGAGACTCAAACTCAGGCATCCGGAAAAATCACAGAAGAACTGAACCGACCCATCTCCACACCTCATTAATGCCCCTGCTCTGCTCCTGCTGCTTGCACTGGGAACAGGCACTTGCCTCCCTTGCAAAGCTCAATGCTGAGCCCGAGCCCCTCTGCTGCAATCAAGATATTGCTGTATTCAAAATGGTTGCTACCACGTCTCATTTAATGTCTTATTAAACCCCTTCAAGAGGAGATAAAGGCGAGGAGTGCTATGTAAGGGCTGCTGTCCGTGCCTTACACACCGATGGAGCAGCAGCAGGAACTGCAACCAGCCCTGCCCGCTCAGCCCCTCTCCTCAGCACCAGGCTGCTGCCCACCACGCACAGCGGAATCTGCTTCCCTTTAGACCCTGAAGCAAAAACCTGAACAGCACTGAGACTTCACAAGTGAGAACACACCCCTGCTGTGCTGTGCCAGAGCAGGGCTCTGTATCCGTGGCCAACAGAAGCCGCTTATGGACGAGGCACGAAACAGAGCACGCCTGGATCCGCTGCTCGTGTGGTTTATCGGCCCAGCTTCTGGCAAGCAGCAGTGCTGGGACTTTGCACAGCAGGGATGGCACCTGTTTAATATCCCTTAATCCTAAATAATCCAAGTGGATCTGTTTAATGAGCAAATTAACATTCAGCTGCTCACTGACCCAGCCTTTCACCTGAAACATTTAGGTAGAAAGTATCTTCTGTGGAAGATGAGAGACTGGCCCTGTGGAGCATCCTATGGGACAGACTGAAGTCCAGGTCACAACGAAGCTGTCAGCTGTACTGCTGACAAGTGCTGTCCTGCTGTCTTGCTTGTGTTGGTCTCTGGCTTTGGACTAGAAAAGAGAGGTGCTACATTTTTCCTGTTTAGGAAGGTAATGTGTATTATTCACATTGCACTAATATGCAGGGAGATAAGTTTGCACAAGCTTGGTTTTGCTGCATTGCCTGGCTCTGTCCCAGTAGTAGAACTGCTACAACTTAATTTTTAACATTGGATCTCCTTCCTTTTCTCCCAGATCCAGGCTCCAATGATTGCCCCTTATATCCCAAAAGAGACACGTAGGCCAACATGCAATGTATAATCAATTATAATGTGCTCTCAGTATTCTGAAATCTACAACTGCTCAGCATAAGTTGCAACTGTAAGTTACAATTCTAATCTATACAGACATGTCTGAGATACTAAAAGACACAATACCCGCTTTGCTGCTGGTAAACACACATCAAATTATCTCACTGGGGAATGGTGATGTGAAATGAATCACAGGTTAAGGCTCTAAGTAAAACTATTCTGCAAACTGTAGTGATAGGAGAGGCACACAAAGGTCCCTGCTGAAGCCTTTCATAAGAAATGACCAGTCTGCTCTATTACTAAATAAATATAAAAACTGAGTCTAACTTTGTCACAGGATCTAGAGACATTACAAGTCTTACTTGAGGAACTAGAGTAAATTGTAAAGAGATTATTATTTTGTAAAGTAGTTTTTACAGGTTACAAGATTGTTACTAAACATTCACACGAATCCGAAACTTTTAATTCACATATTTTGAAGAAAAAGTTCATTACTAGTGACAAGTACTTCCACATCAGTCACAAAACATTGTAGATGCCTTGGCTGTTAACAGAATCATTACACAACAAAGAGATGCCACTTTCTGAAGTGCTTACTGAGGCAAATCCCCTGCACTGTTTATTGAGAGCTCTGTCTGCGTAAGACCTTTCAGTTTTGCCCACAGTCTGTGTTTCTGGAAGCAATGGGAAAAATACCCAGACATTAAACTTTCTTTTCTGTTTCACTCTCTACAAAAATGGTTGTGGTTCCTGTCCAAACTTTGGCATGTCCTGAGGGACTGCCTGCAAGACCTGTGCCATCCATGCAGAATTTGGACTAAGTGCCTGAGGCATTTCCAGTCAGATCACCCAGTAAAGTCAGTGCTATCCCTGCATTTTCCCTTTGGGAGATCTTGTAGAGGAGAAATATTTTTCTGCAACACTAGAAGAGGAAACAGTGAAGTTCTCTTCAGGTTGTGCACTCTCTCTTACCCCACGACCTTCAGTTTTTACATAAACTCATTATTATATAGCAAAATCCCAGCTGGACAGGGGATGATAGGGAAGATGGTGCCAAAAATGAACCCTAGTCCCTATCTGCATTATTTCTATTCCATCAATAGCTGGGATTTCAGCAGAGGCCACAGAGGAGATGCAGATCTAGACATGCTTGTATCAGTTTTTCCCTACACTACTGTCACCTGACAAGAGGTATTGTGTATAATCTCACACACTGCTAGATCAGTATAGACTGGAACAGGTCAGAGAATCTAGCCTGTTCAATAATATGTTGTTTTTCAAGAAGAGAGTAAGTATTCTTAGTGTGACAAGATCTGTGTGAACAAAAATCCTGTAACGTCTGGCAGCTCTTGTGCTCCAATTTGAAATTGTTTCAAAGCACTCTTACAACCCTTTGCGAGTGAGGAATTTGTTCTGGGAGACAATAGCTTGGAGAAAATTTTAATTTTTACACCCTCTGAAATATACGTATCTCTCTTCAGGATATGGGTGTAAAATAATTGTCACTTTTATGAAAACAGAAGTATCAGTAAGGAGGCAGATGGGTGGCAGTGATACACGGTCTAGAAGTAAGAAGATTGATGGGTATATATTTGTATATACAAATGCAAATCACATAGCTTGACTGTTCTACCATATTAGTTTCCATTTGTTGTAGCTGTACAACATCAAAGCAGTGATGTCTCCGTATATTGCATTTAGTGGTAATGTAACGGACTACCAAAAAAAAAAAAAAAAATCAAAGTGAGAGTTTCTAAGTAGTTTCCTGGCAATTGAGACAGCAGGCTCTTTCATGTGTGCTGTAACTGTGGCAGTGCATTGATTTAAACTCCTTCTGAGATCTCAAACGCTTTTATATTTGTAGGTCTCACTGGCTGCTTTCTTTTTGCCTTTTTTCCCCTTCAAATGATAAAATTCCAGCATTTAGCAGAATGCCATCTTGCTTCCCCAGAAGATGGAGACTTATTTCAACTTTGGTTCTAAACTGCATAGGATTTGTAAATAAAACAGCTCTCAAAATGCCATTTGATTAAGAAATTGGCCTTTGACTTCACAATTTCTAATATTCTGACCATAGCAAAGGGACAAACAACTATTATTTCTCTGAGATACCTGTGAAAGGGTTTACAATACATTAACAATTGTGTTTTTCCATTAATTTGGTTCACTCTCTATGAAATATTTTTACTGGTATGCTCAAATGGTAAATAAAAGGTTTTCTGTTTTGTATCATATTATATTTTCAATTATTGCATTAATCATCTTTCTACAGCAGCTTTTTTTATTAAAAATTCTTCCTGATAAGTATTGAAGACATAAATTCACCTTCCCGTTGGAGAAACATTTATGAATGCCTGAGCTGTTATTTGATGTATAGTTGAAGCTACTGCTTTCTTGATTAGTGTCTATTGATTAAGATTCTATTTGTGCCCACCTGTGTATGTATATGAATCGCCAACTTTAAGAAGATTAATTTTATTGTAGTGGGCAACAGCATTATGATAATCTGGGTGAGGCCTACATACAATTTAGAATTTTTTCTCAAAAGCAAGTAGCAAAAATTGACTTGACTAGAGGAAGCTCTTTCTGGTCCGTGCAATTGATATGCTGCATAGCTCTTGCCTACAGAAAAGAAAAGGTATGTTTTCTAGCCCCTGTACAACAATTTAGATGAGCCCAGATCTCCAAAGCAAAAAGCAGCAGACACTGCATTGGTTGTCTGACACAGTGCTCGTAATAATGTGGCAAGAGCTGCAATGTGAGAGCATGCAGACAAATAAAATCTCCTCTGAGAGGGGTTTCTGTACGTACAACCTTCAGGATACCAATGTCTATGGAAAGGCTGCCTCTATAATGATGGCTCCTCCTCCTCATGTCTCGTTGAACACCGACTTACCAGGACATTAAATGCATAGCCTAAATTATCCTTTCTATCTAATTATTACTTCAGCTAAAGGGCTGCAGGATTAAGAACATTAGGGGAAGTGGTTTATCAGACAATGTGGTGCAGTCTTGGGAAAAAACATCGAGACTCTTTGTTTTAAAGGACAAATTTATGAAAAGAAAAAGCTTCCAAAATATTGATATAGTACAGATGGACGATTTGATTCACTCAAATTAGCTGCTTAAATGATTCTAGAGATAGAGGTTAGCAGATGGGATGTTACTTAACAAGTCTTCAGATTCTGGATCAAGACACAAACCTGAACTGCGTGATAGCTGATAGCCTTTTAAAAACATTTCAATTGAACTAATATACACGAGCTAATGAACTACCGTTTGTTTCAGAGTCTAGTACAGCTTTCAGAAAGCAGTTTGAAGGACTCAAATATTACATCTATGAATTGTCTGAATTATGGGGAAAAAAGCCCACCTAATCTTTTTTACTGAGTCCTAGACTTGAAGTCCTAATGAGCTGGGGGCTTACTAGTGACACTTTGAGGGATAACACACAGAAGAAAGATTCAAAGATGTTATTAACTCCAGGCTCTGAAAAGTAGGCAACAATTCACATAACACTCAACAAATCTATATTGAAAAAAAAAAAAGACTGGATAGTCCTATGCCATGTGGGTCTCAGTAAGTCAGTGAAGTATTTCAGATATTTTGTTATACCTCAAGAAATTTCATGAGACAATCTTGAGATAAATTGTCATTCTAATCAAAAGTACAGGCTAATGTCAGTAAATAATGGAGTTCAAAATTAGTTAAAAGGAGAAGGAGGTCTCCAGCCCATGCAAGACAAGCTTGTGGGATAAACGCTGTATTTCCTGCAGCAGCTTGGGTCCTCTCTACAACAGGACAACCTAATGCTGACATGGTGTCAAAACAGAGCTGAGCTGGCACTTTGGGAGCATCAAGGCAGGGACCGCAGGGATGGAAATATGGATGCAGCAGCTGGGCAGCAGGAAGAGCCCCACGGCTTGTGCTGAAGCTGCAGCAGCCTCCTGAGACAGGCTTACAGAGAAGCCTCCCCAGCACCGAGGTGATGGCTACTCTTCCTGGCAGAGAGACCTCAAAGTACCTGATTTTGGGGGCTGCAAGACAGATCTTGTTCATGTACTGCACTCCAGCAACCCTGGGCAGTTGTGAGTGGCCAACAATGAAGGAGGAGAAAAAAGTCGAGAATCCATTAGCCACTTATCAGACGAGGGCACGGCAGGAGATAAGAGCACTGTGAGGGATCCTTTAGGAATGTTATCCAATGCATTAATTCCTAGCCTACTCAAATCTATTTTTCCCCCCCTTAAGTTCTCCACTGCCAATTAATGTATCTTTGATCTAAATAGCTAAACTGGGTGTTTGGGAGTGGGAAACTGGTACTTATCAAGGGACCCTGAACGAAGCAATTTTGTATCCCGTGTCTTTGAGAGGGGAAATGCAGAATAAATCAAGAATTTTCAGAAGGCTCCCTGAAGTAACTGTGGGCTTTTTCCCTGTCAACCACCCCTAGAGGAATGGTTATATTTCCTTATCTCACTAAAGCATTCTGTCAGTTCTTGGAACTACAAAGTGGACCTTTATGCAGTAGGTGGGCACACACACACACCGATAAAAGTGCTGATCGTGATCATCTTTCCTAAGAAAACAAATATGATTCCACATGCCTTGAGCATTGAGGAGTCTGGGAAACAGCTTCATAATCAGCCATGTATAGCAAATTGTATCATTGTACTGCAGATCTACAAAATGAAAGATAGCTTTGAAAGCAGATGAACTAACTCCCCTGTGTAAACAGTCCAATCACATACAGAGGCTCTACAACTATCTTTAAATATATGCAGAATAGCACATCATATTTCATTTATTAACACCCAAAGGTCTTGCATCTCTCTTATAAGTAGTGCTGTGGAAAATGAAATCCTTCAGCTCTCCCAGTGGTTCTGCATCTGCTGGGACAGCATCACCACTTGTGTCAGGTAGATGTAGATTTATCTGGCCCATTTTCATGAGCCATATCCTCCAGCTCCAAAGAAATATCTATAGCAGGGACCAGTTAAATCACTCAGATATGGTGCTTTGATGACAAAGGTCATCAAGCAGTGTTTTTAAGATTTTGTTTTCCAAGAGCTAGCCACAGGAACACCATCATCTCTCGAATCAAGTTGGTCTGTTATCCCATTTTTGGAAAGGTGCACTTGTCAGAGATGAGCGTGGTTCTAGTAAAGCATGCTTTTCAGAAAAGAATGGTGTTCTGAAAAACGTGGAGAAAAGAGTTTCAGAATTACCAATATGTGCTGTTTGACAACAGGGAATGCAACGGCTCCACTTAACTTGAAAATGTCTGTTTTGCAATCCAAGTTAATTGGAATGAAAAGGTCAAAACCAAAATATGTTGCAAAAAGATTGAAACAGATTTGATTCACCCAAATAATATATTTTTCTTTAAATGTGTTAATTCCACACGTTTTTAGAATTTTGATTATCAGTCTAAACTGGAAAACTTTTCCATACTTAAACTTCCCTGTGACAGAATAACTCTTTCCTGATCACTGGCAATAGTCAGGCTCATTAATGCTTAACAGACCCAGGGTAGACCTTCAGTGTTCATCCCAGGACACTCTGAATCAAGGCACAGCAGGGACTTGAGCCCAGATCTATTTTGATTAAATGAAATTTGTCAATGAAAAACAGTTTCCTCAAAGAAATTTTCAACAAATTCTAATGAGAACCATCTACTGAGGGACATCCTCCTGTGACCAGAATTTTGAAAGCTGCAGACCTGTCAAAATCAAACAGAAAAGCAGTTTTTCGATTTTGGAACCTCAATTCAGTCCTGCAACGATTAACCCCCTCATCCTTGTGAGTCTTTCCCTCTAGTACTCTCACATTATATTTCAGCTAAAATTACTTTCATCCTTTATCAGCTTGCCTGTACAAATTTGTGCAGCAGCTGCTGTGTCCATTGAAGAGTGAGATTCACGTGAACAAAATAGTTCTGACCCTGTGAATCCTTCGTGTCTGAGATAAAAACCCACTTCTGCATTTCCTTAGGGATTGTTTTACCTATCTCCATCCAAGTAATAAATATCAGCAAGAAACGCAGCAACGAAACTCAGGATATTGAAGGAAGTTAAACCCTTTCTTAAATGTACTGCCAGCTTCTGAAATGCCAACTTAGAAAAATACTTTCTCTGTTTCTTCTATACTAATTGCATGGATAAAAGAACTCCTCCTCAGCCAGATCAAGCTGTATCAGGGGGCTTGTGCTGTAGCAGGAAAAAACTTACTGCTCCCTCCTTCCTGGGCAGAAAACCCACTTTTATACCACTGGGAAAAGCAACAGATCAGTGACCAAACTGCAGCTATCCCAGCACCAAGCCCAAGCTGAGCTGCACAGCGGTGCATTCCTGTGCCAATGTGGGCTCCAGGATCATGCCTTCCCTGAGCACAGCCTCTTCCACTGCTTGCTTTCCCTTTCTTCCTTTCACTGCCAGGTACAGCCTCTGACTGAAAGATAAACAGAGCTACTATGAAACAAAAAGGAAAATTTCATAAACATTTATTTTCTTTGCATGACTGACAATGTTTCCAAGAAGAACTTCTCTGATGGCAGAGCTTTGCAATACTGAATGTTTTACATTCTCCCTCTTTGGAAAACAAGGCCCCTGCAGTTACAACACATATAACATTAAAAAAAACCAACCCCACAGGAATTTTCCCAAGTAATTATTGGAGATGGCAGAAAGGAACAAAGAAACAGCATTTTCCACTGTGCTTATCTAGCCTTCTATTTATTTTCAATATCCAACAAGGAGCTGGGTACACTTCCAGATTCAATTTCCAGTCACCTCCGCACGTACTCAAGGGAACTCAGTCTGCAACAGAGCTAACTTCATGTCTGAAAGCAACCTGAGCTGAGTAAAACAACTTGCCTACAATTTCATCAACAATTAACGGAGCCTCTAGTGAAGAGTCATCTCCATGTTGCATTTACTTTGCAAACTTTAAACAAAACTCACTCGGTGTCAATTTACACCATGTGCTTTATCTACGTGGAGAACAGCTCTGTGTGTGTTCATGTAAGAGAGCAGCAGCATGAATCCACATCAGTAGTGTGAATCCACATTAAAAATAGGTGTAGCAGTACTGGGTTTTCAAAGGACAAGCAATATTGTGGTTCCTCGGGAGACATGGAGAAAAACATGTTGCCAAAGCAATTATTCTTCCCATCACCTCAATTCTTAAAGTCCCTGTGTGAGCAGACCCAGGGAAGCAGGGCAGACACCCAGGAAAGGGGAGCAGACCCAGCAGACCCAGTGTCCCCAGGAGAATAAATCCCCCTGCAGAGGCCAGGAGTGGCTGGTACAGGACAGCATTTGAGCTGATGCTCAATTGAGACCTAATTGTTAGTAAATAATTATTACCATACAGTGATAGTTGAAACTACTTTGCATGAGAATTCATTATGAGAATGACAAATAGCAATTGTTACAGAATGAGCTTTAATTCACTCTTACAAATTTATGAAATAACAATCCTATCTATGCAGACTTCATTTACTAGCTGGTGAAATGAGCAGAAATAAAGGAAAGCTAATAGATAAATCCCCTAAGCAGCTCCAAATAAAATCTAGGACTAATGCAAAACTGCACAAACTAAAAGGCATTATTAGCATTGAATTTAGTCTGTAACTTTGAAGTGTGCTGATTTGAATATTGCAACTTTTCATTAAAAGTGGCAAAATAATATGTAAGAATCAATAATGAAAACCTGTTCTAATTTGATGGTTTTTACTACTATAACCAAAAAATTTTATAGACTGTTTTTGTTTGACAAATTCTGATTTCCTTTAAAAGAAATTGTCACAGAATATTCTCACTATCAATTAGCAATTTCCCTCCCAATCGTCTGTAATGGAGCAAGTGTGGCAGTCCTCTAATTACTTTTTTTTTTATTAGCAAAGACAGACAGTTGAGAACAGGTTGAATTTCTGTAATTAGCACTGGGCTAGGAAAAAACCAGAAAATCATGAAATGTTTTCAGAAGTGAATGCTTGGGTATGTCTGTCCAAACTCTTTCCTCTCTTTCACATTCATTTTTCTTTGGATTTTATGTCGACATGTTCAAACAGCACTTTGTTCCCTCTTTTGTTTCTGCATGTACTGCAAATTTCAGCTCTGCAGAGAACGGCCACTCCACTCAGTGCTGCATCCATTGAAGACTTTTTTCAGTGTGTGGCTCTGTGAGCAGTGGAGCTAATGATATCTGGCTTCCAGCAGCTCTGTGTCTCCTGGTTGGGTTCTCTGACGTCTAATAAGGTGTGACTGCCAATTAAAGCCTTTCCTGTGGCTGACACGGTCCTAACAGTGCTGTCCCATGTGGGTTCTCAGAGGTCTAATAAAGGTGAGCTCATAGTGTGCTTGTGCTTACAGTGAAGGAATGCAGCTACTGTCTCTCCTCAGCCTTATTTTGTTTCTCAAAATTTGTCAGAGTAAAACACTTTCTACCTTCTGGCAAATTTCAGTGAAAATGGCCACAAAGTTCAAATGTGATGGAGGATACTCAAATGGATGCACAAATACCTATCAAGTTTCTTTGGGGATACAGTCTAAAAGCTGCTATTTCTACAGGAGACTACACTTATCTCAATCAAATGACTTACATCTGAAAAGTGGTTTTGCCTCAAGTGGCATTTTTTTTTTCTTAAAAATCTTGGTAGGTATAAAGTACCATCCTTTGAATCTTGTTTCATATCATTTTGGTAGCCTGACACTGCATCCAGCAACCTATTCTTCCCTCATCAGTTTTAATCGTGAGAGAATTAGGTCCAGCACCTTACCTTCTCTGTGTCATGGACAGCTTTGTACAGAAAAGTTTTGTTCTTCTACTGCTCAAGCCACAGCCCGTGCCAGAAACCTCACAGTGTCCAGCTGGTGCCCAAGTGTGCCTGTTCTTGGGCTTATCTGCCCTTGGAGCACTCTCTGCCTGGCACAGAGCAAAGCCTGCAGCCTGTGTCCCCCCCGTGTGCTGGGGTAAGGACAGGCAGGGGGCAGAGGAAGGGTGGGCTCTTGGGGAGCCCAGGCAGGAGAAGCACAGCCTTGCTCTGCCACACCGATGGCACCCTGCGGCTGTTTGAGAGTTGCAGCAATCCACCCAACTTCATTCTCCTCATATAGGGCTGAGACAAAGGACTCTTTGTCGGCATTCAAAATCATGGCTATTCATTGCAAGACAAAGTATTTTTTCCCCAGTGGCTATCAGTAGAAACTTGGAATTTCAAAACACAGGGCCAGCTCCCTCACTCCCCTGCTCTACACTACCATGATTTGAATGTCTTTTAGTTCTTCACTCTGCATTAAATGGCACAAATAGTAATCCCAGGATGAGAATTTTTTGGCCTGATCTAGTCCTCACTTAACTAAGGTATCAGAGTCTTCACTGACTTCAACAGACACTGACATGGGCTACAAAGAATAGCAATGAAGTGCACAGAGAACCAGATCCCTATTTTGCAGTTCTGTAGCCATAAAAAAAGTATAGAGTTCCTTACAGGGTTTCACATTTGCACAAATACAATAACAATGCTGTCTCATAGATCAAGTCCCACGATTTTGTGATAGAAAAGCCTGTTTGTTCACACACAAAGGGCCATCCTGCTGTTATAAAAATCTCTCAGCTAAATGCTTCAGTAAAAAGCCTGCTGAAGAAAAATTATAATCAAACTGTCCTGAAACCCTTGAGACTTTCGTTCCAAAGAGGTACCAACAAGAAGGCTTGTTGAAAATGTTAAAAATCCACAAGCAGTCTCACAAAAACAACTGTGTTCCATGTTGGAGGAAGAGTTTATCTTACAGAGGCAAAACTCATCCCTGTTGCTTTCCTGTCATGGGCTGTCACATTTCCAGAATGGTTTTGTTCTCCTCAGATCCCTGAGGTCCCACTGGGCAGGACAGAAGGGTATGGGGCAGATCCAGCTTCATGGCAGCTCTGTCTATGGTGGGGGCACACTCCCACCTTCTTCCCCTGCCTGAGGATGAGGAGGGTCACGGCGCAAGGCCCAGAGGCAGCAGGTGCACAGGGGCTGAACACAACACGGTGAGGACAAGAGCACAGTGCCCACAGGACAGGACAGCAAGGCACTCCATCCTGGCCAGGAGAAGAGGGAGATGAAGGTAGAGGAAGGTGGGTCTGAAAAAGGGCTCAGGGCAAAGCCACAGGCTGCCCCACTGGGAAGCAGCATTCCATGGGTGAATTTTGAATCATCGCTGGGTAGAAAACCTTACAGACATCCATGTCTGCAACAGGGGACATGTGTGACCTCCACACTTCATGAGAAAAGACATTTATTTGAAAAGGAATCCATATTCTTTACATGAAAATGACCAGTATTCCAGATGAACTAAGTATTCCATACCAGAATATAATGCTAAAAAGTTCTACCATGAAACAAGTATACTTCAGAAAGTACCCCTTTGTTCTACCTCTTTTTTTTAGTTACATCTGCTAGAAATAATGACTACAGAATCTCTTTCAACAAAAGGTCACTTATGTCAATGGACAGAACACAGAGGATCAGATCACCTGCTGTAATTGCAAATTAATGCTCTACTGCTAATGCATTAACTACACAATATTGATCTACAATTGAATCATACAGGCTACTGTGAAGTGATTTTTACTTTAATATTTTTACGCTTTTATTGCTTTTTCCATAATGCATTTTCTCTTTACGCTGGAATTTTCTATAATTGTTTCCCATTTTAATTTCCTGCATCAAGATGACTTTAAAAAATGTATGTCTCTTTCAAAACCTTGCAAAAATCTAACAAACCATCAGTGTGACATGGTAAATCACATACATGTTGCAAAACATGCAAAAAAATTTGATATACATCTAATTTTGATAAATTGGGGATTTAAAAAAAACTTACTTAAATTAGAAATAAAATACCTCAGCCTCAGTGGAAGCCGGTAATAATGACATTTATCACAGAAAGATGCTTCTAGACATTTCTGGAGCTCCTGGTATACAATGAGTGCAGGATTATCTCCATATTAAAATTGTTATTTTTTTTTTTAAATTTCATGCCTGTACTGAAAAGGGGTTGGTAAATTTAGGTATGTTTAAAAAAGTATAGTGCTGTGGAATCAGCTGAAGAATGACTGAAGTGTTTCAGCATCTTTAATGAGAAATTAAAAAGAAGTGGGGCCTTTTTGCAAGTGTTTCTGAAGTCCATAAAGGGGAAGAACGCTCTGTTAAATTGCTGTATAAAATCTTAACCCCAGCTACTACTGACTACAATGACCCAGTTTGTTTTCCATACCTGCTGCAAAATTCCTTACACCCAAACCTTTTTGTGAGTAACAATACTAAGACGTTGCCCTCCATCTTCTAAAGGAGGGGACAGAACATATTTTGATTACTGAAACTCTCTCCCCATACCATTTCCTAATATACCGGCTTAATACCACTTGAGGTGGTTATGGCATACAGCAAAATATGGCTTACCTCCTGACTTGCATTCCTGTGCATGATGATTTTTCAAATGGAAAATAAATCCCCGTGTTTCAAAAATAAAAGCAATTGGAAAAAATAATGGAGAACTGATTGCAGGTGAAATAGCTGCAGAGGAAAACCTGATCTTGCTTTTAATGGAAGAACATTTATTATTCATAAATCTTTCCTCTAACAGATACGCTACACTGCAATTAAATCAACTCACACAAAGCCTCCTTATCATCCTAGGCCATGAACGTCCTGCTCCCATGGCAGAGAAGACACAGGACTCCTGCTGAGACACCACGAAGGGAAGCCCAGTGGCCAAGCAAGGGCTGCTGTTCCAGGCTCTCGAGCTGAGCTCCATGGATAGATCAGCACAGCTGCTCTGTAGGACAGGACCATGTTTAATGCTGGATGATCTGACAGTCCCCACCCTCTACAAATCCTGAAGGGCAACAGGGTGGTGATAGCAAGGACATACCTCAGTTTTAAGCCCACTGCCTCTCTGGCACAGCTGAGCACAGAGGTCGCTCCATCACTGCCAAAGCCCAGGCTGCTTGCTTCCTGCCTCTGGATCAGTCATAAGGCATCCTCATGGTTTTGGAAATGTAAGTCAGATCACAAAATGCGCAGTATTGTGTCAGTCTGCGTGTCTCTTCAGAGCCACTTCCAACAGTGTCCAAAGCAGGTATTTTAGATAAGGCTATGGGACACATACAGAATTCCCCCAATACAGTCCCAGCTTCCACCTGCTTAAAGCAGGGACTTGCTATGCAGTGAATCTTAAATACTGAACCATTCAGTAGATCACTTTATTTGATGCTATCTACAAATTCTGTACTTGGTCTGTATGTTGGTATTGAGAAAGCAGAAGTGAATGTCAAAGCTGTAAGCAACAGAGGTTGTGACTGCTGAAGGAGCAAGTTGGGCATTTGATACCAAGGATATGTGAGAGAGATTGGGATTAAGGGAAAAGAGTATTAGCTGGCTATTTGTATGACCTCATTTAGGAGGAAAACAATGGAAATGATTCTCATAATCCTAATTAGGTTCCAAAGATGACCTGTGAAGATGAGGCTGTCTTCTGTCTATCACAGTGTATCTCATCTGAGAAGCAAATACTTTTCAGTCTAGTCCCAGTAAGTGTATTTCTTCTATGACGTTCTATAGAGATTACTCATTTTCTTCTCCCTTCCATTTGTCCTTCCCATCAAGAGGGAAAGACTTATGGCCTGTATTCACAATCTTGCATGAAGTTTACTAAAGGCTTATTTTAAAGTAGATGCAATTGAACTAGTTCAGATCCTTACCTACACAACCACTTTAGAACCCATTTATCTGAGATTAGTTTAAATGACTTCCCTACTTTAATGAAACAGAAATAAACCACCCAAACTGAGGATATTTTTAATCTAGAGGAGTTTAAAATCAGTTCTAGAGATGACTTAAGTTAAACTGGTGAAACCTAAGGACAAAATAAGAATTTTTTCACCATCTCTGGGAAAAAATTGTTGAAAAGAGAAATTGTTCTGTAAAGGGCAAAAGATCTGTATAGATCCAAATCATTTGTGGAAGCCAGTTTCAGAAAATTTGATTACTACTAAAAAGAAAACTATAATTAATGTCTTGTAAATCAAATAGCTTTTCTCTTGAGCACTGACTGGGATGTCTGTATTAAATTATATTTCAGAATTTCCCATTACCATTGGGCCAAACTGGCAGGAAAAGAAAAGAAAGAATAAAAACCCAAACAGCTACATGGTCTATATAAAATAGAAGTGCAAAAGTGACATTAAACTCTTGATTTTTAGCCATCCAGAAACAGATACAGCAGACACAGAACAGAAGATCATTTCACTCTGTAGTTCAGATCATGTAACATTGCTGCAGACAAAGCCATCGAAACTGCAGCTCTATTAGCAATAACAAATGAAATGCATCTAGAGCACTAAAAACATTTCCTTGCCAATCCTAATTTTTTTTTGAAGACAAATGCTTCCCTGTAATTTGCACCATTACTTAGTATTTATACAGAAGAAGCTCTCAGACAATTGTGTAAGAAAGGTCAATCTTTTATCTGTCCACAAAAAAGAAAAGTTTGGATCACTTTAATACAACTAAAAAAAAAAAAAAGGAAATGGTATTAATAAATCCAAAGAACACAGCAAGTCTATAAAAAAGCAACAGCCTTCTGCTTCAGCTCCCAGAGATGCTAACTTTGATGTGCATTAAAAAAACCCAACCAAACCAAAACATTGAGCTGGCCTTTTTTTCTTTTTTCTTTTTTTTTTTTTTGTGAAACATAGCAAACAAATGACTAATCTCAGCAGTCACTGTAGCTGTGTAAAAAGGATGGTCACACTGAATCTAATTTCAACGTCAAAGTGAATTGTGGGAATGAAACCACTCTAGTCATCCCATGGAGTGACACAAAGCCCATATTCACAGGATCCACAGCTGCTGGTGTCTATGGCGGGACCAACAGATAAAGGGGCTGAACATCTACCAGAATATAACAACATACAATGGAACAATATAACATAAAGACCACCTGCTCCTCAGCCATCCTAACACATACGGTTAGGATGCTGCAATGGTGCCCTGACATGCCTGGCAGAGCAGGTAAGGGGCTGATTTACAGCCAATTTTCTGGTGCCTGTAATACGAGGCCACCAAGGCTTCCTTCCACGACAGGGACTAACCAACCACGCCAGTGTGGCCAGCACCTCAAACCAGCCCTCAGGCAATGCCAGCTGCTGAATGCAGCCAACACCTCACTCCAGTGCAAGGCCAGCACCTCATGCAGGGGGTACAGCTCTACACCTCCTGTTTCAATGAACATGCTTAAGGGACACAGATGCCTGGATAAACAAGAATTACTTTAAATGGGCTCCCTGTGAGACCAGTGCAGTACTCTTTGGAAGCCCTCTCACCTTGAGAAGGATCTTTGCAGAAAACAAAAATTGAGAATACAGGAAAAACAGATAGCTCAAGCTTAACTCTGCGTCAACCCTGTTTGTATGACAAGGGAGAGATGTTTAAATTTTAAATCCTCGAAGACAGAGATAAAAAGTACTAACAAACTCATGGTTAGCCTTTTCCCAGATTGGTATTGCAACACCCAAAGTTTTCTTTTGGCAACTGCTCCTCCTCCTCCATGTGAAATGAATGCGTCTTAGCAAGCAGCATGAAGTCAAAAAAATGAAAATTCTTTTCAATGGTAGAAACCCCACATTATCCGCATGTTCGAAAGGAAGATGCATTATGTTCTTAATCACAGTTACTTGAACATTAACGTCTTAAAGAAAGAAGCGGTACCTGTAAGACAGAAGCCCCACTGTGCAGAAACTGAAGCCCAGCCTCAGCAGAATCGATGCCTCCAGTAGCCAAGATGGGAAATCCCGGGAGAGCACGGGCGATGGCAGACACTGCGCGGAGCGCGATGGGCCGGATAGCATTTCCTACAGGAAACCAGGACACTGGGTTAGCAACGTCCCACAGAGCCTGATGGAACTTGCACATCCCTCATGGCATAGCAACATCAGGAACTAACATCTAATTCTGAGGTGCAGAGGTTACATTCATTCATAAACTGACATAAGTGGGTTTCAAGTGGTATCAACACTTGTACAGAAAATTATGCATGCGGCTGGAATACAGAAAACGGCATGAACATTTGGATAAACATTGCAAAGCTAGCTTGAACATTTTAGCTGATGCTCAAAACAAAGACTAACACTGTCTCAGACAGAAAGCAATACTTTACCATACAGTACACTGTAGAAAAAGAGATCTATGATTCTTTAATCAGGTTGATTTTTTGAACCTAAATGTTGTCCAAGTAAGAGCAAACATCTCATTTATTTATGTTCAACTAAAATTTGTTTAAAAGTGCCATTTCACTGCACTTGACATTTCATATTTTATTTGTTTCCCCTTCTGGATGTTTGTAGATTCAGATGATTCTTTAAGTAAGACCCCTCTAACAATTAATATGATAAGCAAATTCTCGAAAGAATAAAGTATATTCATTCATGGTAATGTCTCCAAAACTGAAGCTTGTATTTCAAATGGTACATAGAGGTTGAGTCAGACAACCCCCTGCTATATTTAGAGGATTATGATGGAAGTCTCGATACACTGTGTCTGCAATGCATCTGTTTTGACTACCTTCTACTGTTGGTATGCAAGTATTAAAAATATGCCTACAGATGCTGCTCATTAAATGACAGACAGCTTAGATAGATGACACTTCCAGTTATTTTTTAGGCTAGCTGGGATTTCTCTAGATAACTCCCACATTATTAAAATTTCTACCTACTTTAAAGAACCTTTAGCCTAATTTGATGCCATAATTGGGCAACAACGCAGTACTGTAAGGGAGGACACATCACTCTCAGAGGACCTGAATGGCTGTGGCTGGCAGGCTGGTTTTTTCCCCCTCGGTGCTGTGTGAGGTAAAAGCAACTAAACTTTATGCACTTGAAAGGGACAGCCTAACCCAAGATGCACTACTGATGTGTTTTCAGGAAAACTAGAGCCTGATGGATAAAAATGTGAAATCTCACCAAAACTCCTTTAAAGAATCTAAGATGCCAACAGAACAGATCACAGAAAGGAGCTGAAGTTGAACAGGCATTTTCCCTAGGACACTAGGGCTGGATCGATTGCAACGTGTTTGAAAGGAACAGAATGATTCTCTGAAAGAGGATGACTGCTAAGTGTCCAAAGAGCAAATATTATGACATAATTAGTGGCCCAGTCTTACAGAAACGCTTGAGGGAAAAAAAAATGGAAACCATGCAGTTTGCTCTGACAGATTTACAAATAAAGCCTTTTGGAAGGCATACAGGCCAAAACATACACTACACAGCCAAAACCACTGAAAGCAATCTCATCAAAAACAGTAGTTCATGAAATTCTTCAAATATTCAGTTTTTGAAATTGAAGCTAGAAGTACTGAAAAACGTTGAAGTATTGAAATTCAAGCATCAGACCTGCTATATGCTTTCAGGCTGACACACCTCCAGAATCTCACTGATGAGGTAGTTTTTTTTTTAGAAAGGTGAAAGAATACAGACGCTGGTAACTCTGAAATTATGCGGCTAGAGAGAAATTTCTTCCCAATCTGCTTTGAGGCATGAAGGTTTACACACTTCTAACCCCAATGTAATTCATAAGAGTTTGCTTTTGATGAGTTTTAAAGGCTTGTAGACCCTTGGCCTTAAAGACACCTTGTAGTAAAGAGTTCCACAAGAAAATATTCCCAGAATATAATTAGCCCCCTTCTCACTTAAATGACTGTCTCTGTACAGTGGTCAGTACAGGAAAAGGACCAGATGACAGTTTATTTATGGTTTCAGCACAATAGGTAATCAGAAAGGCCTTCATTCAGTCCAAAGAAATCAAGCATATAATTCAACGAAGTCTAGCAGAAACAGCAATGAGACTTAGAATTTATTAAGGAACATAGGTACTTTTTAGTCCTAGCTGAATTTGATATTCATAATATGAGTTATTACTTACGTTTGGTGATTAGTAAATTAGTGATAAATTGGTATGATTGCAGAAGTATTCCATTCATTTATAATTCACCCAAATGAATTTAAAAACATTTCAGAAGTGCTTCTGATGAGAGTAAATAAATGGATGTAATGACAATCAGAGGGTTCACTAAGGTCTCACCATTCATCCCAGCATCTTTTTTATTACTCTACGTCATACGGAACAAGCACAACATAAGATGCAGCCATTCTCCCTTACAATTTTTCATCAACAGTTCAGAAGCTTCTCTCTCTCTAACAAAAGCTGCTGGGCTGGAATACAATGTGATTTGCTTGTGATAGAGATCCTACTGCCTAATGAAATGGCAAAACAACCTTCCAGATTAAAGGGAAAAAAAAAAAAAGAATGCAAACAATAGAAAGAATGCAAACAATAGAAACAATAGTAATGCCAAGTTATCAAAAAAGAAGGCAAATTAAAAAAAAAAGTAAATGAACACCCAATTTGACTTACAGTCTCTGTTTTCTTGCATTTTCATACAAGTACCATAGGAAGGTAATAAATTCCATTATAGAGATTTGTGGAAAAGGAGTTTTTAGAAGGCTGAAATAAAAGAGATTTAATGCCAAATTTTAAAAGATCTGTAAGTAGTAGTGGGAATTTGCAGAACGTTTTCTGATAAATCCAATGGTATTTAAGAAGCTGAAGTCCAAATCCAGCATGCATTTGAAAGACAGCTCACATACTAAAAGATAAGCATCTACCACATACTTTGACATGTTGGGATCTATAATTCCACTAGTTAAGCACCCGTAGCTGAGGAAACCGCTGATATGGTACTCTCTTGACAGAAGTGCTACAGCTGCTACCAGATGCTAGATGTGGCTATCATTTACCTTGCTGTAAAATAATGAGATTTAATAAACAAAGTCCATTTATCAAGATCTCAGGCAGGGGAGTGAGATATAAAAATGAAAGACAGAAAAATACTTCATGGAGATGACATGCAACTCTATGTTAAAAGCTCTTTAAAATCTCATTAATTATGGAACAAATATTTGCTATTATAGAAAGACATAAACAATGAAATTATTTCAAGATGTGACAGTCCCTGACCTTTTTCTAGCCTTAAAATAAAGAGCTTTGGCTTTCTCTACCTCTTTTTTCTTCTTCTTCTTCTTTTTTTTTTTAATAAAAAGCAAGACTTTTCACACTATCAGTCAAGGAAATCCAATAGCCAAAACCCAACATGAAGGAGAAGCAGAATATACATCAATCAAACACCTCTCCCTGATCAGCACAGGTAGGCAGAGCTGCTCTTGTCCACTGAGGATAGCTGGCTGTTGACAAACTGATGAAAGATATTATACCTGCTTATTTGTCTGTTTATTTTTCCTTAGGAAGTAAAAAACCCTTTACCAATGCCAGAAGATACATGTTTTATTATGACTTCATAAGTACTTGGAGTCCCCAGAGGACTTGATCCTGTCAAAAACCAAAAATGTTCACTAGACTGAGGCTTGAGAGCCAGACCTTCTTCAAGAAGGCTGGTGTTAAGTTTCAAGCAACCCACTAGCTTTGGGAGTTCCTAGCAGAAACAATGCAGATCTTCTGATCCCAGTGATCCACCAATGGGAGGAAAATAATCTCAAAAGTCTTGAATACTGGGCTGCCTTCTCACTTGCAGTATATTGGACCAACTTGATGGTTTAAGATTTTCAGCACATATCTGCAGCAGCTCTAATGAGGCCTTTAAGTAAAGATGATCCAGGTCCATTAGAAAACAGCCAACAGAGTCAATTCAGACTGGTACTACTGAGACTGAATCTTGAAAAAGTCTGAATGATCTTTATCAAACTCTCTATCAACAAAAGAAATAGATTTTAAAGGAAAGCAAACTCTCATACCTTTGGATAGTAGATCGACTAAAACCAAAGTACCTATGGTTACTAGATGGAATAAAAATGAATTTGGGTCATAATTCTCCTCACTCCGTCCATTTTCAAGTAAAATTATTTTTAAATTTACATTATATTATATTACAAATTTAATACGAGATTTAAACCACTGAGCCTAAATACCACAAAGAAAAAACAGCTGAGACATAATTTTTTACTAATGAATCACCGCTAAAGTCTGTGCTGCTAAAAAAAACATAACCCCCCCAAATCTAAGCAACATCATCTTTTCTCTGTAGATACCTTCTTGAAGAAAACTGACATGGTTATCTCCCAGACCGTTAAAATTAATCATTCTAATGACAAAAGAAGCCAATGACAGCAAATGACAAACTTGGGTGAAAACCATTATACAAGGAAAATGGTCTGGAAATGTTCAGGCACTGTAGATGATCAATCCAATGATTCAGAAAGTAAGGAGGTAAGGAAGTTTGGAGATCAGGAAAAAACCCCAGAAAACATAATTCCTTGTTAAGACATTTTCTGCATAAAGTATATGCTGCCTAATACTGGTGATCAAAGTACTTTACATAATCTGCATTTGCAAACAGTCCAGGGAAACTTGCAGGTTTCACACAAACCATTTGCATCACATTCCTTCTGACGGCAATTATCCCGCTCGTTCTTTCTTTCTGCCACCTGTAGGTGGCCACCATAAGCTACACTTATCAAATAACTCATTAGCAGGGTTTTCAATACTGTCATATCCAGATAATTAGCAATTTATTTAAATAACCAATTTCTGTGGAAATAATTGCCATGGAATGCCCTGAACCTACTTTTTATAAACTATAATAAAAGTGTTAAGATAATCCCTGACATTTGCAAATGCCATTAGTTCACCTTTCCTTTTGATAGTGCTATGGCATTATGTTTAAACAATTACCCGATAACGCGGCAGTTTAATGAAACAGTGTAGCAGACACATCCTTCAAAATGACCAGAGAACGCATTTATATGCAGAAGAAAACCCAATGAACAGACGTTTTTAGAGAGAAAGACTACCCACAGTTGTTATGAGGCCTGCAAATGGGACACACGACATTTAGTGCACTAAAAAATACAGGAAGTTCCCAGAAAACAAGAGCAGGGTGGACCCTGCCACAGCTTAAATGGTGCACAGCCCAGCACTTCCCAAGATCCAGAGGTGACTCTCCTTACTGCTCCCTACTTCCCAGCCTGGTCAGTCCTTCAGTCCATTATTACTCATGAATAGTCATTTGCCAAAATCACTGATTTACTCAGGCTCTGGCTATTTTCAACCAAAAATTTTAGTTATTCATGTACCAATGGAGAATTTTAGGGATAGTCCTTTTATGGAATGTCTCTATATCAGTCAGCCTACACCCTCAAACTAATGGCTACTTAATATTTCATGTTATTCAAAAGTTGTGATGGGCGATGCACCAACTCTACCAAATCAATGGCAAAGGTTCTGCTGACTACAGAGAATTCAGGACTTTGTCACAAGACTTTAGAATAAAGTTAATGATTCTGCAGATTTGAAACAATTTCTATCTCACTCTGCTATAGCAGGCTCTTGAAACCATATCAACTGATGGGATTTTTGTCAGCATATTGTGACTATCTTGATACACTGATAGTGCGTCAACAGTTCTTCTGATAACTATTGACCCCTTCCTTTTAATTTCAAAGCTTACATCAGATGTGATTCTGTTTCTGATACACACAAAATTGAACCCAACCTCTGAGTAGAAAAAAGAGGCAATCATTTTGCTTCATATTTCCCCTAAAAGAAAATAAATTTGTACTCAAATAGAAAAAAAAGCTGGAACTTCCATAATCACAGAGAAAAATCAGTGTCCTTTTTAGGGTTTAATTTTACCATTTTTGAATTAATACAAATGATTATTTATGCTCTTTCAGCTGAAAATTCCTAAAATCACCAGAGTTCTCATTCAATAAATGTTTAGTACTCATCAGAGAATTCTCTCATTAAAAAAAAAGGCTAGAATCAGAGAAAGAGAGAGGGAAAAATTAAATTTTTCTTATCTGTAAATATTATTTATCCGTGGAGACCTGGGGGAATTTTCACTCATATCAAACTTCCATAGGAAAAACCAAGAGGACAGATACAAATTGTTTTGTGAATGCTGCAAGAAGTGGTTAAACATTTCCTAACAAACCCATTCTCTCACTGAAAACTACAGATTCACTAAAAGTCGATACTTCTGGTCGTCAGCATGAAACCTAGCAAAGCATCTTCTGTTGCAATTCATCAAATGTTCATTTTTTAATTTCACTCATGGTTTCTACTTCGGTTTGATTTGGAGCTGGAAACTGTCTGACAGAGTGCTTTCCATGCTCTTTGGTTGGTTTAGGAAGCCCTTTCTTTCCCTTGACTGCTTTGCTCTTGCTGCCCACCATGACCTGGAGCCTGAGCCAGCTGCTCTGGTGTGGCTGCTGCAGGAGGTCTGGCACCTTTTGCACTGCAACCCTCCCCTGGCCAGGACAAACCTTGCCTGCTACCCAGAGAGTGCCAGTGCTAATCAATAAAACAAACAATCATACAATAGTAATGAAAAGGTAATAAAATAGCCAAGGTAAGTTCCCAGCATAATACAAAGAAAAGGACATGTGAATAGGACCAGCATTAAAAGACAATGAACAGCCTGTCTAGAAAATACCAAGTTACCAGACAAGACCACTGCAGCCATCACAAAGGGACAAATGAGTTCCTGCCAAATTCTTCCCTTCAAAAGGTGTGAGTGGTTCACTTTATCACAGGGTAGGTCTTGCTGCCCTTCTATTCCGATGCAGAGACAGATGTGTTGAACCTGAAGTCTGGCAGAAATGGTTCTGGCTATTCAGAGATTTGTTCAAAGGCAGCCTTGCCTCTGTCAGCCTCGGCAGTGCTACCTTTGTTTGAGCTGGTTTTAACCTCCATGGTCAACACGACCCGGGAACCAGGACGTGTGTGTATGCCCACAGGTCTGTGCCAGTGCTTTAGCACACACAGAATTCTAACCGCAAAAAGGCAATTTAGTACAACTAAGGACACACTGGAAGAGACGTGACTGCCTGCTGAGCAGGGAATTGAGGTTCCTACACTGTATTTAAAAAGCCAAAATTACTGAAAAATGCAGTACAACAACTTTTCAGGTCATTTACAAAACCTGACTCCTACCTTGCGCTGTTTGATAAGCACTTGCCTAAGAAGTCCATCACAGAAAGGGAAGCAGAACTTCAGAAATTACGGCAAACTAAAGAAACCAGGTCTAGATAACTAGAAAGCTCAGATGAAGTATTTCTTTCTCGCTTTACATAACTCAAGTTCACCATTGTCCTATTTTGAGGTTTATCTATTTTATTTTGCCTATCCCTCTATTTTATCTATCTCATCCAGTTGCTGTTACCTAGTAATAAAGAATTTTATGTACCAATATATTTAGATCTATTTATAGATACATAGATAAATTAAAAATACAATGGCACAAACACAAATTTTTGCGAAACAAAAGACTCAATTTGAGTAGAAAACACTGTATTTGCCTGTGCATTAGTGTCTACATACACACCTACCATATTATTATTATTACATATCCATATAATCTGTGTGAGTATATATATATACACGCACACTCAGTAGATGTATTTCCATATTCACATATACATAAAACAGTGGATGACACGTCCCCTGATAAAACCTGTTATTTCAACACTTCAAGTGAAAAGTGTTAAAATAAATGGCTCATCACATACAATGTGTTAAAATAAATGTTTATTTCAACACTATGTGTATCATAGCCATTTATTTCAACACTTCCCATTTCTCAAGACTCACACAACCAAGAGTAGGAGAACTGATAGCTATACCTAAGGTAGCTGAAGCACACAGCCCTACTCTGCTTGCCACAGGATGAGTAGGAAGTTACTCGACACTTTTTTTCCTCCCAGAAATAAATGGAAACTACCTACCTTGACTGTTCGTGGGGATCTGCGTGTGCCTGTAAGCTGGGGGGCTGTGTCATCATTTGAAAAGAAGGGCCATACCAGAGTCTTTTGAGATATTTGGGAAGCAGGCTGCTGCTACCAGGGTAGGGTGGAGAAAAGAAGCAAAGCATGGGGGCTTTTGAGAATTTCACTTTGCTGTTTCTGATTATGACACAAAAGCATCTGGGCAGACAAAGATTTATGTGATCAAGGGCAAAACCTAGAGCTGCTCATACTGAGGGCTGGATGGGACGTGATTTTTGCAGGACCAGTTATCATCTGGTGATCAAATTATGAGTTAGAGAACATCTGGGCTCTCACTCTACCTGCTGAAAACAGTTTATTGGGAGGATTCTTCAGCTCAAGACTTGCCTTATTAATTTTAATACAGAACCTGAAGGGTCTTTGGAGCAGCAATTTTCCAACTTTAGGTGGTCTCTAAAGTACAAATATAGTCATTGGGAGCTTCCTGTTGGTGCACTTAGATTAGTATCAGCAGCTGAACTCGCTCCTACAAGCTGAGCTCAGACATTACATTATAGGCCAGTGTTAAGATAGCATCAGTTTCTTTCTCTCCTTTATTTTGGGAGGAAAGCACAAGAAGCTCCCATTTTCTGGTAGGTCTCACTGGAGCCAGAGGGCACTATGCCTTTATAGATCTGTCTCTAAGGGACAGAGGCAGGATGAGAATTAAGAAATTTAAATAATGCACAAAATATGCACAAAACCTCCACAAACCTCAAGTTCTCTCTGAGCAGTATTTACCACTAACTTGCCTGTAATGTTTTCTTATAGCTTTCCTGCTTTGAAAAACTTTAAAAGCATGATTAGAGATTGTCTAGGCCCCAGCAAGACAGTGTGGCCTTAAGAAGATAAACACTTGGAGGGGCATTCTCTTTTCTCTTTCTTGTACTTTTTTTCCCCTGAAATTGCAGATCTGTTGGCCAGAATGGACAGAGCACAAACCCACAGAACAAACTAACAAAAGGTCAGTGAAGACTCTGCAACCAGCACGCCCTGTAAGAAGACTGTTTTGCACCCAGACAGTGAAAAATTGAGACCACAGTTCCATCAACTCACAAATAAATTCACTGCCTCGAGCCAAACCATTTCACAGTGCTAGTTGCCTATATTCAAACATGCCTCTTCCTGTAAAATTATTTTCTCCCCATGTCACTTTTGTCAGATAAAACACAACAACCATTTTGTAATAGAATAATCTACAGTGCAATTAAAGTTTTCCAGAAAAAACCCACAATGTTTTCACCCTTTTACTTTCTTCAGATGTGATTACTTCCAGAAAGAGCAGGTATCATCACTCCTTTGAAGGCACTGTAGGTTTTAAGATCGGTCCTCAGAAGCTGGCAACACATAATAAAAGAGCTTTATTCATAAACATCAATCAGTTTCAAGAATGGCAGTCGCTCGCAGAATGGTAATAATGGAAATATTCAGCTAATAACTACTGTAGACATTAAAACACTGTATGACAGACATGCAGTACTCATTACACAAGAACGCTTTCTTATTATGATGGTTTCATAACCAGGTACATAAGTTTCTAAATATTTAGTTCCTTACACTTTGATTTTTTTTTTAGGGTAAATATTAGGCAAAGGCTCTTCCCCCAGAGGGTGGTTGGGCACTGGAACAGGCTCCCCAGGGCAGTGCTCACAGCACCAGCATGGCAGAGGTTAAGAAGCGCTTGGACAGTGCTCTCAGGCACAGGGTGTGACTCCTGGGGATGGTGCTGTGCTGGGCCAGGAGTTGGACTCGATGATCCTGTGGGTCCCTTCCAACTCAGCGTGTTCTGTGATTCTGTGATCTCTTTTTAAATGAAATTTACAGGACAACCCATAGTTTTACATGAAAGAAAAAGACCCCCCCCTCCAACAGAGCTGATACCTTGGCTTTAGCTGAGGCCTTAGATGTGCATGGATGACAACTTTAAATTTTGTTTTCTTTTTCTTCTTTTTAATAACCTTCACAACTATAGGAAATTTCATGCCATTTCTTTAGTTGAGAACATACAGAAAGCTGAAGAATGTACAGTATCTTAATGAAAAGCAAAATAATTGCTTGTCCGTGCTGTGTAAACTATTTGTGGCATTTAGGAAGCCCAAACCCTGTTTGCAGAGGCCTTTACAAGCTCTGGATATATTACTGAGGGCTGGTAATTAAAACATGGTTATATCAGCCCTGCTTGTGACCAGTCACACAATTCAGTGCTGATTTCAAGAAGAAATTATATGCCCGTATCATAACTCTGCTTTCTGCATTAATAAAAAATAACAGCATTAATAGGCCTAAATATTCATTTGTTTGATGCATTCAGAGCAACAGAAGGGGGTGCAAGGGAATTTAGTGTATTGCTCTGTCAGATCACTTTAATTATCCAATGAGGGCAGCTCCGAGGGTGAGTAAAGGACTTAATTGATGTAGTTACTCATCCCCTCAGCTTCCACTGAAGAAAAATGGTAGCAACACAACTCCTAAACTGCATTTGTTGGTCTTCAGTGATCAAAGTAAAGGCCAGTTAACAGAAAGCCAGGGGCCCACAAAGTGTTTGTTGATTTTAAAATACTGATCAGAACACACACTGTTACTGCTAAACACACACCAGCAGTATCTGGCACTTACACAGTGCCTCTTAGGAAAGGATATCCAAATGCTATACAAAAGCATAATATTTTTCTCTCTCAGAAGAAAAAGACTGCAAGGGGAGGCCTGGAAATCTGTATAAAGAGAGTAATTCTGCTCCACCTGAGCAGAAGAGCAGCCATTGGCCCTCCTGGCCACAAATCCCTTGTCCCAGGATGTCCTCTTACCCTTTTCACTAAAACTGTTTGTAATTTAAAGGATAATTTTTTAGAAATATGCTTGTAAATCAACTCAAGCAGTCTCCTCTCAGAAGTAAATTACACACGAAAGTGCAAAGCACCTTATTCTGTATTAAACAGTGTGTTTCCATGGATGAAATGTTATGCCCATTCACATGACAGCCTCAAGCATGGGAATAAAGGGGTTCACATAAGCATACAGGACTGTAGTTGACTGTTGTTGTCACCCACAAAGGAATTACGTTCTCCTTCCTTCCTGTTTTTCTCTAATCTAAAAGAAAACATATGATTCGCTTTGAGAGCAGTATCTTTGGGCAAAACTGTGTTGCTTCCTTGTTTTTGTTGGTCATGTAGAATTCTTAGGAATTCTGAAGATTATTTTAGGCAGCCAATGTACATACCACAATGAAGATATCCCATTTGCATGAGCTATCGCTGAAATAACACTGTACATAGAAAACTCGAAGAGGAGGACCCACAAACGCGTAAGTGTTCCATGTGAAACTCTAACACATCTGTTCAGCACTGGAAAGCCTGCATTTAAGTCCAAAGCACTAGAAAGCCAAGACAAGTGCATTTTTGGAATCAAAACAAATGATGGTAATTTAAGAAAATACTATGAAGCACACAAAGGCTGTACAATGCCATATGTTGCACAATGCATCTGGTAACCAATTTACTGTATATGCCAAGTTTACTAGAAGCCCAAATAGGCTTAAGTTCTTTACTCAGGTATTCAAAAAGTAAACTACAAGCATTACACAGTGCTCTTACAATTAGTAAAAAAGTGGATTTTTCTTTTTACCTACAGAACACACAAAAAAATTAATCTCCTAAATTACTTCCCGTAATGAATACATATGCGAACTTCACTTTTGATCAATGGCTTTCACAGGATCACAGTTTTAGGACATGGTGTGTTCTACAGTTTAAAAGATAAATGTGATTTTAAAATTATTTTATACTCAATGTTTACTTCTGGCTTGTAGGTTTGAAATCATGTAGGTTTTATGCTGCCATTTGTGATTCTATACACAATACACTACTGAAGATGTCATCAAACACAGATGTACAGCCAACCTTGCAAGTACTGTGGTCCTAAATCAAATATGAATCCACAGTTACAGTATTAAAAACACAGCAGAAATCCCTAATTCAAGTGGACAGTATCACCTATAAAGCCAAAATAAATAGTGTAGGATAACAGTTTCCAGACTTGGGTTACAGTGTCAGTGCAGAGACTTGAGCTGTGCTAACTCACCAAGCTTGATCTTGCTTGCCAGAGCATGCTTGTCAATATTTAGCGCCCAGGGAGCACGTCACGAATGTTTACAAAAACTAGCATAAATACAAAATACTATAGCAGCTGCTGTGATCCTTTTTCTAACACTGAGATTAAATTGCTGAAATTTGTTTTCAGCTTTTTAAACCAGAAGATGTGTGCCATATACCTACTGTAACAAGAATGTGAGAAATAGCATTAAGGAATTGCAGTGCTGTTATTAGGCCTTCTTAAAATACATAAAAACACCAGATGCTTACATTAACTGATTGGAAGATACTTTATTGTCAAGCTCAAAAATATCACTTTCTCCCGTACCATCAGATTAGAAAATGGACTGGGGTAAAATAACATGCACCTGCGTTTTCAGAAAGAGAAATCTAAGCTGCACCAGTTACTTGCCTAACCACTGGCATTTAACCACAAAATGTAGGCACACACTATCTTTGGCATTTGACAGCAGGACATATACTAGAATGTAAGGAATATACCAACCTCAAATTTCTGATGCATCAATGGACCGAGAAAGGAAGCCACCTCTGAGAAAGCCCGACTCCTCACAGGGATGAGGGGAAGCCTAAGAGTCTCCTGGAGAAGTGCCTGACGTTTAGGGGATAACCCTCAGCTGTACCTGGTTTGCATCTCTGCTTACATCTGGTGTGTTACCTGAGCTTGGCCTCCCTGGGACAGCCCCAGAGGACTCCCAGACACAGACACATCGTGGAGTGCATCTCGGGAAGGCAATGCAGGTAGCACAGGCAAAAGAGAGCACCACTGCTGTCTGCCTTCTGTGCTAGCCTTTGGCTCAGTGCATCTCATTTACGAGAAACAGAAAGAAATAGCAAAGGACAGTGGAGGCAGCCCTGGAAAAGCCCAAGTTTGGAAAAGAGACTAGGAGTGACTTTTTTTTTTTTAGGACCCTTTTGCACTACCTGACTCTAACAGTAAGCTAGGGATGTCCTCAGAGCTGTCAAATACTAAGCCTGAAAGAAAATAAAAATAAACACATTGGAAAGAAATCTGTGTGCCAGCCCCATGCAGAAGGGAACTCCGTACTAAAATTCCCCACACCAAGATGGAGCAAGACTTCCCTGCATCTGGCAGGGTTTACCTCCTCTCTGGATACCTGCCAAGAACTGATCCTCTAGTGTGTTTTTATAAACAACAAAGATGCAAACAGTCTCTCCGTTATACCAATAAATCAGAATGGACCACATAGTAGACTATTCCCTAATATTTCTTGAGGAAAGCAAGTTGCCACCAGATCCTCCTTGGAGGTCTGAATTCTTCAAATCCCTCCTTCAGTAAGTTCTGAAGAAACCTCTCCATTTATATATAAAAAAAGAACAAATTGTTACAAGTATTGTTTGGCAGTATCTTCTCTGCAAGTGCACAAAATTTATCAGGGCCTAGAGTGAGAAGATTTCTCTGAGTACTCACTATTGAAAGCTAAGCAGCTCCTGAGTGGGCATATGACCAAAACTTGGTGAAAACACTGCCAATTCTGAGGTATTGGTGAGCAGCTGACATGGCCTTAACAGTGTAAGTAGAGCGACAGCTGACAGGAGTAAGGTAAGCTGGGCCCAATCAAAATACGGACTGGGGTAACCATATATTCTTTTGAAAACCAACAGGTCACTCAATAGGGTCATGAAACATTTGTCAATGGACAGACACAACTGTAACACAGAGCTATGTCTTCACTGGCATGCCTGCCTGCCAAAACCACACAGCTTTCTCCTCATTTTCAGCTGCCTGTAACAAAGTTCTTCACAGTACCAGCCTCACCTCGGAGCTGAGTCAGGTGTGGTACCACACATTCTATGGACAGACCTCATGCCATTATAAACACCCTCTCTGTGTACCTGCAATGGATTTCTTACTCTGAAATAGTGGAACATTGTGCTCAATAGTTCTCCCTCGGCTCTCACTTAACCCAAATAACAGTGGCTCAACCCCTGACTACGAGTGTCTTCTGGGATTTAAATGGAACTTAGGGAAGATGGTTACACAGTGCATGTTAATAGAAAAGACAATTTCAATTACCCAGCCATGTATAAACTGCAAATTGATCATAAATTGGAAAACTGAATTCCTACAGCAGGTTCCCTAAAAGATTTTGTAGGATATGTTTGTATATCCTGTGTGAGCAGGGCATTTATACAGCTCATTGTATACAATGAGGTGCTTGCATGAAAAGGCACATTAAAATGCAGATTCCCTAGCTGACTACTATATATTAGATGCATTCTTTTGAAAGGTAAAAAGAATGTTCTGATGGTTGTGAAATACATTTATAAATGCTTCTGGCAATCATTTACTAGGGATGATGTGATGCCCAGTGAAATACAAACCCAGGATCTACCCAGTTAAACAAATCTGCTCTATTTTGTCTTCTGTATTTTATGTGTGAAGTTGGCATTAGGATTTACTCCTTATTCAAGTAGGATACTAAAAAATACAGAATGTTAGTAGGATTTAGGTGAATTAAGATGTATTCCCGGGTGAATTCATAATAAATCATAGCTAACCAGTGACAGAATCTTCCAAGGCTACATGGAAGCAGGACAGCAGCGGTAATCATGTAAATACATCCTTCTGGTGCTGATTGGTGTAAACCAATGCTGTTGGTTTAAACTTGTTCCAAGGATAATTTCTTTTTTTTCCCTAAACCTCCATATCTGATTGTCAAATTATCCTGCAACAGGATTAATCACAGCAAGCACACCTTCACGTAACTGTGAAACCTTCTTTTCAAGACACTTTGTGACCCATTTCTAAACCACATCAATCAAGCACTTCCCACAAGGTGGTGGGAATGGTAAGAGCCTCAACATCCTCACAGACATGCACAAGCTGTGGATGCTGAGGCTATCGATCCAGGGGGAGGAGCTCGCACACCATAGAGAAGTTGGGGTGTTTTGTCAGCAGTGGTAGGATCCCCACAGGGATGGGAGAAGCCAGGAGTCAGTCAGCCTATTTTGCAAGTACAGCTGTCCCACAGAGAGAAGGAAGAACAGGAAGAAGCTCCAGACTACTAAATGTTAAATAAGAAGTCATTTTTCTATTTATTTGTTAGGTCATATTTTGATCTGTAAATGTGACGCAATTTCTTTTTCATAAATGTAAAAACATGTTTATTCTTCACATGAGAATATGCCCTCCACAGAATAAAGATGGGCTCTACAGACAATATATGCCACTTGGTGACTAGAGCAAATCAATATGCAAAGTAAGGTACTGAAAAAAATGAACATGCTTGAGACACAGCAGGTCAAACTCGGGGGTTTTAACCTCTGCTGATACAATTGTTACTCAGAATTGTTTACAAACTCTACCAGATTCTTGGTTTGGTTTTGGGTCTTTTGGGGTGGGGGTGGGGGGATTATAATTAGAGCTTCTGCTCTGAGTGACAGGTACAGTTTATAACTTCCACAGAAGGCACTTGTCTCACTGATCACTCTTAAGTACCACCTGTACCACCAACCCTGCTGTTGATTCGGGTATGGAACAACAAGTCAGCAGAAAAGATTACATTATTATGGGCCACGCACAATCAACAACACGGAGCTTGTAACACTGACACGAAATCCCATGAATTGGGACCCTATTTCCTTTGTCAGGTCTTTCGTCAGCCTCCTATCCTGAAGCCCCCTAAACTCTCATAACAAGTATACAGGTTTTAATCCATCATATACATACACTGCAGCAAAGCTTTGAAGACCTACAGGCTGACTTGAACACTGCCACCTGAAACCATCCTCTTTGCGCTCCAGCCCACCACCACACACCTACCCATTTCTTCTGGAACGACAGAATGTACGTGAGCATCCCCTGCACACCGAGAGAGGAAAGCTCGGCCCCACTCTAACTTAGTGATCGCCAGAGAAAGGTCAGCAGCCAGAGTGACCCTTCCAACCAGTCACTGAGCAGCGGCTGTGACACTACAGGGAACACAGTTCTCTCAGTTTAGACACATTTTTGTAGTGAGTAGTAGCCCTTCAGTTGTATGAAAGGCTGGAGAGTTATACTGCGTCCTATCACAGTCTCTAGACCTCATTCAAGCACCATTTTGAAATCAAGAGAAATTCTGACTTCATTGTGACTATCCGTGGAGAGAGGTGAGCAAGACTGAGAGACCTGTTGAGACTTAATAGCAAACAAACCTAGGAACAGACTTCACCACAGCTTTTCTCGATTTTTATTATTTTAATTAATGTCCATATGAAATTTTTGATAGTATTTTCATTCCTGTATTAGAATAAACTGAAAAGTACTTAAATGCCAAATACTTGTCAAATAAATAATTCATAAGATAATGAAAGTAGTTATACTTAAATGACCTCCAAAATTAATTATAGCAATCTTTTTACAACAGACACATTTCAGTTTTAAACACAATAATCTCCAAAAGACATGACACAAAAATACTCAGAGAGGTTTTTTTTGCTGAGTCTTTGCTTAAAATTAGAAGAGGTGACCATAAGAGAGAGATGCCTTTTCCCCAGTCCTGACAGACACAGAAAGAC
Source organism: Edolisoma coerulescens (assembly GCA_013397115.1). NCBI lineage: Eukaryota > Metazoa > Chordata > Aves > Passeriformes > Campephagidae > Edolisoma > Edolisoma coerulescens. Next base: position 2,283,451 of record VWZW01007169.1, read on the forward strand.
AATCAACTCATGCTGACAAAGACACCACCACTGGGTTCGATCTTGCTGAGATTACCAGAAGGAAAAATCTTCTGTTCCTGACTGACTTACACCTCCGTATCAGGTCATAGTTTACCTGTGGTACATTCACCTATAGCCACTACTGTAAACAGGTTTAAATACAAGCTCTTGCTCCACCAACCTGCTTTAAAACACTCTGACATCTTTCACCTTCTCTATTCCTTTCCGTCCTTTATCAGACTATGTCTTCAAGGTGCTAACTATAAGAGCAGTCGTTACTTAATCGTGTTAATCTATACCATTATATGAACAGATTTCCCATTTTATCTACCTGCACCCAGAATAAACCTTCATGTTCTTTCCCCCATGCTCTTTTCCCCCAGTCTACGCCACAGTGATTTTCTCTTATTTTTACTATATTATGTCTGAGAAGAATTTATGATTTTTTCTGAATTGCTTTCTCACACATGCCTTTGGTTGCCATGAGTAAGACTCGATAGCCTAACAGTTATCTGATTATTAAAAACTCCAATCAACTGTGAAATGAATTATTTCAACTGTACGTATTCTATATGAGCTCTGATATAAACAGTAAATCCAGAGTGTTCAACAGCAGCAGTTTAGAGATTAACCTAATTACAGGCTATTAAACCAGAATATAGCCAATTGCATTTCTAGCAGCCTGCACTGAACAGCAACAGTTAATGATGATTTGATGATTTTCTAGGACTTTGGAACAAATACTTGGCTTTTAGTCTGAGAGCAATGCTGGACATTCCTGTCTGATGCTTGGGGGATTCAGCCAACTAACAGATATATTTGGTGGAGAATCTCATTCTAGTCATGCCCTCCCTTCCTAATTTCCCTTTTCACTGTTTTGTCGTCTTTGCCTGTTCCTCAGGGAACCGAGTGATTGATAGCCTAATCCAATGACTGTATTACAGCTGCCTCAACTTGGACTCTTTTCCTTATCATTAGCAGTTAGCCTATGGTTAAATTCACAGCTCACTGCTTGGTACAGCCCCTGAGATTTAAGGGTCTGGCCTTTAGAAAATATTTAACATAAAATTGAAATCTTGACATACTGAGAATTCGGTTCTCTGCAAGGCTTCTTTAATTAATCCAATGTACTGTACCATTGTTCTATATGAGGCTCTGACACGGTGAACTGTTACTGAAGCTCACAGAGATGTGTAATTCTAAATTAAACACTCACTTACATGTACCTACACTGCATTTGTTTCCCAAGTACATGTGCATGAATGTGAAAATTTAAATCCAATCTCTAACAATAATAAACCACAAACCAATTACACTTAAGGAGTAAAGACTTTTCATTCATTTCAAGCTCAGAATGAGCTTTTTTCAAAGTAAGAGGAGGAGAAAACACAGCTTTGTTCAAATGCTCTGTGTAAAGACTCCTCCTTCCTTCTTTCTCCAGGACTCAGTTAATCTTTTGGTGAATGAAATCCATTATGATCGTTTTTAATCAACTACAAATGGCACCTGTGCTAAAAGTGTAAAGTGTTTTCTTTGTGGGAATGAAATTGGCTAGAAAATATTAAAAATGGAAAAAATATGCTTAGTTCTCTGACCTTATCTAGAGAATAATACTTATTTTTAAATAGCTATAGGAAGGATGTAGACCTTGATCTATGCTGTAAACCTTTGCCCTACTTCCAGTCAGTCGATGAGCTGCAAGCCTCTATGAAAATGGCAGCTGAGTCCCAGATGAAAAATTATGCATCTCATAAACTGCTGTTCTGCTGAAATGTCAAGCTATGGCAGGGCTGTACCTCAAACTCAGCACTTGGCATTTTCCTTCTGTCTGCTTTGTTGCCATGAAGCAAACATGAACAGTGAGGATTTGTGTAGGGCAGGTAGCAGGCGAGCTCCCTGTCAAAAATCTATTATTAGGGCTCTGATCTCTCCTGCACAGACCAGTGACGGCAGCACACTAAGAGAAATCAGACTGCTGCAAGGACACGACAGAAAACAGAGGACTCTTTGTGAATCCTGACATAATATATGCAAATAAGGGCTTTTAATGGCTGAGCTACATTGAACAGGAATAATAAAACAAAATTAAAATTGTACTACGGCATATATTTGTTTTTCACCCCTTTCCACACTGTTTTATAAATATATGTTAATGTAAATAGTCTTTAACTCTTGGTAAATATTTACACTAAACAGAAGTGCCTATGCATACATACATTTTGTTTTGTTTCCAGTGACGGGCAGCTTTTCATTCATTTCTATTGACCAAAATCCACACTGCACTGTCACTGACAGAACTGTGATGAGTAAAGTGAATGCTCTTGGTTGGTTTTTTCACTTTCCTTTTAATGATGTGTCATCAAATTAAAATTAAAAGACAGCCCTTATTATTATAACTTCAATTTTTTTCTCTTTCAATATAATTCATACATTTCAGATAGAATATATGCCTCTATTAATAATGTCAATATGCATTTTAATTTAATAATGCCTGAAAAACATTCCCTTAAATGTCACAATTGCTGTTGGACAGTGGTTTTTTGTTAAAACAGACAGCTTCACTAACTTCAAAAAGTAACTAAAATTAAGTGCCTCTGCTGGTTTCCAATAACTATGCATTCCTGCATTTAATGACTGAATCTGCCACCCAGGTATCCTCCTTCTGATATCCCTTGTGGGCAGCTATGGAGTTATAACACACAGCTTCCTGAATCTCTCTCTTCCTGGAAAACAAGCTCATGTACCAGCACATGCTGTACAATACATTTGTGCAAATAATGCCAAAGTACTACAGTATGTAATAAATGGACAAAGCAATAACAGCACACAGACATGAGGTATTTGAACTGCTACTGTAAAATACTGCAATATTTCTGAGACAAAGCATTAAAAGAATACATAGTGAGTGCACCATACAGAGATTTGCTTTTAACCTAAGTTTTTGCTAAGTCCAGTGTATGGTTTTATAAATTTATCCCCTAAGGATTTGGCTTCCAGACAAAAACAAAGAAACAAACAGATGACAAAGAACAAAAAACCATGGAAATTCAAACAGAAGCTCTGCTCTATTTTGCCTGCAATAGATATCCTATTGTGCTGCAATATGATGTGTTTTATAAAACACATCTGGAATATGGAAGCACAGTGTGAAAGCTCATGGAAAAAACTTTTTTTTTTTTTTTTTAATTTTAAAATACATTTCAAGGAAAGAAACCTTAGGGAAGCTTGCAGCTGCTGACAGTATATTAACATTTTTCTGAGAAACCTGGCATCTTTTTCTGGTATCCATAAAATACCAGAATAAGCATTTTCAAAATAATTTATACTTATACAAACTAAAACATCTCTTTCAGAGCCAGAGGTCCTTATTCCTTGTGAGGATAAAAACCTCACCATTAGCCTCCTTTTAAAAAACAAATACCCTGCAAATACACTGCCCATAGGAAGAACTCAGGATAAAATCTCACGTACTCTACATTCTCAAACCTGAAATACTGCTAGATCCATTCCAAAACCTTCTTAATGGAAATCAAACTGTCTCTAATGCTGCAAGCACATATGACAGTTATACAGCTTGAAAAACTGTATCTTAATATTTTTCTTTCATCATAAGGGCTTATTTCCTTAACCATATTTGTAGACTTCATTAGGACATTTACACTTTTTGAGTAATGGGCAGCTCCTGTAAATTTATTTTAAAAAATGGATGAAGACTGGGGGGATCCTTCAAGCACAATGCCCTCTCATATAACAGGGCCACAAAAATCTGCAGGGCAACCATAGCCTTTGGACTCATCCAATGCTCCACAGGGAAAACTGGAAATGAATTTTCTTTAGAAAACATCAATTTATCAAAATTAAAGTGAAATTTTTTTCTGAACATATATTTTTTTTTGTCACCAGGATAGAGGAAAGAAGAAGAAGAAAAACCTGAGAGATTTTATAATGCTCAATATTTGGAGGGTAAACTTGGAATCCAGGGGGCCCAGCTATGACCTGGGCTCACACTTGGGATTTAAACCGGGCTCTCCCAAGTCAGGCTCATGTGCAGGTCAGCAGGCTGTGCTAGTATGAATGTGTATCCTGTGAGAGCTGTTTCACTTTGTATTAATAATTCAATATTTTCAGGGAAGTGGAGAAGAGAGAGACTAATCCTACAGTCTAGTAGTCAAACATCCACCTGGGATACTGGGATCCTTCCCTGTCAAAACCACCTAAGAAACAGGAGGGTAGGAAAGAGCAAACAGTGATGCCTCTTCCAGCTTAGCAATTTTCAGCTGATCAAATTAGATCAAAAGAGGAAGGTCACTGCCTGAGCACTGGCTGGCAAGAAAACACTGACTGTGAGAACTCAAAACTAAATGGGGGTTTCAAAGTAATCCCATTAAGTCTCTTCTTCTTTGAAAGATTGTTTAAAAAATGTTTAAAAAAACCAGAGACAGAAGTCTGTTCTCAAAATATCTCAGGATTTGGCAATGATGTTAATAAACTTTTTTCCTTATTATTTTTGTGTATGTTAGATAAATCATAGGAAATTACCTACCATTTAGTAAATTAAAAGGAATTATAAAAAAAAAAATCCTGCTTCAATGTCTCTCATCTAGAAAAATGAAGAATGAACCTCCTGCATATAGCTGCTTCTGCATGAGGCAGACAAGAACAGAAGGGATGAGGTGGCCAAGGGGAAATGTTATGTGGAAAATACTTTTTCAGTACATGGCCACGTAGGAGCACATTTTTGAACACTGGAGGACAGGGAAGTCTGTCAGTCAAAATTCTGGGCAGCTGCTAGGCCCGGTCACTAACACATCTTAGTTATTTGTTCTTTGTTGGAAACCCTCATCAAACTCAGAGGAAGGAGTTTGCACTCACCTGGAGAAGGCAGCTTGCACTGCCCTAACACACTGCGGACACAGGGAATTTATAAATCCCTGGAGAACATCCTTTATGGGACTGACTTCTTGTCCCGTGACCTGGTCACTGCCAGGGCCAGCAGGCAGACACAGGGGCTGGATAATGCTGAGGGTCACCAGTGTTGAGTCAAGGTGCATTTCAGACCTCACCAGGACACCTAAGGGCACCCTGTGCTGAGATCTCCAGAGGGCTGGGGCCAGCTCCCACCTCACCCAAAGTCACACAGCACTGTGAGTGTGGCACCCTGCAGGACAGGGACTCCTGCCTCACTCACTGTACCTCTGTGCCATGTGAGCATCACTGCCAGTCCAGAATCGACGCACATGGAAAAATCCAGAAGGCCTGACCCAGCTTGGCTGTGCGCTGTGTCTGCCCTAGGTTTGTGCACGACAGAACAACAATGAACCAGCTGTGCTTTGGGAAAACACACTGAAAACGAACCAGACTTACTGCTTCTATAATAGTGCTGTCTTTCACTTCAGAAATTAATTCTCTCTTGAGAGGAATTATTTGGAAAAAACAACAAAAACTTACTGACTCTATCAGATAATTAAATAAACAAAGAAATTTACGCACATCAAAATAGAAACCAAATATGTTACGCTGTGAAGCGACTTTCATGCCAAGACCACAGAGCACTTCCCACCAAGCCTGTAGGCATGTAAGTGGTGCTCCTGCCATTCCACAGACAGGAGAAATAAAGCACGGAAAGGTCAAGTGCCTGGCTGCAGGCCACACGTCTGCGCCGTGGCACAGCCGGGAACAGAAGTATGGCCACCCTGCCCCTTGCTCTGACAAGATGACACGCTCTCCCACTTTTTGTCTTCTTGTAAGCATGCTAGCTCTCCTGGTTTAAAATTGCTTTCCTGCTTTTGGAAATTTGTATACTGCTAGACCTGACTGCTGAGCAGAAAGTATTGCAACATGCTGCCAAGCTATTGACTTTATTGGCTCTGTGGCTTTCTTTTGTGCAAGGAGTTGTGGGATTGGGACCCAGTGATGACAACTATCAGCAAGAAATGTTTATATATTGGTCTATTACATTTTGCTCTTTCAAAACATAATAAATTGACAGCACTTCAGTGTTTTACGTATTTTTTAACTAAGCAGATTTGCGTCACAGGTAATGGCGCATCCTAAAATGTCGTTTTCTCTCCCCTCTGACACATGTAAAACTTCAGGAAAAAAAAATTTATACTTGGATACATACACACACACATATATATAAATAAAATAAAGAAAGAACTTTTCCTCAGGTCTGTTTAGTACTATACATCACAGAAGTGCTGGTACATCCTCACAGCTGGGCATGCAGGTGACACCGTAATTTATGCTACATACATGTTTCAAATTTGTGACATAAGAGACACACTTCTCATACTGCAGCCATTTTACAGATTTTATTAGGCAGACTTATGGTAGGAAGGAATATTCGGAAATTGCAACTTAAATGAGAAAATGTGAATGGTGTTACTTATATAAAATACTACTGCAATAGTTCTTTTATTAATTTTTAATGCACAGCACCCACTGTGACCTCCTTTATTCTTTCCCTGTCAATATGGCAGGCTAGAGAAATTGAAATGGGCTGTAGCTGTTCTCTTCTTGTTCCCCTCTTCCTCCCATTTTGCATAATATTAAAATATAACATCTTATTGGACTGTCACTGTGAAATAATCATTATGCGATGGGCATAACGATTTTTTCTGATTGTTATCACTTTCTTACTTTCCAGCATTCTTTAAAAATTTCCAAATACTACGCAGTTATCTGAGGCAATAACGCAATTTGCCACTGAATACACTCATCTGAATAAAAGTTTGTTTAAAAGCCATCTTTTGCTACATTTCCTATCGTTCTCTAAGGATAACACCAGTCAGATAAAATAAAGCATATTTTTGCCTGTCTGGTCTCCTCTGATTACATTTTTGGGGTGAGGCAGGAGGTGGGTCCAACAGAATAACATTTGACTCAATCGGGAGGATGCTATTACTTCTTTTATGTATATTTACTGCCACCTCTATCACCATATCACCATATGGAGACTAATCTCCATACCAGTAAAGTCAAGAAGCTCACAGCATTGTCTTTGCAGGGCCAAGTTTGTGTTGTCACAGCAAGAGAGTGCACAGGGTCAATAGATTATTACATTAGTGTGCACCAGCACTGAACTGGAGTGTAAAAGTTTTGCTGCTGGTTTGAAAATTAAACTGTGACGCCGGACTTGAAAATATGGCCTACACAAGATATTCTTGCATATTTTGAGTAATAGGCTACAAAAGTATGCATATATTTGCCTAATACTGTCTATCATTTTTACCACAGTGGGAAGAGGAGGAAATAACCTCCCTGGAAAAGGTGCACTTAGTGGGAAGGAGGGAGGAAGGCTGGAGATTGGGCTATGAAACATACACTGCATTTGGATTGTTGATATTTCCCCCTGCGATGCCCTTTCATTAGCCTCTGTCTAACGTGGGGCCTGACAATTGTGACAGGATGAAAAATTTGAGGAAAAGCGAGGGTCACGAGGGAAGAGATTTCCTTCCCCCTCCAGTGACCCCATCACAGTATTCTGATGCAGTGCTTTACCATTAAGGAAAGGGCAACCCAAGAGCCTTCACACTTAATCTGTTCCATCTGTCATGACTTAGAAACATTGACCAGCAGTGAGCTTTAAGGACTCGGTGCGACTGCAGACATGATATTCTAGCCCACTACAAGGACCTCCTGATGTTTTGAAAGCCTCCAAGGAAGTACCATGCATCAAAAAGGGCAACACCTACCTGACACGCCACCATATGTGGTCCTCAGTCCTCGACCAACTGCTGGCCAAGGTGTGCTGTCTGCTTTCAGTCCCATCAGTCCTGACACGGTGTTGGTGGCTGTAACACCATCTGCGCCACCTGTGAAAGAAAAGGTCAGTCGCTTTTTGTTAAACCATGTGTATAAGAACAAGAGAGGATAAAATACAACAGAAAACCTGTGAAACTCTGAAATAACCAGCAATTCGAATAAACAGCTGGAGAGCAAAGGCAACAAACTGCAAGGGGATGCACAGAAAGGTCCTTATGACTGATCCTGGGCTAATAAATTTACTACTAGCTTCAAGGCAGGCTGCATCAGCTGAAAGAGCTGTAAGGGCTATAAGACAACGTGCAAATGCTGGGGCTGACAGGCAGGTCTCTGCCCTTCAGCTGTGTGGGACAGAACCTGCTTCAGTGGTTGCTCAACACCTGAAGGTACCCCAACACAGTGGCCACCTCCTCCAAGCTTCTGTGCAGCAAGACAAAAGAAGCAATGTGACAAAGAAACAGCTACCATGGTTCTAAGTGATGGACACCTACTTGCAAACTTATTTGCTGCCATGTTGTACTTTAAGCTGTAAGGAAAAAATATATATAACTTCAAATGGTGTATTTTTGTTTTCTCAGAACACACACATCATTTTCACTACTAAATATGGGAATAGCGGGTTTTACAGTGGTCTGGTAAACATATAAATATGACAGAAATAAGAGCACTCAGGGAAACACATAAAAACAAATACAATTTATTGTTAACAGCCTAACATGGTTCTCTTCATAGATTGCTGTTCTAGATGCATGGTCAAAATTAGGAAACCTTTGATTACTGTGCTTATTCTAAATACACCCCAAAAAATCCTTCAGATTAGTTTCTGTTGTTATCTGTTATTCCAGCAACATTCCTATCTTACCCCATCCAATAAATTTGTAAATCTGCAAAACTTGTGCACTGGAGTCACTCACCTTCCTGTGCAGCCATTCCAATTTTCACAATATCAGTGACATTTGGGGTCAGTTTGGCAAAGAAAGGAATGTGAACAGCTTGTCTAACCCAGCGACAGATGTTCCGTACCAGTTCTGGATCCTGTTCAAATAGGCCAGATAAATATAGAACATAATTAAAAGTAATATGAACAAAAGGTATATTAAGGAAATAGAAAACTTTGTTTTAAGCGGCTATACTGCAATTTTGTGAAATTGCACATCAAACTGAGCTTCATCTCATTAGTTAACTTACTTCAGACACATCAAGTAACTGCAAATCCACTACAGAAAGATTTGTCCATGAAAAAAAGGAATTTTTTTTTCCAGAAGACAAAGATATCACAAAATGTTCCCTTCCCAGAGAGAGGAAAATATCATTTTGGATGGCAGAGACTATTTTACCCATTTATTTTAAAAATTACTTTTCAGTTTTAATGACTCACTCCATGTAAGGTACATTAAAAACAAGCAGTACCCTACAAAATAATGTGAACCTGAAGCATTGTCTGATCATGCCTTGATCAGACCAACAAGGATGAATCGAGGTTGCAGGGCTATCAGAATGCAATTCAGCATTTCTGAACTCTGAGAATAACTTGGGATGGCCATAGTGTAAATGAAAGATCAAAATCTTCTCTGTTAAAGCCAGAAATCGAAATCGTCAAGTGTTGGCTTTTCCTGATTTCCAGTCATTTAGTTCCCATATGGAATACATCTCATGTAGACAGTAATCAACTACCCTTTCCACTGAGGACAGCTCAGTGGAACTAACACCTGCATCTGGCACATGCAAGGGTTCTCGTTCAATGTAACTCTTGTTTTATTTTTCTGTTGGCAATTGATAATGCTCTTCAACATCTTAAAATTTGCAATACTGATGCATGTAGAATGTGGTGCATGTTCTGGTTAAAAACTGAATGGTGCCATTACAAGATTTAGTACAAGTATTACCTGTGGGTAGGCTAATTGGTACTGCAGTAATTATTTACATTTACTAAGTCTTTATCACTCTCTCAGATAATTAAATCTGTCATATATGAATAATCTTCTCCCATTTGGATATTGTAAAAACTCAGAAAGCTGCATTGCTATGTACTAACTGAGAATGGGATGAGACTAAATGAAAGCTAATTTAAAACAATCCAGAAGACACCAAGGTTGCCAGTCTAGTGAACACACAGGAAATATCCCCTTGCTGTTTTTCCTTTTTACACCAATGGTTAAATACAAACAAAAACCCCACAGGCTGTGTTCCTGGAAAGTACACAGTGCTTGACATGAATAGTAAAATCCTAAGACTTAGCTCTGGCATCCCAATAAAAACGGTGATCTCCCCGCCCATGCAGCTGCCATGAAATATGTATGAACCCTGCACCGGCAGTATGAAAGTAGTTGCAGCTTTGACTTTCATTTCTGTTTTGAATTTCCTTGAGGCCCAATGCAGAAATGAGAGGCCCTCTAGAAGACATGAATTGTATATCCTTTATGTTAATTCTTCTCCTTAGAAATCCTTGTGATAATGTTCAGGATGTTGGCACCACATAACTCATTATGCTGACTTCATCGTGCTTATAGTGCTGCCATAACAATTCTTACTCCAGCACATACTAATGCCTTAAAAAATACAATTATTTTAATCCACGCTGAATAACTTGTTGGGAGATGTCTTTCATAAAACCCCAACTGTCATCCTACCTAAGACAATTTAACTAGTTTGTCTTTCATAATAAATAATAAAAAGTAAGTAAAGATCTTTATTTTCAATCCGTTCTACTTCTCACACACTAAGATTAATGCAATGAATGCAATGGAATAGTCTTCTATTTCTCATGCTAGAAAACAGTTTAAACATCTGATTGCACAGCACATGATTAGACAAAGTCCTTTTGAAAGGCTCAATTGTATCAGCCTTGGAAAATTGCCCATTTTTGGTACCAATAAAGTCACAGGTAAATTAATAGGAAAATAATTTGAAAATTCAAGTGAAGGAGGTAAAATCTTTCATACTATTTCACTTAATATTCCAAGGAAAAAAAGGGAATGTTTAGTGAGTAAACATTGAAAAAAACAAACGAGTTAAAACAGTGCTTTGTTGCATAGTGAGACAATTACTGATAGAAACTGGAAAGGTGATGAATTTCATACAAAAAAAATTAGAAGTGCCATTAAACTTGAAAATTCTGAACTGAAACAGGTATTTATAAAGGTTATTTTTCCCCATAATGTTTTATCCAATTAATATGCACATTAAATAAATATCATACAGAGATAATGCTGGCTAACTTTAAAAAGTTTCAGTTTACCCTTGTGCCACACCCAAAAGACACACACACGTGATGTATCTCGCTGCTTCCCGTTACAGTGCGAGTCCTACAAGGGAGCTGTGCTGGAACATCCACATGATCCATTCTTCCAGCCTCCTCCTCCACCTCCTTGTTGTGCCCCCAGCCCCTCCTGCTCAGATTCCTGCTGGCGCAGGAGTGAACATCAGAGAGCCACCTCAGCCCATCCTCTCTCTCCTCACAGCAGCGACACTGGCAGTGCCCAGGGGTCACAGCCCGAGTGTCCCTGCTGCCAGAGGGATTTCTGTCATGAAGTCACTGCCTGAGAATACCAGAGCTTTTGTGCCCTCCAGACAACTGATGTATTCTCAAAGAGGAGTAATATCCTCACCTGGTTTTAGTTTTTCTTAATTCACATTTTCTTCTTTAGATCATTAAGGAAAGTTATTTGTTAATTTATAAATTTCATAATTCCCTACTATATTTGCACTGAGGACTTGGAAAAATGCATTCTAAGCAATCAGATGGCTGAAAGCAGAAGATACTGATGTCACTGGACAGAAAATTTTCATAGGAAATGAATAAACTACATTTGTACGTTACATGGGAAGTTCACTGGCTGGTGCACAACCTCTCCATAGACGCTTGCTTGCCTTTAGACCAAGACCAATTTGCAGAGGTCACACAAGAACACAATTCTGAGAAACCCTAAAGTGATTAGAAATAGAGAATTCACTTCTAAATGCAATCACTGACTAAAGAAATGCAGTTCAAAACTTCAGATTTCTGAGAATATTAATTTGTCCCATTCAAAAGTTTTAAACTCAGGCTCAAATTTTACCAAGTGAGTAATATAATACCAAAAACAAGTTTTGAAGAGGTTATGTACAGGCTTCATTTTGCCTAATTCATTTGACTGATTGAGGACCTCCCATCTACTTGGGTTTCTGAAAGACTGACCCCAATTTACGAATTGCTTTTACCCATTCTTTCTTGGATTTATAAAAAATTCAAGGATGAGCATATAACTTGTGAAAGAATGCATCTTGAGGCCAGTAAATCACATTATAAACATACTATCACTGCTAATACAACATAAATATCTTTTTTCACCCAATCTAAGTTTATGAAAGTGCCTGCAGCTTTTAACATTGATAAAGTGGTTGACGAAGCCTGCATAGTTAAGAAATATTTTCTAAAAGGCTTGATGTGTAAAATGTTACTAATTGTAAAAACAGCTGGGCATTTGTATCTACAAAACCAACAATATGAACTAAATAAAATATTTTTCTGCTTAATTTAGTACAGGATTGTAATGCTTTTGGTTCAGAGTCTACCATGTTGCTAAAAATTACCTTCTTTCATTATACCCAATAACTGGGTTTGTTGGTTCTCTCATTAATAATGATACAGTGTGATTGTAACAGGATGTAGCATAATTTTGCACTGTGTGTCAATCCAGAAGAATGAACAAATGCTCCAATGGACTGTAACATCCATTGCTAGCACACTTTGTTTATCTGCTGTATTTTAATTTTTTTTAAACAAGTCCCATCTAAATAAGAGCTTGGTAAAATTATCATCAGCCAAAACATCATATTGATTCATGAACTGTACCTACAGGAATCTGTTGGTAATTTAATACCGTATAAAGTCTCTTTTGGTATAAGCTGTACCATCAGCGTGTCTTCTGTCTTCCTGTTAATCAAATACTGCTTGTTTATTCCAAAGGCACAGGAGATTTGAATGTTACGGGGGTTGTCTTTTTACTTCCCTAAGCAACAGTACAGAATCATTTTTCCTGAATATTCATTATAGCCTTGGGCTAGATGAAGCTTTTAATCCTAACTACTCATTGCCAATGGGTAGATATACTAGAGGAAAAACAACTATTCACCTTTTTTTTTCTAAATGATCACATGATAAGCTTAAGTACAACCATAACTATGAGTATAAGTCCTCAGAAATTAAAGAAGCAAGTTGTCTACTGATTGCATTTGGCATCAGTAATGAGATGAATCCCCTGTCCTATCACCCCCAAGGCAGATACATCCTGCATGTTTAAAAAGGAGCGTGAGAATGCTGTACATAGAGTAGGTCACCTCTCCTTGTGTTTCATGGAAAGAAACAAAACCATGATGAGATTACCACAGAAATGTCTGGCTGCAGATTTTTGGAAATTTTTATTGTGACCTATTTTCAGTGTTCTTGCAGGGCCCTCATTTTTGCACTATCCTGTTACTGCACAATATTTACACTCTATTCAGAACACCTATCTGAGGCAGAGAATTACTATTACACCTGTTTAATAAATGGAGAGAGGAGAGTCAGATAGCCTGAGGTGCACCTCCTACAACTCACCTTGCTTTGGTGCCCAGTTTTGCAAAAGTCATTTGCACAAGGACCTGAAAAGGTTTGTCTGGCACAAAACTGCACTTGATTCTCTGGACTACCTTAAACCATGAGACACTTTCCACATTAACAACAGAAATATTTTTAATACTTGGATTTAAATAGCTTTTCAGAGCATTTGAATAATGCAAAAGATAGATTTACAACTACTTCAGGGTAACTAACACGCGTTTGTTAACTACGCAAACAGTCCTCAGGAAGCACGTGTGAGTGCACGTACATATACATGTGTGCATATATAAAGAATATAAACAGCAGTCTGAAAGATGTCATTTTAAAAAAAAAAGTTACAGAATTTTCCCCAAGAACTTCATAAGAAAGGTTAATACTCAGTAGAGCACATTAGTTGATCTTGTCTAATTAGCACTACAGGAAAAGGACCATATCTTGCAATCTTCAGGCTGTCCCTAAATAATGGTGGCAGTTCTGTCTCACTAAGAACAGGACAAGGACTCGTACAGTTGTGGAAAGAATGAAAATGCAAACAAAATCCTGACTTTACATATGCATGAGGGCTTCATTACATAGGACTATCGGATTTATCACCACACATCACACTGATGATTTGTGCCGGTCCATTATCCTCGCTGTGATGATGGCAAGCTCTAGATGGCACAAAGAGTGTTGCAAGATGCAGTAAGACCTTGCATGTAAAGTCCTTAAATTTCATCTATCACTGACTACAACGACCTAAACAACGAAGTTTCAGAAATTAAAATACTTCATCGTATTTAATGCAAAAGTCTTATCTTCCTCATACACCGCAAGTCTTTGATGGCTACAAGACTATTCTCATATATATCTCGTGCCTATGAGTTTTAAGGCTAAATAATGCATTATGTAAGCATGTTTGCAATTTTAAATGCTGATACTAAGTTACAGAGGACTTATTTTGTCTTTTTATTAATTTAGCACACATGAAGCTGACATGGGACTTCTAATATACAGCTAGGCAAGAGTAGGCAAGTGGCACCAACAGTCCCTCATCAGGGCATTCTTCTCATGGCAGATTTTCTTTCTCTACTGGTTTTTCAGAAAGAAATCTTGTATTCCTGTTGTATCTATTAACATTGGAGAATTTTTTTAGATGAAAAAATGTTCTACAGTAAAGTTCCTCATTCTGAGCAGTAGATACATTTTTCAAAATATTATCCATAGCTATGGGAAAAGGAGGAAGTGCTTTTGTAATTACAAGAATGATGTAGCATCGGAAAAGCTTTTTAGGTGAGAATTTGCAAGACTCAGCTGTTAAATTTAATACACATACTACTCTCACTTTACTGTTTCATTCAACAGTAGTCTGCTAGGAAAGAGTTAAACCTATCCTCAGTCAAATTGCTGTCTGAAGGCCCAAGAGGACTCAAATGCACCCTTCATCTGAAAAGCAGGAAAGGAGAAAAGAATCTTTCCCTGTCTCCAGGTAACCTTCATGCAGCAGGTCCAACCTACTCTCCCTCTGAACATTACAGTGGCACCACCGGCCACAACCTGCAGTGTGGAAAGGCAGGGGCAGGATGCATTTGGAGCAGCTTTAGGAAGTGAGTAACGATCATTTCTAGAGACTTCTCACATATTCAATCCACTCTACCGGCTCGATGCGTACCTATGATCTGCATCTTTTACAGAGATCCCATAAATGTAATGAGGATGTACTAGCCTGATAAGCTGTTAGTTTAAATATGTCCATCCAGTATTTCTTGTCCAGAAAACCATTAGAAAATCATAACCCGAAAACAAAACAACCCCCCCAACCCTACCAACAGAAAAAAACCAGCTCTGTGTGAGAAGAACTACTCTTTTGCTATTCATTAAAATATGAAGAAAAAGTAAAAGTATGGGAATTCCAGCTTAAAGCATTGCAGATCAGTATCTGTAGCCTTCACCACTTTTATATATATATAGGTGTATTTTACTATTTATCCTTTCCACAGCTATCTTTTCTCCCTCCTCCTATGAGAGGCCCAACACTGTCTTCATAAAACTCTCTCTCTAAACGTACACAAAATTTCAAGAGTACCTAAATACAGAATTACAGTCAATCACTACAGCGAGAGTCACCATTGCAGAATCTCATGGTTAATTTTACTGCCTTCTTACATCCTAGAAAGGAGCAGATTAGGTTGTGCATTTGTCCTATTTCAAACTTAATTAAAGCTAACAATTTGTTTAAAGCCTGTCAAAATAAAGGAAGAATTTCCCTGGACAGAAGATTAATAACTCTCCACTTCTCATCGGGAGTAAAAAATTCTTCCTCATTTCTCAGGAAATTTGACAGCTTTTGGTCAACATCTATTGACCGCAGCTGTCAAAAAGAAAGAAATGAAGCAGTTTAACCTAAGGCAGGAATAACAGTTTTCACTGTTGTATGTGAAGCTATCCATATATATTAGGAAAAATTTAAAAAATGGCCTAAATTACATCAGAGGCTTTGGGTTAGCCTGGTCAGCTTCACAAAAATGCAGCTGCTGGTTGAGAGCCTATATCCCTCCAGCAACAATCCATGATGTGATGTGATACCAATGCCACAAAATAAACTTCTAGAGATAATGATAGTACGGGAATTCAGGACTCTTTTCCAGTCAATACTGTATTGTTTTTTGGCATGAGATCCAAAGTGTACCAGTTTAGCCAAAAAAAAAAACCAAACCGAACCAACCCCAAACCCCCAAAATTCAAAATCTCATTAAGTATCTTCAACAAAATGGTACAGGAAAATCCCATTCAGGATAAAAATTCAAAACATCCGAACATGAATAATTTCATATTTTGTTCTAGGAGAATAAAAATGTTTAATCTCATTTGAGCCTTCAGCTTTTATTGATTAACTTGCACTTTGAAAAGAGGTCTTTTCAATATGAAGGGAGGTTGTAGAGGTGGGGTTTTCGGAAGCATTTCTAAAAGATCAGAGAGTCAGATGAGAAAAATTAAGCAAATTCCACATAGTTACCATTTAACTAAACTACCATAGCAACAATATGCACTGTGACTATTGTTCATGGATTTAATTCAAGGACATGCTTATTTTCTACTCTCTTACACACTGTAAAATGCTCCTTTCTTTAAAAAAGTCTTTTGAAACAAGTCTACTGAGTTAATGAAGACATTTATGTTGTTTCTACATAGCAAAATGTTCTCTTTATAATTTGAACAAAAACTGGAATATTTTTAAACTGGAAAGGTATCATATGGCTTATATAACTAAGCATGTCCTACTAGTGAAACAAGAACATTTTTGCTTACAAAATACTGCATATTAAGATGTAGAAGTATAGCCTGGAAAATTTTATTAGTTTTTGTCGACTACATTCATTCTTCTGGTTATAGTCTTTTCAATTAGACAAAAACATTACCACTTGAAGACCACGTAAAGACTGTATTTTTATCTTTAAATTTAATTTTAAAAACCCCAAAACTTATAGAGAGTAATGACTCCCAATTCAGAGATGTTTTTGCCAAAGTAAAAATCTAAGCAAGAACTGAGAGACCTGATTGAACTTTTTTTTTCCTGTGGTAATAAGTTACAAGAACTAAAAAACTCCTGCCACCTAGCTCCATTCCTAGATGCCTGGACTTTATTAATTTAAAGTAAAGCTGCAAGCAAGGTGTCAAAATTTGATCAGCTGCTCCTTCAGATCTGTCACTGCAAGTTCCACTTGGGGGAGCCTAATTGAGATTCTCCTTTTCTTCCAGTGATACCAATGTGTCACTGGGCAAAATCAAGTCACTCTGGATTAGGTCTGGGTTTTGGTCATGGCTGAACTGAGAAGTCAAAACTCTGAGACCCTGTCTATACTGAGAGAGATAACAGTGGGCATTGAGAAAAGCCAGCAAGGGACTGGGGTTTCTACTTCTCAAAGCAGTCACAGGCTCTTCTCAGACTACTTTGAAAAACTGAAAGAACAAATTGGTGCACATAAAAAAAACCAACTTTAAATTTAAAAGCATTTAACAAAATAAACCTTAAAAGACACATAAAGGGTTTCTACAGAATCAGAATTTCAAGAAATTTTTCAATTTTAGCAGATCCCTTTCTCCCTTTTCTTTCTTACTCTCCATCTTAGTAGTATCACAATAACTATTTCTCCCTACATCAGCTCTTTAGAACCTTTGAAAGATGTTAAAAAGCACAAGACAAATAACCTGTGATCACCTCACTTTATTAAAAAAATAGAACAATAACTTGTTACAGTGTTTCTTTATTGTAGTACTCCACTGGAGCTGCACAAATGAATGATGTTTAACGTATGTCAAAAACCAGACAAAAATAAGACAAACAAAAAGAATCCACTCCAATGGGTTTTAACACCCCTAATCTAAAAGCTGACGATTTTAACACAGGTCAGCATCCAAACTCAAGAATACATTTATCAAAGTGCTGTGTGGGAGATCCTGTTTGGACACCTTATTAGCAGCACAGCACTCCCACATCCCTTCTGTGATAAGGCTGCACCTCATGACTGAAAACCTGTGTGCGGACAAGGTCAAAAACGAGCTGGAGATTTTTGACTGACCAGTAGAGAAAAGTGCAAAACACATATTTGTGTTGGGAGTAAGAACAACAATTAGAGGGATGTCAAGATCAAGCACAACTGAGCCTTGAAAGGTTGGTGGCTGCCTTTAGTCAGCTTTGTAATTATTCCCTTTTCAGATCAGCTTCAGAAAAGCTTTTTGTTTTCTCCCCAGCACAAAGAGGAAAACAACTGAATTTTTTTTGAAAACTGATTCCTCTGTGTAGGTGGTTGCACCACAATGTTTTTCCTTATTCTGAATGTTTGGGGTTTGTTTCACTTCTTTTAAATTTAAAAATGTTAATCTAAGCAACCAGAAGAAGTATCTCTATTAGAAAACTTTCTACTTTTAAAAGTATGTATAAGGCTTTTTATATGTTTACAGTTACCTTACATGATAGGGAAAAATCTCCTTTTGTTTCATTGATATAGGTCTGTTAAAACTTTAGCAATGAGTATTTATACCTATTGATTTTAATACAATATTAAAGGCATTTAAATCAGATTATTTTCTTTGATTGTCAGAATAAAGGTTAATAATAGTTGGCCTGAAATGTTGATGCACAGATTGTCAGTTCAAATTAACAAATTATTTGTTCCAATGCTAACTGGGCTTAAGCGAAAAATAGGAAACTGCACATTTACCTTTAGCAAACTTCTTGGATGCACTGACTGGAAGGATTTATTTATCAACAGCGCTGGTATATGTAAAGTGTTCACTAATAAAACTGCCTTTTTACCTCTGACAGAACAAAATATTTTATCTTCGTTGTTTCTAGCCAACCAAACCAATGTTTCTCATAGCACTGGAAAAAGTGGTATGCAGCATGATTAAATAATATTTCAGCTCTTTAGTTCATGCAGAGGTCATCTGCTAGAAGGCATAAAGGTTTGATTAGGTTTACGTCATACATGAAATATTCTAAAGGGAAGCACAGAACTCGAATATGTTAATGCTGCAGCTACAAATAGCTTTCTCTTGTGGTCAGGTAGGCAAGCTCTGTCCTTTCCTTTAATAATAAGGCAGAAAATACTAAATAATTGAGGAAAGCATAAACCTTTGAAACATGAAACTAAGGAATTTAAAACCTATGCTCTGAGAAGAATTTGCCACTTAGTTTAAAAATTGTCATCAAGTGGGCATGTATTCAGAGTTGGCCTACTGTAAAGAGCAAGCTTCCCAACAAACTAAGTTTACTAGGAGCTGAGGCAAAATTTAAGGAAATATGAACCTAGTCCTGAAAACTCTCGTGCAGGCAGTGAAGAGACTAGTTAATACATGGCTAATTAACTTTTATCAAACACTGGCATAAAACTGAAACCACAGAAAGAACAAATTATTAATGTGCACCAAGATATACAATCTTAAAATATTGTATTTTACCTGAAGAGTTACTTGTTGGTGAAGATTTCATTTCCAGTAAATCTTGTTTACCAGATACCATGGTTACAAAAAACTGCAATGCCTTATGGTGCAATCACACATCCAAAGGCAATCCAAAGGGCCTGGACATTTGCTCAAGTTTTCTACATTTCCCTTTTCTGAAAACTCCTCAGGGTATTAAAATACAATTTCAAGAACAAGTACAGGTTGCCATTTGGTTTAAAAAAAAAACCAAAAAGGGTTTGTTCCTTTATGGGAAGCACTCCCTATATATTTCATTGCTGTTGGGCTATTGAAGTGTCATTAAAACAGCCAAAATCTTGAAGTGTCATTAAAACAGCCAAACAGTGCCAGGTCACTGATACTGTGACCAAACTAACCTTCTCTGTGACATCTGTCACCCATAATGTGAATTTCAGTAGAAATGCTTCCATCATAGTAAGATTGAAAATAAGTGTAAACCCAAATTGCTTTCACGTCTTCATTGTTTTCAAGGAAACAGAATCACTTTTACATTTCCTAAGAAAATACATTCTGTAGAGTACGCTTTCCTTACATAAATATAAGTCACCACATATAAACAGCATTTAAAACCTTATTAACAACCATAGCATGGCATTAAAAAGTTCCAGCAAGTTGGTAGTGCTGTTAAACATTACTGCTGTATTTATAATCCCTTTTTATTTTCCATTTTGTCTTTTGAGTAATTCAATTAGAAATCCTTCAAAGCAATAGCAGTGCATTAAATGTTGTCAAACCATAGTATAAAATTACAGAACAGTGTTCTGATGATGAATTTATTAAACTTTGCATTTCAATTCATTTCTCCTTGAGTGTATGAAAAGCGGAATTCTTTAGACAAAACACCAATTAACTGTTGTACCTCATTATTAAGTATTGTCTCCTTTTACATGTTACAAAAGATAGAATATATGAGAACATAAAGGACACATGCAAGAAATCCATTTAAATCACAACATTTAATCACACCTGAATCCTGCAATAGTAACAGGAAAGGAAATGATTTCTCAGGTACTGGAGGAAGGTGAAAGGAGGAAGGTGAATGACGTCACCCAGGAGTGACCACAAAGCCAGCAAGCTTTTCCAGCTCAGATTTCAAGTGAAATAGCTCATGAGTCAATTTTTACTTTGATAGCAACTCAGCACAGGGTTTAGCTTACGAGGAGAGTTTTGAAGAAGGAAGGAATAGAAAAAGAAAAGAAAGAGACATCTGACAACAGAGAAGATGAAAAAGGGAATCCAAAGAGGTTAAACAACAAAACCTAATTATCATAAAGGACCACGAACATAAGTCCACAAAACACATCTCCTGACCACTGAAAAAGTGCGCTTAGGCCTACATTTGCAGGAGCTGAAGGAGGCAATCAGCAGCATCCCTTCTTCCTGCACATCCCAGATTGCCTCCCAGCAAAACAATGCCCAGTGCAGCACATCCCTGCACACACAGAGTAACAGCATCACTGCCTCAGCCAAGAAATCCTTGTTTCTGAGGAACTGAATTTCTTGCCTCTGCTGAGCTTCTCCCTCAGTTGAACTATCAAGGCTCCTCTTCATAACCACTGGCTTGGGCAGGAGGCAATTCCCCTCCTCTCCCCAGCCATAGAGTTTTACGGGACTTACAGCGCCTTTGAAACAGTCTGGACTCTGAAAAACACGACCTGAAAGAGGTCATTTGGTCAAGACATGCCCCAAAGCAACAGAGGCCAGTGGCAGACACTGAGATCAGCTAGGACTTACATTCTTAAGAACCAGCCAGAACGGATGAAAGCGGCCAACGCAAGAGAACAAGACATACAAATCCTGAAACCCCGCCACAAACACCAACACGAACCCCACTCACACTGGTTTATACTGGATTTTGGGTGACAATGTTCACACTGCTGCTACAGCCCAGAGCAGCACCACTCTGCTGTACTTTGCATTAATTTGTTGCAATAACTGATACAGAAGAGCGAGAACTAATACTGCCTGCAGGACTCAATGAATTATACTTAACCAGCATATTATTGTAGGCTGATAGTAGAATGTCACATGAACACAGATATAATCAAATTCTGTTTGGGGCATCATTTATTTAAAATACTTCAAGCTCCTTGCTGGCAGAGCAACAGCGAATTAGCATGCTATGCTGTGCACCTCAATTAAAAAGCAGCCTCATCTTTCCTATTTCCAAGGTACAGCAGAGCAAATCTAATTGTGCCATGCAGTCAGCTCTCATCTTTGCAGAGTAACCAGGGCTTTGGGGTTTTTTTTCTTTTTGTTTTTGACAGATTTGTCATCTTCTGAATGAGGCAATGTAGGCTTTTATGAAACTTGCCTCCTAATTGCAGGCAATAAACATAAGCACAGCCAGCAGCAGAGGCTGTAGCAAGTACAGCTGAAGTAAAATGAAAATAAAGGTAAGAAAAGAACCACAAAGCAAGTTCATTTCACATATAATCTGAATAGTTAAACCACCAGGATCTGGATTTCAGTGCTCACAAGAGACATATACATTCCTTCTTCAATATAAACTAAAAAAAAAAATCAAACAATTCCCCAAACCTAGAGCTTAAGTGCTGAGACAGGCAAAGATTTTTTATATATTTTGTAGATTAGAAGGTATGACTAATTATTGAGAAATAGTTACATACCAGGATGTTATTAATTTTTACAATATTTGCTTATAGCATGAAGAATCTCTGTTCTTGCACTTGGGCTGAGATCTCTGAATATGAGATTTGTTGCTTTTGACTTGAGATCTCCTTGTTCACACTTATTACCTTACTCCACGTGAACATCCAAGTCCTTGTGCTTCCTTTTATCCAGTACTCATTTCCTACCTCCGGTACAAAGAATGCAGAGCCTTTGGTTAGGAACTGAACAGGGTGAATCCACAGAAATGGTTGTCTGAATGGACTCCAGGAGGGCAGGTACTGGAAGCTCCCACTCGGAGTGGGACTAGCACCCACACCAGTGAGGCTGCCCATAGCTTTGCCTGCCTGAGCTCCAGAAACTGCAGAGATGCAGAGTACACAGCCCCACCGCACATCACGTTCCTGATCTGCACCACCTTGTTGGAGAATTTTTTTCCTAATGTGCAATTTGAAACATACAGCCTGCAATTTGCCCCTTGCTGTATCATCTGACACAACAGAGAATACTCTTCCCCTCTTTGTAGCTACTCTTGCAGCATCTTTGTCACATCCTCTCAGGTTGTAGGCTGCTCTTTTCTTCCTTCTGTTGTTTTTCACTGCCCACTAGGCCAAGGAGACTCACTGATATTTTAGAAGACTTCTGGTATCACTTGTCCTAATCGATTGTTTCCTAATTTTTCTTGGGAGATGCACATTAAAGCTCTTAGACCTGGGGTTTCATCAAAGCAGGAATGCAAGGTAAACACAGATTACCAACTCAATTTAACTAATTATTCATTCTTGGCAGAGCAGCTGGAGAGACTTGTTGACCTTTAGACCAAAATCAAAAAGGCAAACACTTAAATGTGTTGATTTCACATGACATTAATAATTCTGAATGAATTCAATGCCACTTTTTAGAAGGATAAGTAAGACAAAAAAATTAAACATCTTTGCATGATTTTCAGTGAAGGACAAAAGTGCACCACAAATACAACACCACAAGTCAGATGCTGAAATGTGAGTGCTACCATCTCACACGCTTGATTTATCATTTTCAGAATTTTATGCTAAAATTAGTACAGCAATGAAGTATAGTGGGAAAGGGATACTGTCATTTTTTAATAATCTGCTGTTCACCATGTTGTCTTTATGTTTAATATTAAATGTTTGGTACACATAAGTTATGTGATTCAAAGAAAATCTGTGCATTAGTGCTGGTAAACTTAATGACAAATTCTATTACAATTTTTAATGATAGCCACTTTTATAGAGTTGCAGATTGTTATGAAAGAATACAAACCTTAACTTTATTATCATTAATCAGCATTAGTAAATATAATTGACATTTTATACAGAATCAGCTTTAAGTAACTTATTGGCAGCAATACAGATGCCTCTTAATATTACCCTCTGGCTAGCTACACTGTTTGGGCGCCAGAGTGTCTGCACTAATGACTTGGAATTAAAATCAAATAAAAGCTGAGAACTGTAATTCAGTATAAAACAAACAGCCATACTTAGTACCAATTTTTATATATATAATTTGGATACACCAGGACCTTTTTTAATTTGCAGTTGATACAAAACAGTGAAAGCGTTTGAGACTAGATAACAAAACAGGATAGAGAAAAACAAATCTGATGTTCCCAGATTTCTACACTTACCCTGTAGGCACACCATAGGAATTGGAATGAGAAGAAAAAGTAGACAGTGTAATTAACCTTTCCTTTCCCTTTTTTTTTTTAAACAACAACAAAAAGGCAGAACATGTTAGACATTACAAATAGTAAAAATACACATTTTTCTGCCATTATTTTTCATCTCAGCAATTTCTGTAGTTTCCTCAGGATTTAATGTGCTTAGGCATGAAAGAGACCTAATCCTTGAAAAAATTTCCTATGAAGACATGGATTATGTTATCAAAAAGATTTAAGAAAACCTGCTTCACTGTACAATCAGGAAAGCTGCTCTGCCTCTCAAAGCCTCATGCCCTGACTTCCAGATATGGAGTGGTGGTTTTTTTCCAGAGCATATCTGAGCTCTGTCTTCCCCACAGCACCCATGTATGACCTATTTCACTTCAGCTCTGGGGGGGAAAAAAAATAAATAATACTAAAATACCAAAATACCATCTAGCACTCTTGTATCTTCTGATGGGGCCTCCGGGGGCCATCATACATGGAAGCCCCCTGAAGGGCTACTGATAAATCTTGTTGCACATATCATTACTTAATCCAGTTTATCCCCACCCTTTGCTTCAATAATCTACATTTAAAAGCACTATGATTTCATTTTAGCCAACTCTGAGGAGGACCATGAGGATCTGGCTCTCTAAACATGGCTTGTTTTATTCATTTATTCATCTAAAAAAGTTGATTCTTTTCTGAGCTCTCATTTTGATAAGACAGTTATGAAAACACCAGAAAACGTTTAAGCAAGAGTGGTATATATTAAACATTCCAAAGAATATCCATATTGTATGAGGAAGACAGAAATTTTATTATTATAAAAACATATATGTATATATAAAGTAATCTTCCTTCTTTATGGATCTGATCTCCTCCATGGAGAGTCACAAATCCACACGATAGCCCTGAGTGCTCAGATTTTGCATTTGCTTCTCTGATTTTACAATAGCTGAAAGATATGTAAAAACTCATGTAGCCAGACAGCTCCCTACTGACTACACATCTAAGCAACTTCACATGCATATATTATTCCAACCACTGAAAGCTGGAAATAACACACACTTAAAAAAATAAAAAACGCCCATGCTTGAAAGGAGCCTGTTTCAGTTCCTGTGTGGAACCTCCAGGACTCTCCCTGACCAGACTGCACCTTCCACAGTGTCCTGCCTTCTCAGGCAGGGGCAAACCAAACTACTGAGTTATGCTCTGTTGACTGAAGGGTGGGAATTTCTTCAAAAACTTATAAAGATGATTAAAATAGCAATTTGTTGTTGAATGCAATTCAGAGAAAAAAAATTAGCAATAACTACTACTGTTGTGCTAGTGTTATCCTGGAGGGCTTTTATGATTCTCTCCCATTTTTAATCACAACTTCAGTAAATGACCACTGGCCATAAAAAGCATCCAGATTAGTTTCATTAAAAATAATAATCTATAGCATGGACCAGATTGACATAATTTTGTTCACAGAAAACAATAAAATTCCCAGTGCACTCTGCCTGACAGTATTGCTACGATAAAGCCATACTTGGAAGTGTATACTTGGCCGCCCACTTGAAGTGTTGCACTGATTACAGCTCCTATTGCCTTCCAGGTTTTAGAAAGTTAATGGTTTAGTTATCCAAACACACCTCACTTCTTAAAAGTTTTGTGTTTAACTGAGGAAGTGAGGATGAATTAAGATGCTTACTAACCCTCTACAAAGGGGCCAAGTAACTAACAGTATCTCAATTTTAGGGTATATAATCATGATTCCCACTCTGGATCCCATTCCTCCTCTTCTTCTCCCTGTCCCCAAAATGTATTAAGATGGGAAATCAAAAAAGCTTCGTAATTCTGAAACTTTGATGGTCAAACTCTAGAAAATCTCTCTAGATAGACCGTGAACCAAGATTTTTCAGAGACTTCCAATTTACCACATTTAGGCATTTTTCAGAGCCAAAACAAATTTAGAACCATGACAAAAACATGCAAAAACCTACAAACTTCAAAAGGATATTAGTATGGGAATTAGGGTTAGTACGTGTACATTCTCTTTTCACGGGCAAAACAACACACATCCTCCTAACTGAAGTAATGGCATGTATTGATAAACTCTGCAACAGATTTCCACATGGCAGAGGCACCAGGCATGGTAATTCCAATATACATGGTATAAACCAACAAATCTATAGGTTACAGAACACAGGCTCTTATAAGAGAAGATGTTAACTGTACACAGTACTACCAGAATGCATGGTCTCTTCTGTGATTCTGAAATACAGTTAGGTTCATATGTTAAAAACTGTGAAATGAAATGTGTGTATATCTCATGTCCTTCAAAATCATTACTGATACACGCAGTAGTTACTAGGTTTAAAAGATATCTACAGGGCACTGAAATGGAAGTCAACAAATTCTGTCCAAGTGCTTTTTCAAAATTATTTGTTTTCATCATGTTCCTTGTCAAATACATAATGCATTTTTGTTCTCAGCAAAACTAAGAATTTTGTACATTCTCAGATTTTTTTTTTTTTCTCCTTTCATCACTAAATATTTAAACACATTCAACCTAAAAATCTCAAGCTGGTAATCTGCTGCTTGTGTCTTGCCCCCTGAGGTGTAACTATCACTGTGGCAGTGCAGGATAGCTGTAGAGACATTAAAGAGATTGTGTTTACAGTCCTACCTGCCCACAGGCCAGTCCCATGCCTCGCTCCCCCATACCATGAGGACATGATAAATTTAACTCCAGCGCATCAGCACCAGCAACCTATGAAACATGTAAGAGGAAAAAAACTGCAGAATTAATTCCAAGTAATGTACTCTTTTCTGTAGCACTTACTGTTCATGTTAAATAGACTTCTTTAGACATTTGATTTTTTTTTTTTTAAGAGAAAAAGCTATGGTTATGATACCCTATAAAACAAGCATGTTGATCATTAGAGACAAAAACTTCAAAAACTGATGTGGTTTCCAAAAATTATTAACGAATTAGAGTAAAAAACAAAATAAAAAGATAGGAGCAGAATAGAGTTGGTTCTGGAAAATGTTAAAAAATGAAGTGTAATTACAAGGCCTAAGAGCAGCACTGAGAGAGATTTGGCAGTCAGTGTTACACAGGTGTTGCTGTGCTCTGAAGAACAGTAACTCAGTAGTAAATTTTTCCTCTTTGCTTTAATGGATTTAGTCCCCAAACTTTCTGCAGGTGCCTGTACTGTGCCACTGCTTTTGTCATTAAATAAATTCGTTTCTAAAGAACAAGAGAGTAAATTAAAAAAAAAGTCTATACAAACATATTATTCATGCTAATTCTGTTCATGGCCCTCAATTAGTTACAATTAAAAAGGGAAGGAGCCAGGCTGTCCAAGGGCAGCACACAGACACGCTCCTCTTCCTTTCTGCTGAACTGCTTCGGCCTGACATGAACATCTCTCCTGTTGCCTTCCCGTGGCTCTAACTAGGGTTTTGTTTTGCATTTGCATTTTGTTTTTGCTTATTGAACTGGAGTAACTTTTCCTGCTGTGTGGCCATGGTTCAGCAGCTCCCGAAGTGCATGAGCAGGGGAGAAGCCATCCATCACTCCCAGGACCCCTCCTCGCTCCGGCCGGCTCCGCGAGCCCGGCCACGCCGCGCTGCTGCCGGGGCTGTCGGCCGCCCTGGCAAGCTGACCTTTTGGATGAATAGGTCGTCCTCCTGCTGAGACACTGTGGTACCTTCTGGGGCTTCTGCTCTGATGAAAGCCACATCTATTACCTCCTAGGCAGGATCCTACGCGTGCGATTAAACATCCCTGCTCTTCAGCTGCGCGTTCCAGGGCGCCCCAAACTGCTGCTGCTCTCCACAGGGCAGACACCAGCAACTACTTCCCAGAAGAATGTTGTATCACATAGGTTACACATCATTGACTGCATTTAAAGAACCACTTTTTTTCTAAAGGACTAACATAAATACAAGCACAGGTTGGAAATATGTGTCTTCAAGTCGGACAGCAGTACCACTGGATTAAAAAAACAGGAGCAAATGGCACAATAAAGCCATTCATTTTAGTCAGTTTAAAAGTGGCACTGCTTCTTTCAAGCATAGATTCCAAACTATGATTTCTTGATCAATTAGGTAAATACAGGTATAAATTGAAACAGTGTTGAAGATCACCAAGCTAACTACTGATAATGTTTAATTTCACTTCTCTACGTCCCCAAAGTGACTTTTTTCCTCATAGGTTTAAAATGCTCAAAGAAAATCAGGAAGTGTCATCCCAAACAACCACAGGAGGGCTTAGAACACTGAATAAAGAAACAATGATGTCCAAACGTTCTGCCATATAAAAACACAAATTCAAGATACTCACATCTCTATCCATACATATATAAAAGCATATTTAAAATTTAAACATTTAAATCTGAGCTAATGCTAGCAATAATGACAAGCAAATTTTTTTCTTTGCTTAAATTTGTCAATACTATGCTTTTAATTTCCTCTAGATACTTTATGCAGAAAACACACTTTAATTTAAACATAACAACTTTACTTTCCATTCAGATATAGACACCTTTCTGAATGAAATTAGTGCAGTCCTGATAAGTATTTCTTATACTACTCCCTATGGACACAGGTACATGTTATTAAATAGTTTTTTCCTCAAATTGAATAGAAATTTCAGGTGCATAGTCTGTTTGCGTTTCTGTAAGATTGGATTTATTTTATAGAAAGCCTGCCGACTGCTATTATATATGCTGACTTTCTCAGCTATCATTTTTGAAAGTCTGTATTAAAACTAGAATAGCATTAAATGAGCCCTTTATACTTTAAATATTCAAGAGTTTTTTATTCAAAATTTCTTCTGGTGCTGTCAAACTAGTGTGCCTGTAGGCAAGGTAAGATCAAGTTAGGCTCTCAAAGGTAGAATTAAATTTTATCAGGGCATCTGTCATAATATACAGTTTGCTTAAAATGCAAATAAAAAGTATATAGATTCACAGACTAAAGGCTTTCCAGGTACTGCCTAAAAGTCCAAGGGACCATTTTTATGGAACAGATTTCCTTTAAATTTACATTTCCATCATTTTAATGAAAACACAGAACAAACAAATTATAATGGCCATGTTTTAAATTCTCGTTTTTCACTTTGAATCTATTTCTTTCAAGAAATCCCTTACTGCAGCTCTTGTTTTTAAGGAGAATTTAAAAAAATACGCAGAAACACATTTAGGAAACCATTACCTCAGCCATTTTTGAAAGTTCAGTCCAGTCCTCCCTGTTATAGCTGCACATGATGCTGGCAATCAGAACCTGGAAAGAGCACATATGCATTATATATCATTTTAAGCCATGCTAGCACATTTTGTAATACTGTACATTACTATGACTTGAGACGTGGACCGCACAGCCTGCGTACGGGAACTACCAGCTGTCTGCCAGGAGCTATGGAGTGAAACACAGCTGCGGACTTCAACGGGGACAAGAAACAGTGAACAAACTCATCTATTGTATCCCTGGTGTGTAAGGAAGGTCTATGCATGTGCATTCCCTTTGTCCTGTGACACAGTGAGGATAAAGTCTGTCCTACACACAGAGCCAACCAGGGAACTGTCAGACATACTTGTTCCTGAGGTCGGAGGAATGAAGTCGTTACTTACCATAAATACAAATGAAAGAAGCATTTTGACTGTTTAGAGGTAGGTGAGACATCAGTGCAGGAGTTTATGCCCTAATGTGGCAGTGTATGAACACAATATTCCAGCTGACTTCAGTAATCCAGGATACATCAAACCCTGACCCCTGGGGTCTCGTATCATGCAACTTTAGGACAGTGACAGCCAGCCAGAACTATTTTGTGTCCCCGAGGCAACTGAGGAGACTCACAGGATGTGGGGAAAATCTGGAGGACTGGGAGAGTGGCCCAGGGAACCTCCAGCTTTTGTTATCCCACAATGCACATTTTATTTCCTATTCACTGACTGGCCCCAGTTCCCCAAGAGCTATTCCGTGTAATTGCCTTTCCTTCTCATTGCACTGAGCACCTTTCAGGTCCAGGTTCTGCCTCTAGCTGCTGCTCCCTCTAATATATCTTTTGAGGTTCATGTTTTTAGGTAAAATAAGTTCTAATAGGATTCTTTGGGGGGGGGCGGGGGGGGGGAGTGTGCCTAGACACACAAGTTACCAGTTGCATACAGTGCTATTTACTGTTAAATGAATGGCAACTACTCCTCTGGTCAATGCCCAGTTCAAGTGACAGTGCTAATTTCTATTTAAGACTAAAATAAAATCATGTATTTTGGGCCCAAAGACCAGACATTGAAATTCTGAAGTTGATACATTTGCAGTAAGATCAGCAGAAAATTCAGCCCAGGAACTCCTGGCATGAAGGACTTAGAAGAATGATGCTTGGAAGAAAAAAACAACAGAGAACTATATTGCAGCAGCTAAAAGGTTAAATCACAAAAGAAAACACAGAACTTAATAGAAGTCTACCCGCTCAGTCTGTGTTCAAAGGAAACACTAGCAGGGGAGAACAGAGAAGCATCTGGCCACGCTCTTATTTATTTGGCCCTCTTACATGAAACTTTCACATGAAAGTTTGATTGACAGGTAACACGACATTTGATTTTAATCTTTTTGTTTTCCAAACAAGTTTTACTGTCATCATTAATATCTAGGGTGGGCTTAATCTGTCACCCCCTCATTTTAACACTTCTCTTGAACTTTCCCATAATGCTGAGGTTTAATGACTCATTCACTTCAAACAAATACTGAAAAGCATGGTGTAGAAAAATTGTTCAACACGCACAATTGCTGAAACTGTAAACTCCCAAATTATCTCCATAAGAAGAAGGAGATACTTAGTATCTTCAGAAGGGAGGGAAACGCACTTTGAAGAGTCAGGCAGGTATGGAGAAAATTGGACATGGTGAGGTTACATTCTATTCATTTAAAAGGACAATACCACTTATCGTCACCATTATTTCCATTGTTTTGCTCTGATGAGTCTCTACAATCAACNCTGGCAAAAAGATAAGACCAAACTTTTCATTAAGGACACACAATCATCAATGCCCATGCTTTTATTCCCCTCTGACAGGGAAAAAGAGTCTCTCTCCTATACCATAATTTTTTTAATTGGGAAAAAGCTTATATAGCTGTATAGATAAAATGTTAATAAAACAAAATCTGCTATGTGCCCTGTTTGAATGTTCAAGATAAATTGAGTGCTCTGGAAATAAACAGAAATTTCTTTTAAAGTACTTTAACTTTTAAAAGCAAAAATTGTGAAAAATCTGTTGAAGAAATTATATGTGAGAAAAACTTAAAGCAACTGGAATTTATCTCGAAACTGTATCTTGTCAAATTCATGCTTTTTATAAACTAACGAAAGCAAAAAAACAACCCAGCAGCTCAGACACTGACAACATGATAAGGATTTTCACAGTTGCAGTCACAATCCAAAGTACATCAGAAATCTGCACAATTGAGCTTTAAAACAAACCAAATCTTTCAGTGGGGAAAGCTGTAAGACAACAAGGGTGGCTGACTATATTTGTAAGTAGTTGAGTTAGGTTACATCAAGTGTTACTAATGAAATTTGGAAATTCTGCTGGGAGTGTACAAAAGAGGAGGAACACGATCTGTGATGTTTCAAAGAGCTGTTAATTAAGACAACATGTTTATTTAATATTGATTAGTTTTAGGATTCATATTTAAAATGAAGCCCATACTTTTTGACAGTAGCAGTGGTTTATAATAACAAATATAACTGAATACAAAAATGACACTTCTGCCATGACTGTTCACAGGAAAGCCACGATCTCAGAGGGAATAATGAAAATTTAAAAGTAGTAGGGATTTTATTCTTTTTTTTTTCCCCCAGCGCTCTCTTATGACCTGAAAATAAACTTATTTCCTAGGTGGAAAAATATCCCCCAGCACTCCGTGTTAACAAAACTGTCCTTCCTCAGGTGACTGTTCTTCCCCAGAACACCTTTACAGTCTTTTCATTTGGAATCAGTGCCCATGACAAAATAATAATCACTGTCACGTGTGAACATTTAGGGGAACTATCTGTGATGCCTGAGGTTTGGATCTACTCCTAAAATCACACATGCAAATTTGTAAAGAAAATGCAGACTTTTATCTCCTACTACCTAAAAGAGAATAGCAAGAACAAAGTAAGAATTACAAGTCATAAAATGCAGAGGTTTTATTGGAAAGTAATAAACGAGAATTGTATCACATTTCAGCTTCTTAGTCTCTTCTCACTCATTTTGTCAGTACCTACAACACCATGTACCACATTGACACCCCTGCAACTTTAATAGCCCCAAACAGTTGGTATCTCACGAAAGTCCAGCACATGGCCCAGCCCAGGAGCATCTGTGGACAGCACATCCTTCCTTTCGATTCCTGAAATTTTCAGTGGCAACCTGACATGAGCTTAATTACAGTGGTTTGAGCCACAAGTGTGAGGCTGCACCATGCTTCCCAGCTTACAAAAGTAGACTCCTGACAGATCTTACAATGAAGCTGCTGCTAAAGTGTAGTAAGTGGTAAATGAAGGTTGACTAAATTGCAGCTTTGTCATAGCTGGAGTGTGGGCTGCCTGCAAACCGTGCATGATTGAAGCACAGTGGGACCCCGGCCCATTCCTTATTCCAGATCAAAATCATAGCTGGTATTTGCTGTTCCCTCTTCTCCTCCACCCAAACTGCTATTTTCCCTGTTGTGGGAGATGCTGCTGCCCCGCCCCGCCCCGGGGAGCGCAGCAGCCCTGCGGGCTCTGTCCCCCCCTGACGATCACTGTGACAGATGTCACCAGACGAGGGCTTTTCACCCCGACACCACACAAGGTGAGGGACAATTTCTCCAAATGCCTACAAAGGGACAAATGCGTGTTTGCAACACCACACACTGTTCTGTGCTCAGAATTTTCCTGATCATTCATGGAACAAAGCGGTCCACAATAAAACTCGTTTTTTGTTGGAGGGAAGGGAGGTGGAAGAGGGAGGGTATGTAACGCACCACTTAGGACACCATTATAAGATGAATATACTGTAGCTAAAGCAGTAAAAAGCTACATTTCACACAATGCTGTGACTAATGCATTAGTAGTTGTTCTACTTAAAAGAACACTGACAAGGTACTTCTCATAATCCTTAAAATATTTTTCTCCCTGTTTATAATAATCCCCTGGAACCTTAAACTAGAATCTATTTCCCTTGTGAATGGTTTTTTTTCTCTTCCATTATCTCTATGTGGATGTCTCATGAATGCTATAGCATTAAAAGAAATAAAAAGGATGAGGTTTGCCACTGTGTGTTTTCAAGTGATCTTTCTTTCCTAGCACGCGGAACTCACTGCAAGAGGTTGCAAAACAAAAGGAAGGAGAAAAAAAAATAACTGGGCCTTGTTTGGGTCACATCTATTTAAAGCCAGAGAGCAGTAAAACACTATGTTGACAATTACCATTTGTCCTGCACTGCTCTGCAGGGAGTAAGGGAGTTTCAGTACACTCAAACAGTCTGAAAAAAAAGTCTCAGGGGTCTGGATTTAAATGTGAACACTGTCAATTCCTGCAAATTTAAGAAAAATTCTCAACATACAGAATGAAATCACAATCCTTTACCCTCATGCCCGTGATAACCGTATTTATTTTGGTCATCTCACACAGGCCACAGCCTGTATCTGTTCCTAACCTACTCTTCCAGGCCTGTGCATAATCTCCCTGCACTTCAGGAAATCTAGCCACCACATAGTTTCTGCTTTCTCTTCCCTGCCTCTCCCTTCTCGTTGCTGCACCAGACTTGAGGGCAGTTCTGTATCATGCCCATAGATGCTCTGTTTAGACTTTGCTGCTGGCCACAACATGCACCCCTCTCTGATTTCTCACTGACAAATACTGACAAAAATACACAGCATTTTATTTTTTATGTGCACAGTCCTTGCAAAAATAGAAAGAGATTCTTAGCATAATCTTTAAAAGACCGCTCCCCTGAAAGCTGTAAAATCAAGAGGAGCTTTTGAGAAGGCTGAAGGACTGGGTTTTTTAACAGCTACTTGTTTGGGAAGCAGAGATAAGGAACAGGATAACCGGTGTGTAAAGATGGGGTGCAGAGATTGAAGACTTTATTAAGAACCAGCTTTCAATACCCAAAAAATTATTGCTGATCAAGCTAAACTTCAAAAGGTATTTGGGTTTGGATCAGATGGAAAGACCTCAATCTTCCTTTCAAGACATGTTTTTTCTTCTAAAACAACACAGTATAGCCTTACCACATGACCTGCTTAGTCTGAACAAACTCAAACATTTTAAATCAAAATTCCTCAGGGAGCATTTACTAAGACGGAGCTTGGCAGTGAAAATATAATCTGTCTAGAGCAATGGCAAAAATAAGACTTTCAGTTCATCATTCACCAATGGAAAAGGTACCTACATCTACACAAACACGCAAGGAGAGGAGAACTTCTGGGCAGCTGAATCACTGTCTCACAGCATTGAAATCCCCCATCTGTCAGAATGAGGGGTACGTACACTCAGCTGTGACCCACACCATCTCTCACCCGCACATCAGAACAGGCTGATGCACTCCGAACCTTTCCTGAAGGTCCTGCACAAGTGCAGCTACAAGAGCACATGGTCCACCAGGTGCTTGGTGAGAAGTTAAAAAAGAATGGTTTATAGGGCACTCCTTTGCTATTTCAATGACACAATAAATAACCTTGTAAATATCTACATGGAAAAAACACCTGCTGCAGATGGACTTCTCGTAGTTCTTCACACGTGTAAGTCAAAAATATAGGCCACAGGCTACCCTCACAACAGCTCTTAAGATGCAGTCTCAACAGCAAAGAGCAGTGAGGGAACAACACACAACAGCACCATGGGATTTTCGGGTTGGTACAGATGTTCTGCCTTCTTGAGACTCACACCAAGAGCCTTCCTCTCTAACCCTTCCTCTTGCACAGCATCAGGTTCAGGACAAGTCCCAGCTGTGCCACATTCTGCCAGCAGAAAAGTTCTTGGAGGCTTTGTGTTATTCAGTGCCACCTCTGCTTTTCAAAATGGCCACTGGCTGATGAAATGATCACCCTTAAAAAACCAGAGCCAGAATTACCAACGTACAGAACACTTTTAACACCCACTGTACAAGACAAGAGTACAAGCGCAGCAAGCATTCTCTACTGCACAAATACGCTCAAATGTGCAGTATTGAAAACAACGGGAGCACAAACATTTGCTGCTGTAAAAACAACCCTCTGGAAACCAGCCTGATTTTGATGCCTTGTACACTCAGCCTGGTTTCTCTTTTTCTGTATGTTCTTGTAAATTTTTATTTGTTGCAGAACTGAAATAAAAATAAGCTTCTTATTAAAAACTACCTAGAACATCAAATCCCATGCAATAAGAAAGTTAACAATTGTAAAACCTGTCATGTCTCTGAGAAGCAGAGGAATTATCTTGTTATCAATTTAATAATGGAACACTGAAGTAAATGATGCCATCCACTGACACCAGTAACACTGTCTCTCCTGGGAAATTCATGTTGGTAGGAACTGTCAATCTAGATGGATATGGACATATGAAACATTGTACCTTCAGTCCATAAATCTATTCTTTTTGCGCTGCCTTAATAAAAAGATTCTGCATGATGATAAAGACAAGCAATGCAGAATGTCTTGACACTGCTGACCTGCAATTCTCCTTCTCTTCTCTCTTCTTTTTTCAGGGAATTTACTCTCCAGTAAATAATTTAAATCTCTAACCATCCATTGTTTTCCTCCTTCACTTGCACTTAAAAGACATGTATTTGAGTAAATGAAAATAAGACAAGTAGGGGATATTGCAATTTTTGTTATTCAGCTGTAGCAAACCCTTTCTCTGCCTTGTTACTTTATAGTGAGATCTCCAATTTGTTTTTTGAAGTGAACAGGAGATTAGATACAACAGAGCAACACAAAAACAGGCCAAACATTATCAGCACACAACTAATTCTAGTTCATAAAACTTTGAAAATACTATGTTTTGCTCAATGTATCACATTAAAAAAATCAGCATGAGGAGAAAACAGCAAAGATTCTATTCTCAGGCTAAATGGAGATGCTTATTTTTAAAGGCAATTATTTTCATATGATGACTCTGCTTCTATCAATGACATCCACCTATTTAATGAGACTATTTGATGGATTTCAGTGAGTACACTGGTCTACAACTTCAAAATCAGGCCTGGAGTTGTTAGGTTCTAAAATCCTTAGACAAACAAAACCCAAAGTGTATGAACAAATCTTTTTCTTTGCAAAATAACACAACATTGTGTCTTTGATGGGAGCACAAGGCTAAACAGGTTGCTCTTTAGAACTTGCTGCACCAGTAGAAAAACAAGGGAAGTACTTGTTTTCATAAGTGTTCCTCTACCACGTCAGACTCGGCACCACATCAGCACTACCAGGGCAGCAGCTGAGCCACTGTGCCCTTGGCCCTGCTTACACAGAAACGTACAGGCACAGATCACAGACATGGAAAGTGTGGATAGATGAAAAGCTCACCTAATGAGAGTCCTACTAATTCGCAATGCAACTGAAAAAAAGTGAATGGTCAAGGAAAAAAAAAGATCTGGTGCATCTCTCATGGCTCAGGGCACACTAATTAAGATGTGGTAACTTCTGAAGAGTGAAAAAGGAACCACGGAATAAGAGTTCCCCAAAACATATGTACAACGAAAGGGAATATAGCACCTGTACGGAGCACTTCAGGGAAACTCAAATATTTAACATGATTAGAAGAAGTATGTCCATTTTATGACAGACTGTTGAAAATTTCACTACTTCAGGTAAACCGTTCAAATTACATTGAAAATTACCTATGTGGCTAAAGACTTCCCTGGAAATTTGATAGAATCTCTGGGATTTTATTTTTCATAGGAAACCTATCCTAGCTCAACCTTTAGTCTCTTTGGTAATGAGTGAAAACAAATACATGAGTGAATGGAAATAAAGGCTGAATGCAAGAGAAGAGTGAAGACAGATACTAATTTTTGGCAGTACTTCTTTCTAACAATGCCTGCAAGTCCTTGCTGAATTGGCATCCCCCTGCTGTATTTCTGTACTTTACACACTGATTTAATATAAAGAGAAAGCAGAGGAGGCCAATACAATATTGGAGAAGCTAAGAGAAAAAGGATATATCTAATTCTATGATATTTCAGACACATGCTATGACCTGTAGCAAAAGCTTTACACCAGGGTGCTGACACATTATTGATTCTCAAGACCACGTACGGAAAACAAGGCTGGCAAAAGGCTACACAAATTTGTGAATTTTTTCCTCCACCTTTAGGAATTTTTCTCTTATCAAATTCTCTGCCCGGATACACAGAGTCTTTTTTACCACAGTTCTTTGAGCACCTCGCTAATTGTTGCTCTTTATTCTCACAATAGCACAGGCAACTCTCTGCAGGGTGCCCCTCTGAGAGGGGAAGCCAACTGGAGACCAAGATGTTCAAGGCATGTAGGCTGTTCCCACGGAGGGAACGAGCAGCTGTTGACTGAAGGGAACCCTAAGATCCCTTCCAGACCTTGGCTGCTTCTAGATATATACAGATGTACTTCCCCTATTACTTAGCAGCAAAGCTGCTTAACTTATTAGAAAACAAATTCAGCACAAAATATAAAGAGACAAAACACGGAATGAATAACTTCATCACAGTTACCTAACCCCTGCAGTCTGTCAGCTAGCAATTCCCCAGGTCAAATCTGTCTTTTTGCATCTCTGAGAAGTCCATCCTATCTCTTCTCTTGTTCCATCACCCCCAGGGCTTCTTTTGATTCACTTCCTTGGATTTTGAAGGCTCAAGAAAGACAGCAGTATCAGTGCCAGTAGAGGAGAAAATTGTGACTCAGAGAGCAGAGAGAAAAACCCCTCCCTTTTTACACTTCAGAGCCCTGTGATCTAGTTCATCATGTGACACTGCTGGTGCCAGTGCGATGCTTGGAAGGAGTAAATGATTTTGTCAACCAGGTTGCATCCTCCACAACTCACCCACTCTCTCTCTGTGCACCATTATCCTCACAGTGATGCACTGAAAAGCACTGATAATTTACCTGATTTTGCACAACCACTCTTCAGTTAGGCTGTTCGGAGAGGTGAGGGTGTGGTAGTTAAGAAGATGTGCAGGAACGGGCTATAAGGCTCGTCCTATCGTCAGGAAATTATCTGATGGCTTTAAATGCCAGCTGCATGGGGGAGACCCATCAGTCCCTAAATACTATTTGCATTTAAATACTATATATAGATAGTATATAAATACTATTTTCCTAGGTATCTGTCTAGGTATGGGACTTCACAAAGAAGAGAGGTTCTTCACAGCCCCAAACCTGCCTGATCAATGGGGCAGGCTCACCTCATGACCAGCAAATATCCACACGGCTAAAAGCATGGGATCTTTTCAATGGCCAAAGCAAGACCAGTGGGATCCATCCCCATCAGAACCTTTCATTTGGAAAAAAAGGTTTCATGTGTAAATATTTCTATAGTGAAAATTACAGTAAAATAGTCCATTAGCAAAGAAAGAAACTCTCTTTTCTGTCAGGCACAGAACTTTTCAAGAAGTGAGGATGAAAATCCATGTTTTCTGTTGAACTTGATCTCTTCATATATCTTTCCTATCATCCCCTGGTACTTCCCAGCCAGGCCAAAAATTCAGTGAACAAGAATGCCACTATGCACTGAACCTCCTGATGGCAGGTCTGCAGTGCTCCCATCTGTGATATGATCAGAAAAATCTCATGAGTGGGTAGCTTTTTTTTTCTGTGCAGACATTAGAATTTACTTAAGTAGCTAGCTGTTATGTCTGATGACCCAAGTAGTTTTTTGGCTACACTCCAGCAGCAAAGAAGATACAAAATTAAGGGCTGTAAGTTGGCAGTTACCTTCTGACTAATCTTTCCTCCTCAACTGCCAGTTCGACCCACCTCTTCATATTTTAAGGAAGCTCATGTGAAGATGCTGAGAAACTGAAAGAGGGCTTACTATTTTCACTGTACATGTGGAAGTTTAATAAAATTGTTACCTAACTTGTTCAGCATATTTCTATGTGATTGGACATTTTAAAATTAAAATGCATTGAATTTTGTACAGGCTTATAGCCTCATTCAAATGATCATTCAAATGAAAGTACTGAAAGACCCAATGTTGGTGAGATTTTTATCAATGACCCAGCTGTGAGTATGTGTGTTCCCAAAAAGATAAACTGAAAATAAATCACGTGAAGTGTGGATGCCTTTGGCAGAATCAAAGGCAAAAGTCCTTCTAGGAACCAGAGGCGTGCTGACAGTACACTGAGCGAATGCAAATATAACACACATGCATTTTTAATGCCCACCCTTTGCTTTAAGATGCACATACTACACACAGGCAAGAATCTGGGGTACCTATAAAATTGCACAATCTTTAGATACTCTCATCTGAGCTGAATATAACTTATATGAAACATTCTGCAAGCATATTCAGATTTTATTACAGTTAGATAGAGAAAGCATAAATGGCTAGGTGGCCAAGAATGGTGTGCCTAAGAATAAGTCTATCACATTACACTGCAAGAAAAGTGAAGCAGATTTTTATAAATGCTACCCTGAAATTTAGGAATAGTGCTTCAATATGTTTTTTTTTCCAAACATAAAACTTTAATTAGCTATTATGTATAGACAGAAAAACTAACATAACTACAATTTTTTAACAAAAATATTAAACATAAAAAGAAGTAAAAGAAAATTAAACTTGAAATAAATTAGGAACCCTGCATTAAAAATGAGAGAAAGATGTAAAAATAAACCAGTGAAAAAGCATTCTTCCTGAGATTTGTGAGACTGGGAAGTGTAGTGGCAGGAAATAGGAGAGAAAAGCACTCTGTTGGTTTCTTAGTTTACATTTAACTTACGTGGCTCACAACAAAGGATGTATTTAAGTCTCCTTTAAACAAGTCTTTAAAACATTTATTTGGGTTTAAGTGCTCAGTAAATAAGTACTTACTGTCACACACTTCCTTCAACACTTGAAAGACCATCTCCACTAGCTCTGCATACAAGGTTTCAACAAACAGGTTACTGCTGATTTATGAGTTACCACCCATGGGCACACCTGCAGCCAGTGCCTGCTCTAGTGCTCTTTCAAACCCCATAAAATAGGAGGTAAGGCTGGTTTGCTATGTCCAAAATGGAAGAAATTCATATTAACTTGAATCAGCCTGCATTTGCTCCAAGTTCCCAACAGGGGTAGTTACCACACTGACACTGCAGTTTGCTATCCCATGGTAACTGATTGGCATGTCCGTGTTCACATAACCCTGCATTAGACTAAGACTATATGAAGAGAACAAGATTGCTTAAAAAAAAAAAAAAATATAAACCAGGGTGAATTGAGATCTAGAACATGGAAATGTGACAGATGTGAGAAGTTTAGTGATGAAGACTATGTAAAAGTTTATGGTCATAATTCTTAAACACAATGTGCATAAAAAGTTTAGAAGCTACCAGCAGTATTGAGGGTGTACATTAAGATCAGTTCAGAGCCCACTAAGAATTCTGCTAATCTACATGTTCCTCTTGGTAGATAAAGAAAAAAAACCATCTTGGAACACTTTATTCCCACATCTCGCTCAGAATTTGAGATCTTTCCCTAGCCCCCCTCCCCAGAAAGCACAGGAGGCTGGGATATAGTCCAGCTGCTGTCAATCATACTGAAGAGCTGGCTCTAATTGTGATAGATTCGAGCATGTGCCTCTGCCTTTCTTGTCTGAGCTAGAACATGTCTGCAGAGAGCCAGCTCTCCTACTACCGGCACAGTTCAGAGCAGCAAACGCCGCACTTGCTTCTGAACAGAAATAAACAGTTTGGTGGTATAACTGCATCTACACTAGGTTCTGCCAGGACAGCAGCTAGATGCCATTTTATTTTTAGTATTCCTAGCCTACATAAGTATGTGAGCAAGCCTTTTAAATATAGACCTAGCCTTCATATTTTTCTTCATTAGAGCTCTAGCAGAATGCCTAAAATGTAAACCACATTGCAGAATATACAGAATATGGGCTACAGGAACAGCACATACTTACTACTTTGATCAGGTATACATTTGCTTTCCTATTATTATTGTAATACACACTACAGAAAAGAGAAAAAAGCAGAATTATCTAAATCACATATGCTCAGTGCTTCATGAAAGACTAAAATCGTATCACAGACAGTAATGTGAATGTCAAAGGTATTGTGCATTTCAGAATATCAAATTCTATAATTTAGCCAATTGCCTATGACAAACATGAAATGGAAATTAGGAAGATGTATTTAGGGGATATATATTTTGCACAGGTAACCAGACTAGCAGAATGTTGTAATTTTTACAAACTTTAGATTTTAATTTTGATGGATTGTTGACTGTTAATAATTTTTAAATTTTGCCATTATTTTATTTTTAACATTTATTTTGTAACATTGCCACAAGGTCATTTTATCTCCATCCAATGGCATCTACATCTTAATATTAAAACAATAACTACCCAGAAAAGGGCATTTCCCAGGGAGTAATGACTGGCTGGGAGGAGTTGATGGCCTGAGGCGCTGCTGAGGGCCATTAACCCTGGCCAGTCATTAATCGCCAGGAAATGCCCTGCACCAAGGTTGTTCTTGCTATTTTAAGCACAGATTGAAGGGGCTGAAATGGACATCTGAGCATACAGGGGTCTAACACATGATGCTATTTCCTTTGTTGCAGTTTATGGAGGACATTTCTACAATCTACAATCCTGATTCCCATCCAGATCACACAGATCATTTTGGAGCGCTCCGTTACGCGCACAGTAACTCACCAAACGGAGAAAACAGTTAGGATTTTTAAGAGATTGTCTTTTCACTCTAAATAATAGTCTGCATATTCACACTTTAATAAGATGAACAGAAATATGCAACTCTTCATGTCACTGTCAGCAGAATTACATTCTAGAAATATCTTTTTAATCACACTGTCTTTATGTTTAGGGCATTTCCTTTGTCAATACTCCTACTTAATGACCGCTCACATATCTCTGCAGAAAAGGAATTTTTAACAGCAACTGCCAAAGCACATCCTGAAGCAGCTTCAGCTGATGCTAGCCATTAAGGAGTTTGTCTTTTCCAATAATCAAGCAGATTGGGTCATTTTCTAGGAGATGGTTGGTGAAGTATTTCAGAAACTGCTTTAATTTTCTCCTACTTCTTACCCTAAGGCTAAAGTTTTAAAGATGGTTCACAGTCCTCACAGAACTCTGAAAATTGTTCTTTTTTTTTTTTTTCCAGGGATCAATAAATCACTTTTTAAAGCAAAAGGATATTCTTAGCATATGTACAAATAGTCTTCTGTCTTACTGAGCTACTCACTATTTTTCAAACCTTAGCTGTGAAAGTAAAACAAACAAAATAAGTCACGGCTTTATAACATGCAGGAAAAAAGTACAGTTCTGCACTAAACTACTTTGACAGGTTTCTCAACAAAGCAGTAGTTTCCATGAGCAAAACATAAAAGACCTTCTCACATTTTTCCTCAAGGTCCTAATTTGTCACCACAAACATGTACATCTGAATCATAAATTGATTGTAAAAATCTCACTGAACTTACCATGTTGTCCTATTTTCAGTTACAAATTGCAGTTTCCAGCAACAGATAATGTGCTTTCTTAAAATAAAATTCCCCCAAATTGATGGCCAAAGTACGTGTTTCCACTTCTTTGCCAGATTAATAACTGTATTTTTGAAAAATTTAGAATAAAAAAAACGCCAGTGGGAATATTGTGCAGCTGGGATCAAACATTATGACATGTTCTGCACAGTCATTTGAACATGCATGATCAGACATTGTCACTGAGTAAATTTTTAGCAGATTTTCTTGTATTACTGTATTGTCTGAGGTGACCCTCTGGAAATGCAGCAAATCTTAGTAAATTGCAAGCAGCATTTGAATTACAAACCCCTTAGTACATCATTTCAGACTAGTACAAAATACAGATATATCTCAGCTTCAGTTCAAGTAATGTTGACAACATGCTAATCAGGTTGTCAAAATGTAATTCAGGAACAACGGTCCAAAGGTTGAGACAGGACTGGGAGGCAGAGAGGGCTTCTGATCCTGGGTGCAAACCTTACAGCTCCTCTTTGTGCACTGACAGTGTAAATCCACAGGAACGGGTTACGCAGCTCAGTCCCCCTTCTCCCACATGCACCAGCAGCAGCTCCCTAGGGCAAGCTCACAGTAGTATTTCCCTAGAAAACTTGCCCAGCTTTTAAGGAATCTGTGGCACAGGAATTCCCTGAGTCAGAGGTGATGCTTTCAAATAGCTTTTCCAGTAGGTTTGTCTCAACCTGCATGTACCTCTGGGACTGGCAGTGCCCCGTAAGAATGAGCTCCACAGCTGCCGAGCCATTTGGTGAAGAATCTCCTATCACTCATTTCCACCTATCACCCTTCTGGTTCCAATCCAGAAAGATGTGAACCACACAAGTGTATTCAAAATGTGAAGGGAAAAAACCAAAAGAATCAACATGCTGGCATAGTGATGGGTTTTGCTTTGTTTTCTTCCTTTCCTAGAAATTCTGTGTTTGATAAGCTTTATTTCAATGTTATTCAGCATTAAGCTGAGATTTTCATAGTGCTCTCTTACTGTAACCCCAGTATAGTCAGCTTATAATCACTCACTGTACATATAAATTTATCACTGGGTTATCCCATGTGCATACTACTTTCATTTCTTTTTCTGGCAGTTCATTGGCCAGTCACTCAGTAATGCAAGATTCTTCACTAACCTTTTATGTCAGCTCTCATCTTTATCTCCCTACATTATACACTATTACCAGCAAAGTTTGCATTCTTAAAATTCTCTTTTTCAGATTGTTAATAAACATTTTAAATAGCACAGAACACAGTACAGATCCCTAAAGAATTTTCCTACAGCTTTCTATGCACTGTGAAAATTGACTATTTATTCCTTAACATTGTTTCCTATGTTTAACTGGTTATTTATTCATGTAGGTTTCTTCCTCTAATCTTATGATAACCTAATTTCTTTCAAATTTTTCAGTGAAGGACCCTATCAAATACTTCTGGAAACCCAAGCTCGCTTTATCATCTGAGTTTCTCTTGATGTCCTCAAAGAACTTTTTTCTTTTTTAAGGCATAACATACTACAAAGGAGGTTCTTTACTCTTTGTTTGTTTTCTCTTTACTAGTTCTGTTTTTTAGAACAGCTTTTACCTATTTGCATACAAGGATAAAAGATTTGAAGCCTGTAGTTCCCCAAATCTCTCCCAGAAAAGAGATTTTACATTGACTCCATGTCACTTCTTTGCTACTTTTCAAGCCTGAAGCAGATCTGCTATAGCCAACATGACTATCAAAACATGCTGGAGATAGATGAGAATTTTCCTGTATTTTCTCATTTTTTTTACTTACACCTAAGCCTCAAGGAGTGAAAATTTACACCACCATATTTTTTAGTTCAGACCCATCTCTATTAATATTCAGGTCATGTGAGACTTAAGCATTTTTTATGTGTTGTGGAAGAGCCTTTCCAAAAAAATTTCCGTCCTTATAAGCAAATGTGATCTCAAAGACACAATACATCAACATTTCTGTTACTAGACTGCTTTGTTCACTGTGTAAATTGGACTTCTTGCTGAATTCCTCCTTAGACCGAACATGGGAAAAATGCATCCTGCTGGCTCACAAAGAGCTGAACCAGGATCAGGAGCAGTGAGGACACCCTCAGGATGGGGGAAGAGCAGAAGCTTCCCTGGAACATGCAGAGGTATATTATAAATGTGTCTGCTGTTCTTTCAGGTCAGCGTTTTTCCTTCTCTTTTCTAGGAATGGTTTTCTTTACTGTTTTTCATCCTCCCTTTTTCTGGTGGTGAATGACAAAGAGAAAAAGAGAACATGGTCATATGCTCTGAGATCTCTTCCCTTCTACCCACCACAGCAGCCACTGGAAATGGAGGAGTTACAGCCATTCTCGTGCTCCACCTCTCTAGGGCCAAGTGATTCAGTTCCTGGACAAGGCAATCAGTGTGAGTGCCTTATTCACACCTCACCTTCCCTCTTCAGCTAGGATTTCCTCTGATGTTAAGGGAATGGGCCTGCTGCCAGTTTTCTGTAGTGAAAGGGATCTTTTCCATA
Source organism: Edolisoma coerulescens (assembly GCA_013397115.1). NCBI lineage: Eukaryota > Metazoa > Chordata > Aves > Passeriformes > Campephagidae > Edolisoma > Edolisoma coerulescens. Next base: position 2,328,229 of record VWZW01007169.1, read on the forward strand.
TGGTGAATTTAACAACTGCTGTGTGGGTTTTTTCACCTCCTACCAAGCATCCATGACGGCTGGCTTTGGGAAGTTTAAGCTGCAGCAATAACAACTTCTGGAGCATTTAAAACGTGATTTGTGGGCCTAAAATTCAGATAAAGCAACCCAGGTAGCTGTTCTGTGCTTCTGGGAGTGTGCAGGCTTCTAGGCAGCCCAGCTTGTGGTTCTCTCTCCTTGTGCTCTGCCCTTTTCAGCTCATGTGGAGAAGCACCTGGACTTTCAGCAAGGGTCCTCTGATAAGCCTGAGAATGCACAGCACATACCCTCCCCCTTCAGGTGACTCTACACTGGTACCAAGTGAGGTCCACATGGGCATGGCCCTACCTGATTGTTTAGGAATATTTTATTCCAAATTTGTAGATATTGAGCTTATCAAGATGCATGCGATTTATCACATGGAAGTACAGCTTAGTAGGTATTTGGAGTACAAAGTATCAGTTCTCTGTGATGGAAAGGTAAAGCTATCTATACTAGCCCTAGGAAGAGCAAAACTATTAATTTTTATAACCTGAAGCAAGTCCGTGACTGGTATCTCAAAATGCAAATACTATGTACATCATCCCACAGGCCTCTAAATATCCATTAAAAGCAAAAAGCTATAATAATACCTGCAAAAATAAACAAATTATTCCTAATACCTCTAATGAGAGATCCAGCCTTGACCTTCTCATAGTAAAGCTGTTAAGTCTATGATTCCTCTGTATCTTTAAAGTTTTCCACCTACTGTCCTGTAATTTTAAGTCTCGAAGGAGATCTACAGCAATTTTAGATATTCTGGTCAATTCCTCTCAGTAACCAGATTACAGGGTCTACTATTAGTGTAGTCTTAGCAAGGAAAAAGGTTTATAAAAATAGATAAATGTTGTTCCCAGTCTAGAGACAAAACCTGTTTTTAAAACCCAAGCTGGTCCTACACATAAGATTGAAATGTAGGATGCCACTTCAGGGATCACACTGGCAAACCAATTAAACCTCCCCATGTAAACTATCCAAATAACTGTTGCAAACCTATTTCTATTCACCTTATAACTTCATCTTTTTGAACACTGCATGTTTCTACACCAAAATTTATTTATAGGAGCAATGCACTCATATATGCCTGTTAAGATTGCGTTTTTCTCCTGCTGTAGGCCCTTATCTTCTCCTATCCTCACAGGGTAGAATTAAACCATATTTGGGTTAGTTACTTAAATTAAAAAAAAAAAAAAATCAAACCAAGAACACACAAACACCAGATCCAAACAAAACCAGCAGCCTTATTTCATACTTCTGTGGTAGAAAAAAAATTCATAACATGAAATCTGATTACACCATTCCAACAGATTAAAAAAAAACCCAAACAAACCCAAAAAATCAAAACCCAACAAAACCCCCACAATGCTACAAAGAAGTTGGTTACCAGCCTGGGATCCAGCGATCTGTTCTCGCTCTCTACCACGGCTACTCCCAACAGGTGTTCCTGGGACATTCTGAACAAAATGTTGAACAAAAATACATCTTTAACAGTTTCAGCCTCGAAAAGCTGCTCTCTGCTGAGTAACTGTCAGAGAGACTGTCAGCAACATTCCGCAAGCAGCAGAACAAACATTAAGACAAGAGTTTTCAGCTTAGTTTGGGGGTCCACGAGTACTAATGTTTCTAGCAGAAGAGGTTTCTCAATTTAACGCATCATGACACTGCTATCTGAATCACAGATTCAGTGTCACAGCTGACAATCTGGTATCCTATGTACATTCCCTAGAGTCATGCAGAAGATCAAACTAATTTGTGTTGAGCTAGGAGGCCAAAAACTTACTTTTAAGACTTCAGTGTACTAACATAGCAATATTAAAAAAATACTCAATTTGGCATCTTCTTCCAAGATCTCAGTTCTTTCTTGTGGTACAAAGTTCTCAGACATTTGCTTGTTTGTGATGGACTTCTCTTAGTCCGGTACAGAATGACATTTCCCCTGCAATCTGTTTTATGAAGTGTCCTGTCAAAGCACTTATTTGTATTGCTGTGACCTCCTGCACATACTCAGACCCAAACTAATTTGCATATTGAGGTTTTTAATTTATTTGCTTACCTTATTACCATCTACAGAGCACCAGTTATAGGAAGGTGTAGAAAGACTATTTGGCAACTGCGTTCATCACCTCCTTAGTGAAACTTCGGTACATGTTTTTCTGCAGAGAAGTATTTTACTATTTTCAAACCTTGCTCTTTTCAAGCTTGTTCTCCTCAGTTTAAATGCTAAAGAGATTACAGCTCCTTGCTTTACCAGCTCACCAAGACATACTGCCACCACCACTATTCACAGCTCCCAGCACAGATAATGGCCAGATTGTAGCTATTGTGAAGTATGTGAATATAAAATTTTAGCAGTAAATTCTCCCCCCAGGCTTTTAAACTTCTTTTTTTAACTTTCTCAGCCACTTCCCAATGACTAAATTTTGTAGGCATTTGCTAATGTAAAAGTGATAGTTTTTTTCCGCACAGTTTTCATTCCTGTCCATTATCATTAGGTGAGTTCTACTCGGCTAAATTCGTATTTCCTAGGTAAATTAATTTCTTGAATGTAACATAAACTGTCATTTTCCAGCCACATTTTGGCTGAAAAGTACACCAACACACCACATAATCAGGTATCTCGTTGGTGAATAAAATATGAAAGTGGGACTTGGGACATTAGCATGAGTTCTTTTACCCCGCTAACTAAAGGACTTTAACCACTGTGCATCCCAGTTATGGCCTAGTCATGAACTGACAACTTTATGCATTTCCCACCTGTGGCAGGTTGACCCCAGTACGCAGCTTTTGATAATACTTCACCAGCTAACATACAAAATCCAGACACCTTCTGCTTTCTCCTCTGCTTGGACCCTTGCAATATTTATTCGCTGCCAGTGGCACTGAAGCAAGTTCCTGGGGGTGGCAACTTTTCCCTCGTCCACTTGAAGTGGATTTGGGGTTGAAGGGAGAAGCTAATAGGAGAGGAGACCGGGAAAGACTGCCAGTCAGAGATATTTGCAAGCTACAAGCAAGAATCAGGAGACAGAAGAAACAAAGAATGAGGCCACCCACTACAGGGGTGAAGCCAGCACAAGGGAAATGCTAGCTCCTGATTTATAGAGGCAACATGTCACAGTTAAGTGGCATTGCCCACTGAGCTGTGATGGGTGGTCCTCTTTCGCATAACCCATTGCAAAATTCAGTTTACATCCTAGCCTCTGTTGGGGGAATTTAACTGCCCTTTATGGTTTGCTTCTTCCCAATGACACAAGATAGAATGCTGTAGTGGGATCATCTTCTACTGAGGTGGCAAATTTGCTCATATCCTTTTCATCTGTTACATAAATCTTACTCCAACTAACTTGTATTTCACAGCAAAAGCAATTACATGTAAGTTTTGATTTGCTTTTAAAAATTTGCCTTAGTAAGATAAGTTTTTTTTTACTGTAATCACTTGAATCCTCATCTGTTTGGCCTTCATTTGAGCAGAAAATGTCATTCTTTGCTTGTTAATTAAGTTCGCGCGAACAGTTCTCAGAAACTGGGTTTGGTTTTAATAAACACACAAAGTAGAAAAAAGCCTTTCTAGAGGAGTGAACAGCAATTGGGTGAAGAAAATTCTGCAAGCTGTAATTATACAGAATATCTCAAAATAAGCACCAAGAGACTTCTCCTCAGTGAACAAAATTCTGTTTTCAGTTAGCAACAAATTTACCATTATAATTATATGACAGTTTTTAGATGAGTTCACAGGCGTGTTTTAAAAATCCCTGTAAGCAATGCCAAGGTCTACTTCTGGGTGCTGCTTCCCCTATGCCCACGCAGGCGTTACCAGCCTCAAAGGTGCCACAGGAGCAGCCATAGCCAATGTGCAGAAACTGAATTCACATCCTCAAAGTAATAACTCACATATAATGAGGGATGATCAGAAGATGTTCACCCCAGGAACTCTTGAAGAGTGGGACTTCTTCATCCCACACACAACGCTAGGTCTCAGAAAATTCAAATCTTCCATTTGAAATGCTGCTAGTGCTTTTCCTCACAGAAGAGAATGGTTTGATCTCAAGCATGAAGTGCTGTGAGGGATTTTTGGTGAAGACTGCAGTGGGATAGCATTCCCACAGCAGAAACGGCCAACAGTCTGCCTGCATGCAATATCCAGGATTTTGACAACAGATGTTAAAATCAAAATCAGGGAACAGGATATTATCTTTTGGTTCATGCTTTCATTATGATGAAGCTCAGTCACAGTAAATAAAGTGACAAGAATCTCAGCAAAGAAACACACAGCCCATTCACAGTGAAGTAGGATATTAAACATGCAGCACTTTTACTGTCAATATGAAATGTTTAAACACTTTTATACTTGCTGATGTGCACATTTAAACATTAGGAATAAGAAAAAAACCCTTGATCATCTTCATGTCATAATATATTCAGGAATGTTCACTTATTTTTGCTCATAGCTGAACCATGAAGGTAATAACTTCAAGACAGAAGATATGCAGGCTCTGGGATTTCTAGTTCGATCCATTCGAGATAATGATTGAGGAGAATTTTAGTTTCTACCTCATTGTCCTTATTCACAAGAACAGTAGCTGAAAACCATTTATGCCAGCTAGCTGGTGTCATTGCTCCCAACTGTGATCATTACTTTTGAGACAGATATTCCCCAGAGCCAAACAAGCTCTAACAAAACTCTATCCTTGTAGTGAAGTTTACTTTAAGTATTGGGTTTTTTCACCTAGAGCACTCAACTGCTTATAGAAATACCATAAGCATCTTTCACATTTGGATTAAGAATGAAAAAACCACATATTCGTGTTATGATCAAATTCAATTCACAGTAACAACTCTTATTATAAATTACATACGATCTTAAATACAAAATTATTCACACCAGAACTGCCAAGCATCCACACTGGATCAACTCTTTCCCTTGATATTATCTATTTGAAAATAAACATCAGCCTAACTAAAAAATCATGATTGTCCTCTGCATAACAGCAATTTCACAGAATTTCCTGTCATAGATATTATTCGGATGGGCTTTTCTGGTTTTTAACAGTGTACCTGTATGTCAATAAAGCAATTTGCATTCTATTGAATAAATACTATGTGCTTCCACAGATCTGTAAACTAGAGATTCCAAGTAAGTATGTTGCATCTTTATGATTGAGTGGCACTTACGTGGTTTGGAAAGTCAGCCTTCAGTTCAGTAATGCTTTTACACCAATATGCTGCTGTTTTCTCGCTGATCAGTTCGATGTTTAGGAAAGAGCCTTGGCCTGGGCCATACAGAGGACCTGAAGTAGTTCCACGCACAATCCTTGGAGAAACATTGGTCACAATATCCTGCAAAACAGCAAATTCTTTTAATTATAAAGAAAATGCCAACATGGGATACCTAAGAACAGCCATACGAAATATCATTCAAATGGTGCTTCTGTGTTGGGCATACAAGACCTTGTGTAGAAACCTGTGAGGGCCTCAGTCATGTCCCAGCAGACATGGGAACTATTCCCCCCAAAGGTGATCAAAGTCCATGTCCTACACTCACAGGTGAAGCTCAGAGAGGTGCAGCTCACCAGCCTCTCTGCTGCAAAGGCATGGGCCAGGCATGAGCAAAAGTACACCAACACATCAAACTTCACAAATAAAACCATATGATTAAAAGAGATAAAAATCAAAACACGAAGCACAAAAATAGTGAAAATAAAGATTAATATTGTAAAGTGTGACATTTCTGAAGGTCAATGTGAGGTTAGCAAACAATTTTGAAACATACAGTAAACACACAAAATGTTGACTTGTTTAGTAGTCTTAATTAAGCTGCGATGTCACCAGATCTATATTAACAAAGAACCGTAAATTCTGACATTATTTAAAACTAAAGAGAAACATAGATGGCAAAATGTTCCTTTTGCCAATTTCCAATTAAAAATAATTTTGAGTAAAGGTCATTTATTTACAAACGTATCAGAATTATTTGTTTAAGTACCCCTCCTAACCATCTTGTCATTTTTAGTGAGATAACATGAACCTCTATTAGTATATAGCAATTAAGGTAAATTTACATATTTTAATTAAGAAGCATCCCATATAAAACAATTAGGGTAATAGGCATACTAACTGGATTTCATAACATTTGGACGTTTTTCCAGCTAGATAGACAGGAAACCTTAATTAGCATTAATTAGCACTGATCTGCATATGTTTGATAAGGCATACCCTTGCCACAAAAGATTACTTATTCCTGAATCTGCCAAATGCTGCAGTTACAGAGGATAAAGGGACTTTTCTTCACATTGTATGTAAATTTGAGGCAATCTTAATTTGCTTATAAAGTTGAATTATTATACAGTAAATATGCACTAGTATTTTATATTGATAGATAATTGTATGTCCATTTACATATGTAAAAATCATACAAGGTAATCTCACCAGTTCATCTATTTTCAGACCTAATAAGTCTGGAACATGGACACCACATTAATCCCCATTTCTCCTATTATAGTATTTTCCCTTCATCACAAAAGCTTCACCTCCCTCTCAACAGTTAAATTATATTTTCAGAAAAAAATAATTCAGAACACTTTCTGAATTTATGCAAACCAAAACCATACAGCAAAATGCACTCCCCTCGCTCCCTAAACAAATTACAAAAATTGCAGTTTATGCAGAAGAACCATTTACATCAGTTTGCTCCACATTATCCTCTTGAGCATTTCACTCCTTTTAAATTGCCTCAGAGGAGCTTGTGCTTTGACTTCATGCAAGACAGCTGTTCATGCACACTGGCCACCGTCCCCTGTGAGGAAACACGCAGCCAGTGACCGGCAGTGCGACCCGAGTCCTTCAGGCACAGGGCACACATGGGCACGTGCAGCTGGGCGTTACCTTGACCACCCTGACCGTGCTGCAAGCAACCGCGGGCTACCTTCTCCCCTGCTCCAAAGCAGTCAGCAGCTCTGTAGCTACTGCAGCATGGCACTCAGCCTGAGCTAACAGCCTGTCTGCTGGTGGGAATTACCACTCCTGGGTTTAGTGCAAATTATGATGACGTGCGTGGTCTGACTTCCATTTTGCGGCTCGCTTGTGTGCACGTGTTTGCCAGATAATGCTTGGAGCCACCATGGTACCGTTTGTTATCTCACTCTGTGCAAGCCTTTGTGTTCTTCCGCTCACTTGCAAGACTCAAAGATTCAAAGACTGAGATATTGCTGCCTAGATTATACCTCTTGTGCGCCTCCCAAAGCCTCCGTCTGCTTCCATGCAAAAATACTCTGAAGTTTTCCTATCTGCCTTGGGTCTCCAGACAATCTCTTCTCCTTTCTATAAAGAGAAACCCCTGCTGCTGAAGCCCCATGGCTTTGACACACTCTTTCCCAGAGCTCAGTTATAGTCAACATCTGAGTGACAATTTCTCTCTCCAGGATCCCACGAAGTTGAATCAGGGAATGCACAGACTCCACAAGCCGACTCAAAAGCAGCCATTCTTCACTGTAATGACCAAAAGAGATACACAGAGCCATGTGAAATAGTAAACACACATACTTCTCTCTGCCTACATTTCCTCACTGTTGACTTTTCCTTCAGATTTTGTGCGATCCCCTTTGGTGCTCAGGGACCTTTCCCTCCCACTCCCCAGCAGCACAGACATCGGTTTCTTCCAATGAAGAAGGAGAGGCTTCACTGCCTCCCTACTGCCTCTGTGTCACAAGACCTCTTTGGTGTGTCCGTGCATCCCTTTATCTTTCCTGACCAAGCTGTTTCTGCTTCCAAAAATCCTTCCTGGCTTTGAAATCCAAACATTACCACCTGGCTGCTTTGTCTTGGCTCCTCCCGGGAGAGATATGCTGTCCTTATTTAAGATCTCATTCCTCATTTGCCCCTCCTAGTTAAGAGTAAACTAGATGGAAAGAGTCTGTAATGACTGACACACTGGCACTCCTCCTGTCTCTTGTTAGCACATGACAGCCCCAGACACTGGGCAACTCAGTTCATGGAAACAAAATGGAATTTATAACTTACGTGATTATTCAAGGAATCTGTCTATGTACATACAAAATAAAATCACACAAGTGACAGAATAGAAAATTGTCTCTTTGTGATGAGTGTGAAATACCTACAGGGAACTTGCCTTACCAACCTCTTAATCTTTTGTCTCCTGCCATGGCTATGAGAAAGCTGAACAAGGAAAGAGGTGGGCAAAGGATCTATTGGCTGGGCTTAGTAAACTTCATGGCCCTTGGTCTTAGGAATGAACTTTACACAGTACCACAGGTTGTTTCACTAAAACAGGAAATTCTGGTGGCTGGCCAGTTGCTGTTGCTGTCTTCAAAACCAGCAGGTAAGTGCAGAGCAGCTGAAGTAGCCCTTGTGCTCCAGTCCATGCAGTTTATGACAAACCACCTTCTGGTGTTGTAATTGAACACTGACTCTTCCTGTTTGTAGGAGTTGTGAGGCCAAATGCTGGCACTGATAATTCCTTTTCTTTTCTCTAATGCCAGTTTTTTCCTTTTATCCCAACTTATGCACACAACCCTTTTATTGTTAATAAAAATTACTGTATGCCTAAAAAGACACAACAGAACTGACATAAGAAGCCTGACAGGAAGTACTTCAGGTTTGAACCTAGAAACTTTATTGGTTCTAAACAAAGAGATGATCTGAGCGATGAGTTGGTGTGGTTCCTGCATGCAGGTGAGAGGAGAGGTCGACATACAGGAATAAAAGAATGTCTCCAATGTCCAAAACAAATCAAGTATCTAACTCCCCCATTCAATGGAGACAATGAATGATCCTTGAGAAAAATAGCACAGCACTTTCATGCACTCTGAAGACCAAGGACAGAAGACTTTTAACAAAGAGCTAGGGGAGAACAAAGCTTGTATCTTTCCACCCTAAAAGACAAAGCCGTGGGGAAAAAAACCAAACCAACTGAAAAAATAATTGGCAAAGATAACAGAAAATACCACATAAAATTACTCTGTTTCATGGGGAAATACTGAAATTCAATGTGGATTTGGGGATTAAGGAAACTGTGTTCAGTACTAGATTACAGCAAAACAACCTGTTTTGGGGTTAATGTAAATGAAGAGAAACAGTGACAACAAATAGAATCAAGGGTCAACTGTGAATCATGAATATTTCAGTTACTGAATTTCTTCCATTGCCTCAGAAGCTTATTCATTTCTCCAGGAGAGCACAGCAGAAACAAACACACTAATCCTGCAAGTATCTCTAGTTCAGGACATCACCAAAGAAAGTGGTGCTACACAGATAAAAGCACTAATATCCTGCTACTTTTGGATTCCTCTCTTCTGCGTATGACCAATTCTGGTATTCTAGTAACTTGAGACTGAGTTAATTTGCATTACACATATATTTCTGTTCCTGTTGATTAATTAATTAACACACTGAAAAGATGACCCAAGGCATTGATCAGGCCCCATTTGCTCTAATAATCTCTGAACTCTGCAATCAGATCATTGAATTCTAAACTGCTTAAGTCTTATGGGCTGGGAGATTTGAGACAACGTTTTAAAGATAAAGTCCAGACACTCAGCAGCTTTTAGTCAGCTAAATTTAAATAAAGGCATGTATCAATATATCAGTCCATACCTTACTAGTCATTCTGAAATTTGTTTTGCTTCACACTGCCCACATTTGCAGCTGGTAATTGCCAGAGATGTTTGTAGTGTAGAATTGCAACCATGCTGCCTATAATGACCAATGAAAGCAGGACAGCAGGGGCATTTCAAGTTTTAGGGCATCCAAAGGGTTTCTGGGCATAGCGCTAGATCATGCAATAAGTACATCCATTGTGTGTCTCTCCTAAACCAATCAGCAGGAAATAATTCACATTGTGACTATTAACATTGTCATCTGAGGGCATGGAAGTTAATGACACGTAGAAATTAATCAAGCCATTCACCCCTCTCTCAGAGTTATTGTTTTAGGGGAACCAAGAAGATAGCACTTCATTAACTGAGTTCACTTCTTATTTCATAATCATGTCTCCCAGAAACCAAAAAAAAAAAAGGAGGAAAAAAAAAGTATCTGGAGCAAAACGTGTTAAGAGGCCAGCTGCAGAAAAGCAGTCTCCCAGGAGGTATGCCACCTCATGCCTATTCAGTTGATGTAGTTATTCTAGGCAAATACAATAAAAGATATATAATAATATGAAAAGAACCAAGAGAATAAATCTGTATGATTTTTCCTATCAAAGCTCTGATGTGTTTCTGTTGATTTGCAGAGCACAAAACATTCTTTTTCTGCCCAATTTTTTTCAAAATATTTCAGGTAACAGAATGCTAATGATCACTTGAAATAACAGGGTTGCTGTGGGGAAAAGAGGGGTAAAATTAAAGAAAACTGGAAAGTTACAAAAATTGCAGTTAATGTACATGCTAAGGGGGGATGAAACAGAATATGGAGAGGAGTGGCAAGTTACAGACACAGTTATAACAATATGGAAAATTATAGGGAGAAAATGTGGCTGCTACTCCCTGGATGGAATGTGGTCAACATACACAACTTCCCACACACAATACATGCTCCACCCAAACATAAAAAATAGTATAAAAGTAAGTTAAAAATGGGGAGAAGATAGGGAAGACTCCATCACAGCTTCTGGGATCAGCTGAAGGGAGCCATCTTCTCACCCGCAGGGATGCCCATTGGGAAAGAACTGTACTTCTATGTATACTGATTATCTCAAGCTAGCTTTTATTAGGAATTAGAGCCTATCCATCTATTGCTTTGAATACAATCTTGCAGCCAGATACTATTACCAGCAATCTTTGAACTTTAACCTGTCACAATCTTCTATTACATTAATAAAGAATGCTATTCTGTAAACTGTTAGTGGGAGATCTTCAGAGGCACTGGCAGTTGCTGGCAGTGAGTCATATACTCAACTGTGGAGCCCCAGGAAGGGCTGTCTCTTATGTTGTCTGTGTGTGACCCTGAACATGTCAGTGGAGCTGCCCTCTGATCCAGTGACTGCTCAGTGAAGGGTCCCCGTAATGGGACACTGACAGACTGGTCAGGCACAAGGGTGTCAGCTTTCCTGGGACCTGACAGACTAACCAAACACAAAGGGGTTGAGAATATCACCCCTTTTACATGACAGTTATTTAAGAGAACATCTGGGCATTTTTATTCTGGATATGGAAAGAAAATAAATTAATTGTAGCTTTAATTAATATATTAAGCAATTGTACAACTATTCACTCCTGAAGTACAGCTATTCTGCAATGTAAATGGCTGAAGTGCAGTTAAGGTTTCAAGTAAGATTTTTGGATTTTAAAAATACATTTAATCATGCTATAACAAGTGCTAACATAAGTTTTCTTCACTCTGAGAGACTTCTATGAGACTCAGAGAACCTGCCTTGCAGTGTTGGCCCCCAAAGTCAATGAAAGTCACTTCATACTTCAAATTAAGCTTTTCTCAGCTTTAACATATGAAAGCAGATAGGAATTAGTGACCATTGTCAGTTTCTTTTCATTAATATGAGAAAAAAGATTAAACACAATGTGCAGATTACTATTTCTAACAAAGTTAATTTATTTGACCTTTCTTTCTTCTAGGAAAGGAGGGCATTATACTTGCCAAGTGGAGTATGCATCTGTACATTCCTGGGGTTGCTGCTCACTAAACGTCAATGTGAGCACCAAAGCAGCCACAATGGCCTCTTTGCGAAGGAGAAATCTAAATAAATAGCTTATTAAGGTACTTTTAGTCGAGTATGTCAAAACAGCATACCTAAAGTTAGTATACAGTAAATGGCAATGTAAAAAAACAGCTCAACTGTAAGTTTCTATGTTAATACACCACCTTCTTTAACTGAGTAACAAAGTACAGTAGCTGAAAAATGCAGTTATTTAACCAAATTATGATGTGCTTTTCTCCCCAACATTTCAAAAATATATCTAAAAGGTTGCATAGACTTCAAAATCTAGTATGTGTGAAATGTTTTTAGAGCTTATTTTCTAAATGCTTTAATCAACCCCCCAACATCAAGATGCAGTTTTCCCTAATTACAGTAGAACTTGATTACAATTTCACCTATTTGAAAATATGGAGGAGAAATTGCCTTTTTCTGCCTAATATCACAGTAGTTAAAGCATTCTGGAAATCTGGCTCACTGCTGTTTGCACACCCTCATAGATACGACCGGCATCACAGACTTATGTCCTCGTAATTCCCTGCCAACTCTCACTCAAGGTCTTGTGATGATTTGCCTCTTCTGTGACTCAGCTGTCTAGCCAGACTGTGTCTAGTATCACCCCTTCTGGAGTTTTAACCATCCACAAAAGGCAAGTGAAACCTGAAGCAACAATACCACTGCACGCAGCACTGTTCCTACACAACCCTTCCGACTGGCTCCTCCCCTCCTCTCTGTCAGAACTGAGACATACTACATCTCTGCAGGGTTTCTTCCATGAGACCCAAAGCACTGACTTGCTCTCCTGAATTTCCCCAGGTCAGAATTTTTTCCAGCTGAACGGGAAGATAAATGTGCAGCAAGGACCTCTACAAACACAAAACCATTCCAACAGTTACAGCCATGAAGACCTTATCTAGTAGAGTAGGATTTTTGCAAAACATGGGAAGATTTACTGGCTCATGGAGAAAGGCAGGAAAATTTGCTTATGATTTCTGCCCAAGGAGGTTTGATGTAGCCACTGGCTGGCACCTTCCAGTGCACAAACCAGTGCTATGTTTCACGCAATGCTGCCTGTTGAACTTGTAACACCTGCATTTAGCATTTTTTTTAGTGAGGGAATAGGCCAGACTTTATTCTTCCCATATGAGCACAAAACCTCATCCATGTCATTTCCTCACTCTCTCCTTCTCTTTCCCTCAGTGCACATAGAGGCATTTTTTAAAAATGAAAACCACCTTGACAGAAAAACTTACCTCAGAACTTCCCACCATGCAGAAACTGCTCTAATTTCTCCACCACCAGGTATGAGAAATAAAGTACCATAAAGACACCTCTTTTTTCTCATTGCTTCTGTGAATGAAGTCTATACCTAGCCCTCTCGTTCCTCTTCATTGCTCTCCTTTTCTTGAAGACAGATAATGATAATATGATGTAAAATAATTATTTTTAAGTTACTTCACCAAAATAAAAACGGAATTAAAAAATACATTACTTCCTCAGCGTTCCAGCATTTTTTACATTGGTGATATAAAGCATAAGTGTTCTGATCTCTCCACTAGTACAGAACACATCTTGTAAAGGAACCTTGCTGTAACTTACAAATTGTGCTCCTGCAGCTTTTATATAAAAGATCTATTATGCTACAGAGGGGAAAAGGATACCTTAAAGATATTCTCATCTGTCTTTTGATGTCTGTTTGTCCTGTGTTTGCAATGATGAAAGTACCCAAATCTGTACTTATATTCCAGAAGTCTGGAACACAAACAGTGCTTGTAAATCTTCCTTAATATCCTGCTCTATTTCTTGACTAAATAAGCTGAGTTATGCATACTCTTTTTTTTAAAAAATAGACCATTACCTCATAAATGCTTTTACAACATTAAACCATCGCATTTGTGTTTATTAAACCAATTTAACACTACAGCTTCAGCGAGTAAGCTGGCTTTCCAAATCACTAAGTTAGCACAGAAAACTGCAGCCCCATAAGGGAAAAAGCAATGCGTCAGGACTTTGGAGAAAAACTGCTGAACCACTCATATTGTGTGAAAGACAAATGACAAGTAAGAGGTTTAGTTACCACATATTTGATGTTATTCTATACTGTCTCATTAGTGCTTTAAGATTTAACCATGAGAACGCATGAGAAACTTCCAAATTTACAGACACCAAACTTCATTTCTACCTAAGCTGTTATCACTGCTTGCTCAGCACACCTTCCTTACTAATGCAATTCCCAAACAGAAGGCCATCAGCACCGATAACTCGTGATGAAGACAGCAAAATCCCAAGATCTTTAGATAATCTTACTAGATCAGTATATTAAAAAAAAAAAATTTACTCTCTTTACCTAAGAATAATTGTGGAACAATCCCATCCCACTGTAAGTCAAACAGAAATGGTTTGCTGACCTTGCTTAAAACAACAGCCATCCCCCAAACTTTGTTCATTCAGACATGAAAGTTTGTCTAGAAGTTGCAATATTATAAACTTAAGCTTCCTAAAATAATAAATTAGGAGGTTCAACTACAATACAAATTATGAGTAAAAGTACAAAAAATTAGAATAGCAACTATAATGTTTATGTCAAATCTACAAATATTTTCTAGTTGAGTTGTATATTTTGTAAGAAAATGAAGTATTTGATCTTTGCTGACAATTACATTTGCTTGAGTGGTTTAAAAAAACCTCACTTTTTAAAATACAAGGCCATATTGCTTTAAAATTAAAACATTTAATTTTTTTCTCTTTTTTTATATATTTGCTTGTTTCCTAGGCATTAGAATATAAGGGCACTTTTACTGTAATTATGAAAGATAATTTTTAAAATGTATTATGTCCTACAGCACTTTGTCTTGACAAACAATTACTAGATATCACATCCAACAGAATACAAAAAGCAATTTCTATCACAAGGTTAAAATTAGTCTTTGAACAAAAGATGCTTTCAAAGCAAATCCAAATTCTCATCAGCTTTATATCAGTTTCTCTGTGAGAGACAGGGAAGTGAGGGATGGAAAGGAGAGAAAGAAAAAAAACCCTGAAGGACACTTGAAAAATTTCCTGCTAATGTTCAGTGTGAGCACACATTTTATCAGCTTTCTGATAAAGGTCTAAGCAGAAGGACATGATTAAATTTCTGCTGTCAAACTGTATTGTGGTCAAAAACTACACCCATCAAAGAAGAGAGAAGTAGAACTTACAGTTCTCGAAAGAAAGTTGTATCTGTATGTAGATATTCACTTTTGCATCTGTTTTTGCTGTTCAGGGTTATTGGTTGGACTCGATGATCCTAAGGGTCTTTGCCAACCTAAATGATTCTATGATTGTTGGGTCTTGGTGTTTTGATATAGTAAACTACCTAATGAACGAATGGTTGCTTTAGCTGACTGGTGAGAAAAATGTTCAGTAATTGCCTTAAAACAGTAATTAATTTTCAGTAAGAGGTCACAAGAACAGAAAACCACGATGCCAATGATGCAATGCTAATGATTTGAGGAGAAGAGAATGGAATAAAAGAGCAGTACATGGGTAAATAAAATATCTGCACTGATTGCAACTTTTGATCTGTATCCTAAACTGAAATTTCTGTGCCATGGCTTTTAAGGACCTGTGTACATTCACAAAGGTGGAAAATTAATGCATAATAACTGAAATACAGTACTTCAGTCTATAATGCTTACCCTTGGGACTACAGTGGATTTAGATCACAAAAACTTGACTTGCCTTAACAGAATAATTATTTTGCAGAAATCTAAAAATATTAGTCCATTTTTAGCTGTTAGGGAATGTCATCCTCTAATCAGTTGTGATGTAAATGTACTTAATTGACCAAATAAAGGAGCAGCAATTCTTAAGACTTCTTTCTAGATGAGTGCTATTGAATGGTCCCATGAAATGGGAATGAAAAGGCACTTTTAAAAGTGTGAGTCTAAGAAAATCAGGGAGGAACCAACATAGGGAAGATCCCTTAAAAAAAAAATAAGATCCAGGAAAGAGAAGGAAGAATTGCATGACATATTTGCAGCAGCAAGTTTGAAAGAGTCACTAAAGGGAGTCATGCTTACAAGGAGAATACAAATTCTCTTCTTGTACTTGGTGGGGAGACCAAATTAATATAGTTTTTTCAAACATCATTATTAGACAAAACTCAATGTTAGTTTCTATAATACTGTTTTCTAATTGCTAAACAAAATACTGTAAGAAGGCAATAGGGCAACATCAGTATCGGGAGGTTCCTAACAGGATGACCTCAAAGCCAAGACTCACAAGACCACAGAATGAGCTCCTCTGGAGGAAAAATAGAAGAGAATTGCAGTTCATCTCATAATTCTACCACAGCAATACTAACGGCTGCTAATTAGGCATGTAACTTCACACTGGAAAAAAGCAAAGAGGTAACTATTTATTTAAGAGACAATATTACATGGATTAAAAAAGCTCCTGTCAACAACTCTGGACACCTGTACCAAGCTCATTTATTGCCTAATTAAATATTAACATGTCCTGATAGAATCTGTGGTATAATTTTAATTACTGTTTTCTCACTGGGAAGCCATATAATCAATGTATTTCTAGCTGTTCCTAGAGGCTGTCTTGTAAAACTCCATTAGTAAATTGTGAACCATCACTAAAATACTTTCCTCCAGATTTCTGTAAGTAAATCAAGACTATTATATTCTCCTAGGAGGAGGGGAGACTAGATGCCTACCTTCAGGGGAAAAATATATGATTTCCTCAGTAATCAAGAATAAAAATCTTTTAACTACAATCCTATTTAAAGACTTGTTAAAATTCTTGCACAAAGAATCAATATCAGGGAGTTACAGATCACCACAGTTATATTTAAATTTATGTATAATCCAAAATATTTTTATTGCTGGATTGAGTAATTAGGATGAGAGTCACATTACTTCCTTCAAGCATGTATTTAAATTTTCTGCTGGGGATGAATTGCAAATATTGAGGTATGTCTTGAACCTACTTACGTGTTTTCTTTTTCCATTAGGATTAGGAATGCTAAATACTATAAGCATTGATTAACATTTGTGTGTATTTAGGGGTGAGAAATGCAAGGAAACAATACCAATTCTATTTGGGATGCTATTTAAATAGCTAGGTATGTAACTTTCAAAGTATCAATTCTCCAGGAAGCATTAAACAATTTCAAGTCATAGAAAATGAGGTACAGGGAAGATGGAAGTACCTAAAGGAATGTTATGCTTTGCATTCCAATGATGATCTAGCCATAGATTACTACTTTGATAACAGAGCTCTTAAACATTAACTTTGTTTTGAACATACTTCCTTTTATCTTTTTCTATGTAGAAGTCCTCTGGAAGCCAAAGGGTCTTTTTTAAGAGCAGGGATTTCAAGGCTAAGCCACATTCTCAGAGCCTGATTATACAGAGATGTGGATAACATAATCATGGGGATAAACAAACCATGAAAAGATCAGCCCCTGTGAATTTTAACTCAGCATTTGAACATCTTGTAAGAGATTCAAACCAATTTTAATTCAGCACTACATTTAGACAGGATCTTTAAAACAGATTTTGATTTGTGCTGGAGGCCTCATCTACCTTAAAATTCATGAAAAAACCCTAGCATTTTCCTCTTTGTATTGGCTACCAGAGTAAGGACCCACATTAGAGTATTGCATGCAAACTGTTAGATTTTATGTTCACAGACAAAAGTAGTTGAACTACTTTTGAGAGTATGTTTAAGCTAAATAAAGAAAAATCAAATAACTGACAACATTCTTTCAAAATTACTTTTCTATGAATCAACTTGCAAAGAGTCTCAAATCTTGCACTGCAAATTAAACTATCATCCTGAATTAGTTATCGTTTTTGTAATGACTAATAGGTTTCTTTCTGACCCCCTGAATTATGGGACAAACTCTGCTGGCTCTGTTCTATCAATATTTTGATTGATAAGGATGCTGTACTTCTCTGGTAGGACAGCTCATACAGAACTTGGGACAGGATGTAAACATCCCAGGGGAGCATTTGGAAATGCAAACCCTGAGTGGACTGAGCTCAGAAAGGGTAGAACCAGCATGCCTGGGTCTGTCATTGGGAGATCTGAGTTCCTCTGAGAGCACTGTGTGATCATCCATCAGTCATCATGAGGGCACCACACATGGGCTCAATAATCTAGACAGAAATGGCTTTTTCCACTTGAGAGCTTCAAAGTGGAGATTTCCTGCCTGATGGGCTGATTCTGCTTTTCCAGACTGAGCTCTTAATAAATAAACATTCAGTGTTTGCAGATGTTATACCCTCTCTGACAGGCAGAAATCCATGTAGAGAAGTGCTGAAGTGCACATTGAATTTTTATGCCAAAGGACAAGCTCTGTTTCCTATCTGCTTGTGGCAGACACAGAGGCCCCATCTCAAGTCTGGTTTTCGTCTACATTCACCTGAAGTTTTCATAGCAGTAGCTTATTCAATGCCTATTAACTTTTTTAAATGCCCATGAAAAATGACACATTCTATTGGCTTTTAAAAATCCACCCTGTGGGACATAAAACACAAATTTAATAAAGCAAAAAGATCAAAGCTCATTAAAATACTCTTGTAAGAACTGAAAGCAGCCATGATACATGGAAATTCCTAGCAGGACCATTCTCCTGTTTACCACCGAGGAAAAACATTATTCTAAGCTAAGCATGTCCTTTTTCATTAAATGTATAACAGGTCCCAAACCCCAGCCCCCTCTGAAGTCATTGCTCAGGTCTGTCAGTTAAGTAAATATGCTCATCAGAGGATCTAGCAGGCACACACAGATAAGGTAGATATGAAGTCCATTTCCCTTGAAATCAATAGGAAGGTGGCTGTTAGACACTATAATTGAGTTAGGGTTTCATTTGGCAATCTGTGGTAAATGTTCCCACTATTACTGCCACAGGGGTGCAAGAAAGTATACCACAGCTGTGGCTGGATCTCTGGCACCATTAATGGCACAGCCAGCTGAGACCTGCTACCAAAGGCTTATGCATGCTCAAAACTGGAATACTAAGAGTAAGTCTGTCCTGAGCTAGAGAGGGCAGAACACAGGGATTGTCTCTGCCTCCTTTTTCCTACCATGGAACTGTGGAGTTTAAAGCACACCTCACTGCGTGCTAAACGTCACTAAAAACCAGGATATATCCATTACTTCCACATGCCAGGTCACAAGAGCAATCTCACTCCAAGGGCAGTGAAGCCGTTTGCATCAGGACCAAGGAGAGCTCCACAGCACCGACACCCAGCGTTACCTCACACACCCAGGAATTCCCGGGACTCTTCTCAGCCCAACGCTTATCCCCACGTATGGAGACTAATCTATACAGCATAGTCAATGCTCACTTAATGCACAACAATTAAGTATACAGGCAGGTAGAGACGGCATGTTTCTGCTTTTGGAGGCATTAGGGGTCTGGATTTTTACACCTCTGCTACTTTAGACAACCTTCCCCTAGTGCAGCCAGTACAGGGTGGGGCAGACTTCTTTGCTGAACACCTAGAATAGGACAGATAAAACTGTTTTGTACACAAACCAGTACAGCAGGAATTCATGGGATTTAAATGGGATTTTGTAAATTACAATGCAAACACTGTAGTGCAGATCCCAAGAGGATCAACAAAATCGGACAAATTCTTAAACTACACTCAGAGAAACTAGTTATTGTAGGATTGTATTGTAGCTGTAGCATTATTTTAAGATGGAAACCAATTGGGCATTATATAAACTCCTTTCTTTATGCCACACATCTTTTCACAACTTATATTTGTATATTTTAATTTTATTTAAACATATATGCCATATATATGCATATTTGCAAAACAAATTGCGTAATTTTTGAATTTGCATAATCCATACTTTAGTGAAGTTTTTTTTTTTTTTTTTTTTAGTTTTGGTACACTTTAACCCATAGCCTCCTTAAGGGAAAAAACCTGCTTAAAATCTGACTCACACCGTTATTCTGTGATATTTAGTGTCATTAGTGGTAATAACCCTTCTTAACTGGGCCCATTCCTGCAATTAATTTAGTTTTCACAGTTCCCATCAACTCCAATATTCATTTCAATATGGCTTCACTGCCAGATCCGAGCCTTAATAAAGTAATACCATTTTTACCTTTTTTTTTTCCTGTGACTAGAAGGGTTTTGAGAATGGCTAATTTCCAAAACACTGTACGTGTACAACCACCAACAACCCAGCCTTTGTGAAGGAGTGTGAGCACTGCTTCTACTGCAGTTGTTTAAAAGTGACTTCTCTTTCACTACAGCCATTCTGTTCTGCAGTAATGTAACAATCTGTGAAAACACATGCACCTGCTTCTTATTTACACATACTGGATTTTATATCATGAATTTGCCTAATTTTAATTATGCATCATTGCCTAGCAATACAGGAAACAGAGCTACCCCCATCTCGATTGTGAACACCAGCATCTCAAAAGATTTTTTCTTTCTTAAGTGAAGGTAAGTTACTGCATTAAAAATAAATGAGGTATTTTTTGTCAGTTGATTGGACACTGAGTACACATAATAAATCACCAAGAGCATTGTATGCTGGTCTACGTGCTAACCTTGAGCTGCAGTTTATCTATTGCCTGCAATTCAGGAGACAATAAGGTATTTTACCCAATCAGCTGATCAGCTGAAGGAACTCAAAAGACTGAAATGGCTTTGAAATACACAGGCTTTTAGATATCAAATTACCTCTGGAACCCTCTACCCTGAAGTAACTCAAACAAAACCCATTTGAAATACTGCTTCAATATTCAAAAAAATCAATAATTTAAACCACAGGTTGAACATTTTTACTGCTTCCACTGCAGACTGTCATTTTTTGAAATGAAAATGCTAACGGCACCAAAGGGGAAAGCTCCGGCCAGCAGCGATGTGTGTGCAGGCGTGGATTGGCTGGAAATGTTGGCTTACTTTTCCTCCCCCAGTAACGTTTACATAAGATCTCTCAAAATAAACACCACTTGGAAAAAAAATGTTTTTCTTTGTTGCATTTGATGTTTCTGTCCCTGAGAGCTCAGCTATATCAAGACACCTCACTGTAAACACACATGCTGAATGCAAATACTACATCCTCAATTATGCTATTGAGTCATATTATTTTGTATGTAACAGGCACTAACATCATGGTTTTGAATACCAGCAAGCACACTGTGAACTCTTGATTAATAGATAGAGAAGCAGGAATTTGGGTGATGCTGCGTTCCAACATTTACAGTAGGAACAGGAAGCAGTCCAGCGCATGTTGCAAAAGCCAAACGAGTATGGATGGTCCCCTGCCCATGATACCAGCTCGGTTAGGCAGAGAAACGGCTGGCTGGAAAAAGTTTTCTTAAAAGACAAGGAAAACACATGAGGAGGAGACCTGGTAGGAATGTGAACCCTTGAACATAATTGAAGCAAGCTAGACATGGAGGATGTTGGAGACAGAATCAAGTCTCTCCTCTGCATACATTTGACCACCAGATTTAATTTTAATGGAGTTTGAAATACGTCACTTTCTGTAGAAACTGTTATTTTTTGGTCATTTAAAACCTCATTAAATCCTTGCACTCTCTGGAGCTAACTTTTTACAATTGTGTTAAAGAAGGAATGTAAGAAATACAAAAAATACTACCCAAAAAGCAAGGAAATAAACATCACAAGACAGATACATATCTACACGTATACAACTCCCAACACACAGTAAGAACAATTTTTGTTATGGTAGCAAAGCATCACTTTTAGTATTGTAGAGAGGGGCATAAGAAAGAAGTCATAAGATTGATGGTCCTTGGTTTATCATTTTAATACTTTACTCTCAGATATATTCTTACTCTCTCTCTCATCCATTTTTAGAGCCTTCTCTACCCATAGTGTTAAAATAGAAATGAAAATGTAAATTATATTATGAGAGTAAAGTTGCTCAAGTAAAGAAAACTATGTATTTGGATATATACAGTATTATTGTAAAATGAAGATTAAATTTGCATTGCTGTTTCTAGAAAAAGAAATTATAATATACTATTATGAATTTTCTGGCTGATAGATTTCTTCAAGTTTAACCAAGAAAAATGTATATTTTTAGCCTAGAATAAGAAATGAAAAAAGTATAACCACTTAAGAAATGTGACCCTCAAAAATACATACTCCAAAAATTTGGACATGGACTCCAATATTCTGTTCTTAAAGGCACAAAACATTTCTGGATATCAAACAAAAAAATCCATATATGTCAACAGAGAAATTCATCTGAGTTTGACTATATCCAGAATATAGGAAAATAAGATTTTGCTTATTTATGTGTGAGACCCGCATTACCTCCATGTGAAATCACCTATTCCAGGTACTCCTGTCAGTCTTTAAAACATACCTCCTACACAAGAGCAACAACCAACTGACCTTCTGAGAACACTGTTCTTGGCAGCAGTATAAACTTAAACAGAATAATAAAAACTCAGTAGCAACTAGAAATCCAATATTCATCCTTTCCTCAATTCTTGCAAAGTCAGGGAGGAAAAACAAGCTCTTCAAGTTTGTGCTGCAGTTAAGGGATTTGGGCTGTTACAGATCACCCTGGGCAGGAGCTCCAAGCATGTGCAACAACAGTGTTCTGCGAACTGCCAGCACCTCCTTCCTCTCCATCCCAGCGCACCCAAAACAGGCAGCATGGGCTGGGGGCAGTTTTGATTCCTTTTGCAGAATTCAAGCCATGAAGTTTGTCACCACTGACAATATTTGGATAGATTTACGACCCCGTCCAATATAGCATGGGCTGGCAGTAGGTTAATCTTGAAATATAAAGCATGGATACTCATTGCAAAGCTTGTATTCAGAAAATAAAAGGGGTGTAGGCTTCCGGCTCTTATCTGTTGTTGCAGCTACAGCCTGGAATGGAACTACATCCCTCAGCCAGAAGGACTGATAATTCTCTTGCTGTAGCCCTGGATGTTTCCTCTAACGATCCCAGCATTACTCCTATCTTGTCTGGATTGACTTTTGCTCAGCATGCTTTCAACCATACCCCAGTCTCCCACAAACACTGAACAATGCAATCAGCTGCTCCAGCTAAATCAGCTGAGAGTTATAAAGCTGAGTTTCGACATATTGAAAACACTTCAATCAATGTCACTTTACTAAACCTTCTCTATGGCTTGATATACACATTAAATAAGAGGGTGCAAACAGGAACCCTCCTGAACTGCACAGGGAGAGAACCATCACAGGCAATAAAGCTGAACACAACGCCGACACCGCGCCGACAGCGTGCTCCTCTCACTCCATTGTTTAAGCATGAGGCTTGAAAACGGACAAGGAAGATGCTTTGGACAGACTGCATTAGGGACATATGGGAAATGTTCCCAATTTTGATAGATTCCACAGTCATATAAGATAGAGCAATAACTACCTATGAAAAAAAATTGGTACATTTAAAAAAAATTATTTCTAAAATAAGTTGGCTGTTGATGCTGTTTAACAGCAGCATCATTGCCATACAATCTTTATCACAGATTGTGATGTTGCAATAGGGCTTTACCAACATATATTTACTATACCCTGTGAGTTACTAGAAACATGCTTTTCTATATTTGTGTGATTTATTAAAACGTAAATCATAATAGCATGTGCCAGAAATTCCTTTTGAACGATATAATAAAGTAACAATTATCCTCTGAACTCCTTTCTTTGTCTTCAGAGAATAAAATGCATTAGAATGTATCCATTTGCTGCCCCATGACAGAAAATGAAAGCAACTGTGATGGTTACACCGTATGCTTTCAGTTCCTGCAGTTGGCTGGTGAAGTGAGCTTTGTTCCTGAATATGCTGTCAGAAGCCAAACCAATAGTTTCTCCAATACTTTTAAAGAATAATCCTTAAAAACAGCAAGGAAAAATTAATTGAGGAGGTTTGGTTTTTGTTACGTGCAGATGTATGTGGAAAAAACACAGATGTAAATATTAAATGCAAATTTAAGGTACATTTTATTTGAAAGAAAATTATGTACACAGGGCCTCCCTGTGTGGTTTTGACCTGAATCAATGTACTTCACCTTTTTTGTTTTATGCAACAATTCACGGGATCTGATGCAGGGGAATTGTAGCATTTTCTTCTGTGGAAATATACACAGAGGAGCAACATTACAGGAATTGTTATAATCCCCCTCAGAGCAGGTTTAAGGCCTTCCAGATTAGCCTGTGAGTGTTTGGAGTCCTGTGTCTGATGACTGGCACAGTGAGAATGCTCTTAGGGTACCATGATTTTACTCAATTATTTTTGAAGGAAAAATGATAAACAAACATTCACAACATAGAGGGTGCTGCATAAAGGCATTATTAACTGCAGGTAAGTAGAAGCAGCAAGATCACAGGATAAAATTGGCTTTATTAATTCAAAGAAAGTACAATTTAATCTCTCAAATTTTAATTGTTTTAAAATTCTGTTTCTATGGGAGAAGAAACATATATATGGTCTAAATTTAAAAGAAAAAAATGAAAATCAACACTTTCAGCAGCAAACCAGATCTGGAATTCACTTAATTTTTCCTTTTGTTCCAGAAGGACACTGTGTCTAAACCACATACTTCAAATGTTTAGAAGTAAAACGATGGGGACCACTGAAACAAATGTGATTTCCAAGAATCAAAGTGGATATAAAGTTTCACCTTGCTCAAGTGACATCAAAACATTCGTAACAAATAAGCACATACATACATGCACACTTTCTTTGGTTTAGCTCACAATGTACAAAGAGCTATATTTTTCATAGATTTTGCAGATACATAACTCAAAATTGAATCACAACATCATGTGAAGACCCAATCTCGTGTTGTGCAATTCTGATTCTGTAGGATACTTACATTTGTAATTAACTTTAAGAAAGTCCACATACCATGTCATTTTACTGAATGAAAAATTTAAGTCACAGCAAACTGCTGTCCAGGTTCTCTCTGCTTAATATTCTTGACCATTTCCATTGGCTTTGGGTCAGAATCTGGAATCTAGATTTTCATTAATGATATTATAGTTATGCATAGTGCACATACATTTCATTCAGAGCACCATTGTGACCTGCTCATACTCTGTCATATTAGGGATGGACACAATGCTGACTAAAGTGCATTCAGAATGCCACACATGATGGTTACGATGGCTGGCAAGCATTCTTCTTAACAGCTCTACTTTTTCAACACCACCACACATATAGCATGTCCCTGCAAACAGGATCACTTTGGGATTCCACTAAATAGGTTACAATACCATAATTACTGCCATGGTCAAGTCACACAGTTTGGTGAAGTTCTGTACATGAGAATTTTGATACCTTGTGTTTATCTAAAGTTCAAACTGACTAAAATATAAGAGCGTATGTCACTGCTTTTCTAATATTACACGCTTAAGCCTTGTTTTATTTACAGCTTCCAGCAGCTTTCAGCTCGATTCCTCGTTGTGCTGGCTGCCACGTAGCTGGAGAAGGCTAACAAACCCCTGCGTGTTCACATGACAACCTTTGTGCAAACGCATCCTTATTCTGTCATCTACTGGCAGCGTGCTTTCCAGTCATGTTCTCTGCCAGTCCTTACCAGTTTGCCAATTACACAAGCTGCTTCCCAGACATCAGACAAAAATTCCATAAGACTGCTGTGCGAGCGTACCCTAATTAACCATCAGCTTAATTAGACAATTTACTGTGTAATTAGCAGGCAATTAGTCAACACCTCTCAGATCTTATTGACTGCTGTGACAGCCTTCCTTAGTCTACACATTCCCATACGCTTCCACGACCATGATCCCAGCCCTATCCTGTACAACAGCAACCCTTGCAAGGGAAGGGAAATCATATTACATAACAAGGGAAGAGGGAGAAAAATCAATATATAGCCTGTTCATTTATTGAACTGTCCTCTAGCCAAGACTTTCTTTTCTCTAGGAATAAAAGGCCAGCTGCTAACAAAGAAACGTTCAGCTATAACATTAGCTTATGTCTTTTTCATTTGGAATGTGGTTTAGGAATTCATTTTTTTTTTTAACTCTTATACTGCACTAAATTATCAGAGAAGTCAGGCAAGTAGAAGTTAAGGACAAAAATAATTTTTAAACTTACTAACATAATTTAGGTTTAAATATATGTTCTAGAACAGTGAAAAGGTGGTGATAGCTGCTTTCGAGACCTATAGCTTGCATTGTAATTAACTGCTTCTCAGTCCAAAATGCACCAGGAAAGCCAAAATAGATTAAAGTATAAAATGTCAATACTCAATAATAATTCAACAGCATTAGTGTAATTCAGTAGAAATAATTTTTGAAGTAGTATCAAGTCCTCCGCACAAATCTAAAGTTATATAGTAAGCTATTATAATACATGATGTGAGAAATTAAAGACTAATATAAAATGGATATTAAGGGACTATTGAAAATGTGTGTTCCTATTTCATTTTTCTATAGACCAAAAACTGGATTTTTCAATTAGCAATGACAAAAGCTTTTTGGATGATTCTTAAAGTAGTAATTCCAAAGTTCATGGGATGGATACACTTGTCTCCTCCTTGAATGGACTCTAGAGGATTTATTCACAAAAATCCTACACTTCCTGACTGAAGGATAGAGTCCCACAATCTCAATTGTAGTAAAAAAAATTAGGTAATTATGTATCTCAAATAATGATAAGAAATGTTTTTTAGAATACACTCACGTACATATTTGGATTAGTAATAGGTATTTTAACATAAGAACCTGTCAGGTTTTTTAAGCATATGGGACTTCATTCTGCTTTTGCAACAATGTCAATCAGGAGTAAATGCAATTATATCACCATGAGATTCCAAAACCAGCTCTTTGCTTTCTTAACTTCTTGTGTGGGCAAATCAGATGTTAAACACAGCCTTACCCTTTTCATTTACCAAGTGGGAACTCAAGACCTGAGATAACTCGAACACTTAGGAGATGTGTATTGCCTTTACACAGAAGCTACACTGGTATAACCAAAAATTCCTTGAAAAGCGATTAAGCTAAACCCTGTAAACCCGTGTGTGGAAACATATGCCAGTTCAGAGACAGTTACATCATTTCAGCTAATGCCTGCAAAATTCTTAACACAAGCTGTACACCACCACAGACACGCTTGACACCGCTCTAAGAGTGTGTCTGCAGAGTCAATTCGGGACCACATTTCTGCAATCATGTTGCAAGAGTCCATGGTCCAACCAGGAATCTTGGGGCAATAGCTGCTGCATGAGATGGTTCAGGTCTCCTCAGCCTGTCATGGTGCAGAACAGCAGTCACCCAACAGCATGGCTGCCTTCAAACGTGCCCAGCTGAAGCAGGAGCGCCCAGCTGGTGCCAGGGGAGGAGGCCCAGTGCTGGAAGGTCTTCCCCAAGGCATCTGCAGCCTTGAAATGTCAGTGGGCAGAGGTGGGGTCCCAAAGTGTCACCTAGGCTTTTGCAGAAGCCAGCCTTTGAGCACAGCAATGAATGCAGACCTCAGCAAAGATGCTGAACTACAAATTAGAGCAACTGAACCATGACGACCACTTTTCCTTTATTCTCCTTCAGTATCTCAGTAGGCCTACTGAAGTCTAGATGGTGTTCTGGATTTTTTTTATAATTAGAATGTAGAAATGAAGGGAAAAACCCCAAACTCTGACACATGCCCTTAACCAAATGGGGAGAGTCAAAAAGTCCATAACTTGACAGAAGGGAAATTTCTGATTTCTATACTGACAAAATAAAGATTTCATTTTTTCCTGAATATCTGGGGTTATTTTATGTGTTATTAAAGTGCATCATAACAATTTCAAAAAATAGGGAAGTTTTTAATTTATGCTAAGAAACTAAAAAATGTTAAATATGTCCTTACGCTGTGATTGTCTTAGATAGGTGCGTTTTAAATACAACTATTAAAAACAATATAATACGACCTTTTCTAATAAATTATAAAATATATGCCTCTTAAAAAAGTTAGATGCAGTTGGTTGCATGCAACCAATAAAATGCAACAATACTAAAAGGTTTGCAACAAATCTGAATTGAGAATGGAACAAATGAGAAAATTCTAAATTTCAGAATTACACTTGCCAATTTCTAGCTTACATCCAAACTGCCTTTTTAGCTGAATTCCTTTCACATAAAAAATTAGAGGAGTCATTGTCAAGATCACCAACAACCTTCCAAGGACATACAAAACAACTACAGAAAAATATAGCTGAACAATATTTTACAGAAGTATGTTACATATTTGCTTTTTAGAATCCTGTTTATACAGGATGTGATTTTCAGAAATGTTGACTACTTCAGACACAGCCAACAGGACTTGCAGATCCTCAGCAGTTTTGGAAAATCATGCATGTGTGCTCTCCTTGTCTTTCTCTTGACAAATATTTGCAGATATTTTCAGAAAAATGAGGTAAATAAAGCAAAATCAGTAAAGAGCAAAGCAGCTTCTTCAATATAGAAAGAAATACTGTTCTGATTTTTAACCAGTGTAAAATTTACATCCATTTTGTTTGACTGTCTGGGTAATAGTTGCACTATGAATAGAAACTACATCTTCTTTTAAGTTCTGGTCACTACCAGAACAGCACCTATTATGCTGAGCAGGAATGAACACTCCTACTTCTGCAACCAATTTTTTATATAAAGACTAATGTAGCAAAATACTCAGTGTTGCAGTCTGTATGGTCCTTCAGAATTGCAGTGGAACTGCTTCTCAATTATGCCAATCTAAGTGCACTATAAGTTTCATTACAACACGCAACAGTTTTCAGATTAAAAAATACCTTAAAGACTGATTTACAAGTCTTTTATATATAAGCTGCCTAAAACATTCAAGCTCAAGATTAATGTTGAAACTCACACTTCGTATATGTATATAAACTCTGGCTACACTGTTTTGAACCACTGCCTCCAGAAGAAAAAGGCAGGAAAAAGAAACAACCTCTAAATACTGTGTAAAAAATCCCCAGATGAACAGGAACCAAATCCTTCAGACACAGATGAAAATCCTGCAGCCTACCAAGAACAGTTTTGGACATATATGTGGTTTTACCTTTGCTGGCCAGCTTCGTGTGCAGCTCTGAGGAAGGTAAGCCATTGCCAGCTTAGACTGTGTGGCGTAAAAGTTACAGCCACGCTCACTCCGCTCCATGAGAAGTGGCAGAAAAAGTGATAATAGGGGAAGAAAATTGCGGATCCTCTGGTTGTAAAAATCTGTGCTTTAGCACAGATGAGGTTTAGTGACTCAATGTGCAACACCCCTGCATGACAGATCCCTGTCTTCCACTGATGAATCGTCACACTGTGCTCCACGCCTTGAGATAACAGACTTCTCCATGAGAGACTGTGCACAAGACAGACTCTCACTGCAGAAGAAATGCAGCATTTCTCTGATCTTTAATCCTACAGGAAGAGTGGGACTAAACATTTCCCCGGGGGTTCAACTTTTATCATGAACTTGTAAGAAGTTTTTCATTTCTAAAGTAGCAAATACAAACACAAAGAGAGAGAGACTTTTTACGGATTGTTGTTAAGCTCTAGCTCTAAAAATGCAGTTTGTTATTTTCAGCACTGGAAATATTAACTGGCCAAAATAATCAGAATTATTGATGGTAAAAACAGATTTTTAAATGCCCCAAAGTGCCTCACTTGCAAATTCACTGGTGTCAAGATGCACACCTGTAACAATGTCAGGCATGCATCTACCTGGTGCAGACTTCAGCTGTGGTAGGAAAGGCCTTGGCTTATCAAAAATGACTTTGTTAAAGCTCTCAGTCCTGGAATCTTTGGTCTCTCTTTCACTGTGTTCAAGCTGTGCTACATCTCTCCAGACAGATTCTTCCAGGGTGAAGATATGCCAAACCCCTACATCACCAGGCATATGGACTGAGGAAAAAGAATGGTTAAATGCAGTCCTTTCCAGTTCCTCAGACAGCAGTTTTGAAGTTATTTGCATGTAAAGAAGTCTCCAGCCTCCTTTATGCTGGGTCAGAGATAGGGCAAAACTAAATAGAGAGATGAGATCTGGTCCTTAAGTTGAACATATCAGAGAAATACTTTTTCTCAGGGATAAAGGAGGAAAGTCTGTTTTCCTGCTACTTACTCAGATTCACAGAATTATTTGTTCCCTTTTTGTAGCTAAATAACACATTTTCTGTATAAAAATAAAATGGCATAACTACAGCATTTTAAAAGATAATAATTACATTCTGTAGCAATTCCCTAGCATAGCCTTTTACCTCTCCTGTTAAACTTTGCTGATTTTATGCACTGATCCAAAAATACAAAAACTGTGAAACAATAAAGATGGTATTTCTTATTAAAATTCTTTCAGAAATATGGAACAAAATGAAGGACAAAGAACTCCTAAGAATACTAAAACCAATAATAATAATTTTAAAACTTGTAAAACAAGAAAATAATTTAACTTAAGAGTGTCGTGTGCTAAGGAATCCCATAAAATGCTCATTTTTCTGTTCAAAAAATGTAGTTAATAAAAGTTGTCTAATGCTATTTAGTAGAAAGGCAAACAGTCCCTTTTATATTTGACATTAACAATCTGATCATTTGTCTCCCCAAAGAAAGCCCATACAGCTTTCATACAGACCACACAATAAAGAATAGTAATATTTCTGTTTACTGAGATATCAACTGGCATTTCGTTGCAAGTCAATGGTCTATCTTTGCTACAGCATACTAGACCTCAATCTGGCATCTACAAATGTCAAGAGTATAAAAAAAAATTATAGGATGGAAATCAAAAGCATGTTCTAAATTCCTAAAAACCAAACAAAGTTCACCTAGACATATTTGCTGCAGACATCAGTACAATATTCAGCTGTCAATCTTGAAAAACAATGAGGGAGCGATGCTGTCAGTAGGACAGGATAATAACATTTCAAGCAGATGTTCAGGCGGGGCTCTAATTCTCACTGAACTCCCTTGGTAAGCATTTAATTTCTTTATCATATGCAAGCTAGGCAAATTGTACTTCATCAAAACTGTATTGTGAAATATTAATATTTCATATTATAGCAAAACTCCATAGAATAACCTTTGTCATATTAAGAACATCAGAATTTCAAATGTCATGGTTCTGCATTTTAATGCATCTTAAATAGCTTTTTGGCTTGGCACCATAAATTATAACTAGTTTAATCTAAATTACTATGCTGTAATATCATACAAAAATATACATTTTGTAATACAGATTCACTTCTGTGAAATACTAATGTTATGGAAAACAGTGCATCATTGTACCATGATTTTTTTACCACCTTCAATTATGAAGCGAGGTGCACCCAGTGCAAATGTACAGAGAGAGAACTAGCTGGAGCCTGAATACGTATATTGTAACAACAGCACACAGAAATGCGATATATACTGGGCAAATTAATTAATTCTCTGCCACCAACAGTTTTTATTCAGAAATGGTTCTGAAAATGTATAGTAAAATCTACATCTGTGAGCTGCATAAACATATATTATGGCTAGAAAGTTTCCTCCGCTATGGTTTAGTTCAAATTTAACCTAGTTTTAATTGTAGCTTTGTTTTCAAAATCACCACGCAACTTGCTCCATATATAATGAAAAAAAATTAAAGATTAAAAATGAAGTTAGTCTGCATGTTGATTTCTGCTGGTTCTCATAATAAAGGCAACTGTTTCTGCATTATTGAAAGCGACAGCATCACAAATCAATGCATGTCACAACAAAATAAAGACAGATGCATCTGATTAATCAGAATTAAATTTTAGAAGTGAAGGAAGCATCTAAAAATCAAAGCAAACATTTTTGCTAACCCAGTTGTTTTTTCGTCTTTCTAAACAGCCCGTACAATGCAGTGAGAGAACAACAAAGCCTGAATTCAGCTGATAAAACCCTAATTTCTGCTATAAACTCCTCACTGTGGTAGTGAATATAGCATAGGGATGTACACACCTCATACAACCTTTGACTTGTTTTGATACTATGTTTATACAAACTTTCTGATTACAGGTTTTAATGCAAATTTTGTGTTCTAAACAATACTCACTAATAAATTCTTAGTAAATAAACCAGCTCAGTATAACACTTCTCCGAAAACCCTCCCACTCAGCGTTATGTTTTTAATTAATGCAGTATCTGTCATCCTGCGTGTAGTTTTCTGTTCATCTAAACTCTAAAAGAAGTAATAATTGGTATCCAGTTATTGTGGACTCTGTGATATGCAGCTCCCCCATTTCCCTTCAATACCTTGCAAACAGAATTTACAAATAATATGTTGCTGCATACAGTTATCTGAACAAGACAGAAATACTATTTGAACCAACAGAGCAATGAGCTATTGATCCTGCAGTCAAAAAGGGAAGACGGGAATGTACAAAAAGGTGTGTGAAGGGACGCTTCTATTCTGCTACCATTTGTCTTTCCTAGTGATTGTCCATTTTAAAATCAGTTATTCCCTTTTCTGGAAGAAATCAAATCTAGTTGATACTAAAGCAGCTGTGCAAAGATTTTTAATTTAGTAAGTAAAATTCTACAAGTCACTATCTCCCTCACAGATTCCAACAGACACATACAGGTACAGTCCCCTGTGATTAACATTGGCACTACACTATAATATTCAACACCTTCCAAAGTATTTAGAGCGCAGTATATTTAGAAGTATAAATACTCTGAAGGAATTTCAGCTATTGCTCACGTTAGCTTTTTTGTAGGTTTCAACAATAGTACAGTAGTACGCAAGAACAAACTTTGCTGAATCACTCGCAGTTGAAATGCTCACCCTACAAACAGAAAATGCTACAAAGGTTGTCATGAAGACAATTATGAGCAAGGTACGTGGGTGTTCAAAAAGGGAGCGAGCACGGCATGAAACAGAGAGCTCTGTGCTCACTCCCTCTGTGGCAGCATGTGAAGCTTTCAAGGTGAGGCCATGACACACGAGGATTAGAAAGACTAGGGGAGTAAATTATGGTCCAGAGGCTGAACTCCAGCACTGTTACCCAACAGTTCCTCTGCACAAGGCATTAGGGCCTCTCATGGGCTGCAGGGATCCCTAGCGTGGTGTTTTAGAAGAGCTTTCTGTGCTAGATGATGAAAGAGAGAACAGGAGAAATAGCTCATATGAAATAAATCCTGTGTCTTACGAGAATCCAGCCTGAGTCCTTTTTATCTCTGTCCTTGGATCCCCTTCTTCCAAGATTTATCATGCTTTTCTCTCTGACCTTATTCCATCACGCCGTAGTTAACGTATGGAAATCTGTGGCTGGGCTGTACATGCTTTTCACCACCTATATGTCACTCAAATTCAGCCTGCATCAGTCAGTTTTGCTAAAGTGCCAAAGGATGCCCATGTTAAACCGGGAAGTCACTGGTTTTCCCTGTCAGTGTCTGAACACAGTGGCAAATTCAGTCATTGGCTCTGGAAAAGGGAGAATTTCTCCTGCTGCTAAGCTCCCAGTGGCCACACAGGCAGTTTACACCAGGCAAATCAGACAGAAGCCCACCAGTACAGCCTTACCAGGGCAGATAACATGAGGAGACAAGGGAAGAACACAGAATCCTACTTGTATCACATACAATCAAGGCTGAAGTGGAAAAGCTTCAGCTGCCAAAAACTGTGTCTAGCAAACTCTCTCCCCTCCCAGAAGCTCTTCCACTCTTGGGAACTGTCTGAGGAGCTGCTCCTCCTCCTCCCACCAGCTCTGCAGCCCTAGATCAGGAAATCTTCTCTCCCCATCCTCCTGTCTGTTGCTTTGACTAGCTGGGCAGGACAACTCAGTCTGAAATCCCCACCATTGGTAACACAGCCCAAGAGAACATTCTGCTCCTTGCTGAGAACCGCACAAGATTTATGTCTATGTAATCAGAAGTTAAAAAAAAAAAGCACATTATGCCAACCTATAATACTTCAAACTCTCTACCAACAACTTGTTCTAGCATTAAGTCAACGAGAGCAATCTTTCTGTAATACTCTTTTCACATAAGAACTGCTGTACCTAATTGAGCATTTCTTCCCATTTGAAATAGTTATTTTTGTAGCATTAAGTACAATGTTGCTCTAATAAATAAAAGCAATTTTGCTTCTGCAGCACCGCTCAGCCACGCATCTCAAATCAGGTCACAAATACCAAGGCTTAAGATCTGAAGGAAGTGCAGTACTAGGAAGAACACAATAATAGAAATCTAGGCAGCACTAGGGTGGGACACAGTTCTACTAGACACAACACATGATTCAAGAGTTTAGGCACAGACAAAGAATACTGTCTCCTGCTGAACATTAGAAGGAAGCTTAGGTAGAAATAACAATCAGTCACCGAACGAGAATTCACTAGATAGCACTTTTCTGAACTTATTAACTTTAAAACAAATAATACCTGCAATATTTTGCATCTTATTGCAACAAATACTTTAAAAAAACTTGAAAGATCTCCATCTGAGTCACCCTCCAGAGCATGGCATCCAGTGGAACACTTTGCAGTCGCCATTTCAGAAATGACTCAGAGTCTGCTGCTTAGTATAGCACCAACATCACTTCCTACAACATGCGTGTCTTTCCTCCTGAACTCCCACCCAAGCTGGAACTCAGCCTGTGTCTGTTTAGCTCTCGAGATGCACAGTAATCAACGTGCAGTCTGGCAGGACTGCCAGCATACCAGCAATAAAACTGATAAAAAAATAAGTCTCAGTACTTGCTATGGGCTGCCTGTAGCCTAGGCACTGAATAATTACAGCTGATGGCATGTTCTACATGTAAGTCAGCTGTAAACATACTTGAGAGACATTTATGTCCTAAAAAGTGTTTTAATAAGAAGCCCTGTGAAGTAGATTGGAATCTCCACTGCAATCCAGAGGAACACTTACTTCCTCAGGGCTACTTCAGGTGTAAGTGACAGCAGAATCCAGCCTGACATATTTTACAGTATTCTGTAGCAATACAGCATTTTGTCCTTAGACCTTCCTCATACTAGAGGGGCACCCACTATAGTCAATTCACCTGTGGTACTTACCCATGGAAAGGTGGTGGAGGAACAAATCCACCTTTTCTCCTCTGCTCCATCCATCAGCACACTTGTATATCCCCCCTCCGAACCAAGAATAAAAGGCCCTTGTATCCAAATTAAACTCAAAAGCTTTCTTCAGCCCACACTACTGTTTGTTACTGGTTGACAATACATTGCTGTTATTCACACTGTTACTCAGGCCTATGTCCAAGGACTCACGTTTGCTTTTCTTCCTCTCTCCACAAGTCAAGCCATATCTACATCTCAGCCCAAAACCTGTTTCTTTTCTCTGTGATCTGTTATCAAAGATGTCATTTTCTTTCTGTCTAAACTTCTTTATCAGTCTCATTTTGCCATTTCGAATGTGGCAACAAGAAGTTGCAATTCTGAATTCAAACAAGCAATTACACACTTAAAGCTACATAAAATGCCTTATTTCAGGTGGCACACTGAGCCATGGCCTTCAAGACTTAATTCTAACTCCTTCCCCCTTCACTACATGATACCGAAGGTTGATGTCACTGTGCTCTTCTCTCCATAGGCTTGTTTTATGTTGCCTCCATCCTTCTCTTCCACTACCCACCCAGCCTCCTCCTTGCAGCCACATTATCACACTGCAACTGCACCTCCAGTTCAATGGCTTATCTTGGCAGCCTCTGGCACAGAATCTGCCTTTCATGAGTTATGTGACAAAGCTGTTACTCATTCCCTTTGCATTCTGATCCTTCACAGAAAACACTTTCACTGTAGTATCTTAAAAAAAAAAAAGGATTTTTTTAAAGAGTTGGCTAGTATTAAAGGTTGGGGCAATAAAAGGGAAGAATGTAACAACAAACAAAACCAGAAATTGTGTCACTGCACTGTGGAAACCTCACAGACTAGTGGAACTACACAATGTATCATACCTTTCCCTGCAATCTTTATGCCAGTTGGATATAACAGAGCCGTTCCCCAAAGATTCAGATTTTTCAAATATACAAAGAAACGGTTATATCCAAAATAAACATTAAAAAATTTCCTCACCTTATCCAGGGAGAAAGTTTTAGTGACAGCAAAGCCCCATCCAGCTTCAAATGCTCTTCGAATCATTGGAGAACTAGTAGCAGGGGTTGCACTGGCAAGGCCAAAAGGATTTGGAAACTTCAGTCCAGCCATTTCTACACTGATATCCACTAAATCGATAGGAGTATAGAAGAGTGGGAGTTCTGGAGCCGTAGAAACTGCAACACCATATAAGGACTGTAAAAAAAAACAACACAAAAACCACAGAATTTTTTTCTGATCTATTTTTATACAATTTATTATTAATCCTGATACGGGAATAATTAATATATCACAACCCAAAGTTTAAGTATTCTATTTTGTGTTCAGACCTGCAAATCAGCAAAACATGCAAACACTTGCCTATGTAACATCTTCTGCCCAAATAGTACTCATGCTGAAATACTATGCTATGCTGGAAATAACAGAATGACAGGAACAACAATAATGAAGAAACAGTTATTTTACATCCTGTACTGATAAGCCTGGTTCAGTCCAAAGGTTTCCTCAGCCATTCTGAAGAGCCACCCCTGTTCCCTACAGCAGCCACTAACAGCAAGATTGAAAAAACCCAGGGTATGCAGACGGACCATTCCTAGTTTTCTTCTCAAGTGCTAATATATAAAAAGTGTAGGAAACGTGAAAAATGAGGGAAAGCATCATGTGGGGGATCACTCAGCCCTAACTCCATGGATTGTGAACCTCTAAACCTTTTTTCCCTACTTTCAAAGATTTTATACAGCCGACACAATGGCATATCTATGCAAAACTAATATTGCTTTTCTATTTATTTGTATTAGTATGAATATACTTCAAGACTGAAAAAGTTAGAGTCTGATTTGCCATCAAAGAACATCATACATGTTATGGCTGTGCCACCACAGTCACTTTTGTTTTCATTTGAAAGAGCCTTTTCTCTGAAGAGTCAGTGAGAAGCATTCAAGGTATGTGCTGCATCTGTTATAAAAATTGTAAAGAGAAAAGCTTTTTCCATGTATGGATACTGAACAGCATCCTAATCAGGCTGTGGTGGGTAGAATTTAAATCTTTGCTCACTCAAATGGTTGACCCAATAAAATCACAAAGAAATAAAGCAGGAACTTCCAACACAGAGAAGCCCTGCACTGTCCGTGCTCCTAGTAAGTCACAGCTAAGAGCACAGCAGTTTCTTCTATCTTTAAAAAGCAGATTTTTTCAGCAGGACAAAAAGAACCAGTACTTGAAGTTTGGAGAAGATTTTCTGAGTAAAAACCTCAGCCAGTTACAAATTGCTGCCTTTTGGGTTTTTGGATTATTTTTTTTAAGGAACTTATTTAATCAATTTTTACCTATGAAAACTGGTAAGCACAGATGGGATGAGGAGTTTTTTGTCTATTTTAGTGCCTTTTGTTTCCTGGGCTGGTTTAAAACCTGAGAGTTCACACCTGTTTGGTTTTGGGATTGTGTGGATTCCCATCACACTATTCTGACCCCAGATCTTTGAATCTTCAGACAAAGAAGATACATTTTGGGGCCAAATTTTCTGATGGCTTAAAAGCACTGAAAGTAGTGGAATTGTCCTAGCCTGAATGATGCGAACCTGAATGGATTCCTAACCGTGGACATTTTGAGAAAAGCTAATTTCTAAAGATCCCTAACATTTGGGACCAAACTCACTTCAGTATCATGACCTCTCTCAGATAGAGGCCAATGCATTTACACTTTATAAAAAGCCAAACATGCCCCATTTCTTCCTTCATGAGTGTTCACTGCTTCCTCCTTGTCATACTCCACAGAGCTATTTTTCTACACCAGGAGAATCTGAGTTCTTCAAAAACCAAACAGCCTGGCATTCTACATCTCAAATGCTTTTGTTGTCTGGCAAATAAAAAAAAAGGAGGGGAGAGGAATGAAAGAAAATATTTTCTTCTTATCTTTTTATTACTTTTAGTTTGATTTCATCTTTTTAATTTTTTTTTTTTTTTTTTTTAGTTTTTCTTAACTAATATTTCAACTGAAAAATGTTGTTTGCAATGCCAAACCAGAAAATCCTGGATCACACAATTCAAATGAATGCATCTTGAAAATGCTAGCACTTTTTGTCTCCGACACATCTGAAAGTGAGGAAATATGCTGAAATCAACACTGATATACTGAAATCTTACAAAAAACTCTTTGATTTTCATTCTGTAAGAATGGCATCAAAAAAAGACTTCAGGAAAAGGATTTGGTCAACTCTACGCACGCATGTGAGCAATAAACCTCATTTTCTAGTTTGAATTGATCTGCTATTCAGGATTGTTCAAATGTTCTCTGTGAATACATTTCAGTCTGAGGATTGATCACGAACTATTCATAGCTTGTACAATTGTAAATATTGTTTGCTATAACCAAATAGGCAGACAGTGCTGAATATGAAGCTGAAGTTCCATTGTACTGTTTCTTTTCCCAAGAAGGACAATTAAATCTCTAAAAGTTGTTCTCACCTAAAATGAATGTTGTTTAAATGTGATTTTTTAGTGACCTTTCTGTGGTAAAATAGAAATAAATCCTATACAAGACAAAAAAAAAAAAAAACAAAAACAAAAACAACAAAACCCAAAAAAACCCCACAAAACAAAAAAACCCAAAAAACCCCCAAAAACCCAAAAAAAACCCCCCAAAAACCCACCAAACTAGTGAAAGACTTTTTAAGCACATGCTTGAAAATAGCCCGTGCAGGAATGGGCCTTGCCTCCTGCATGCCATCATTCAAACCAGTCTAAAGCCTCTTCCCAAACCATATATAGGGGCCCATTTTTCCTGCCTTACTTCCCCTCCCAAAGAGCAGAACCACAAAGAATTCCACCCACATGCACTCAGGCCCCACAAAATGTGCCTAATGGTTCATTAATGATGAAGTTACCCAAGCAGAGGAGGCAGGGGGAGAATTACAAAAGGTTTGAATGGAATAAACCAAGTATCTAAAAACACAAAGGGGCAGGATGCAGCTCAAGGTTCAGTAGTCAGTGGTAATACATCTTTGGAGATTTATCTCCCTCTTTCCTATCACTTCCTTTTTTGCTCTATTTTTTTGCTAGATTTTTCCTTTCAGCCAATGCTTATAAAATAAATATATTTTATAAGCCTTGATGCATTGTTTTCTACAAAGCAAAATTTTTAGCAAACAAAAATGTTATATAGCTTCCTGAAAGTGAAATCATCTTTATAATGAAGGATTTCCCTGACATTGCACAAACAAATTGGAAAAGAAGGCCTGCAGGCAAGAGTTTATTTATAATAACTCTTCCCTTGATTTTCAGAAGTAGAGGACAAAAAGTGTGGCCCATTCTTCCTCTTAATTTGATGCCAACCAGCTGAGCTAACAATATTGCAGGTACTTGTTGCAATCATGACAATTTTTTGGAGACTGGAACGGGGCGGTGAAAAATCCCCAGCATGTTGCCAGCAGTGGGTCTACTTTACCCTAAACAGGATTCGCCTGAAGGCGAAAGCACACGGGCTGCAGTGCAGGGCTGAGAGATAGGAACTCAGCGTTAGACCTGACACAATTTCTGACATTCATTTTCTTTAGATGGAGAAAATTCTTAACCAGAGTGATATGGTCTAACTGCATTTTCTGGCCTTTAACAAAGATAGACTGTGAAAACGAGTAGTTGTATTGCTGTTATTTTTCACAGAGAGCCTTCTCCACAAATCCTACTGCCTGGAAGAGTTTTCCTGAATACTTCCATCTTACTCTGGCTTTCTTGATTTTAAAGTCTGATCCTAAAACATGTCTTTTCTCCCTTGCTTCTGCTATCCTCTTTCAATTACTCATTATTTAACCTTGTGGTAAATATGTTTATGCTATTTCATACAATCCCTCTGAATGGTTGTGGTTGGAAGGGATGCCTGGGGACTATATCGTCCAACATCCTTGCTCAAAGCAGAGTCAGCTACAGCAGGTTTACTCAGGGCTCTGTCCACTTTGACAGAGATTTTCTAAGCTCCTTCCTGGCTTTCTCTTTCTGTAACAGACATATTTCTTACTCAGAGGCAAGCAACTAATTTACCAGGCTTCCTGAACTTGCCTTTAATTCACCTTTTTTGCAAATGGTGCTCTATTGCTGCATGGTATTGTTTCATATGTTGTTCTAGCTAAACAAAGGGACATTCATTTTTTTCCTGTGGTGATCCTGAAAAGAAACAGACAACATAACTAATGGCTTCAAATTCAAGCTTCCTGGGAAGATCCCAATTCTGGTATTGATTATGAAATAATGTATATACATGCATGCTCAAGGAATATATGAGAATGGTCAATCTTGATAAAGAATCAACACTATACTTTTCAGATACAAAGCCCATGTATTTTCAGACAGCATAGGTAAAGAAAAAATAGAAAATATACAATAGTAGTTCAAAATAACACTGTAATGTGCTCAAAATTCATCTTGAATAATGTCTTAGTGAAGTGCAATTTATATCTGTTGGGATCCAGACCTCTATTCTCTAAATGTATCATGTACATTTCAGTCTAGGAAAAGTATAAAAGAAACTTCCACACTGGAAGATTACAGTAAAGAAAAATAGATTTAAATAGAAGAAAACCTACTGTGAACCAGCGAAAAAAAGTCACTTTTAAAGTGGGATTTTAGTGAGAAGAAGATAGAAGCTTGACTGTCATATATGGGAAAACAGTTCACAGGTAAGTGTATAAACAGAGCAGGAGTGAGGCATTAAGACTGGCACAGTCATCCAAGAAGAAAATACTGGAGCGTCTTTACTCTCAAGATAGGCATAGAAAATTAAAAGTTAGTCCTGCAATAGTTGTGACTTACCCTAATATAACTATTATACTATTAAATCCATTCACTGAACAAAAAGAAATGAATGGTAACAGAGGCACAGATGAGAACAGCAGCCTATATTGCTTCTGCACAAGATCACAAAGTCACTGTTTGAGAAAAGTGAAGGATTACAATCCCCAAACTCCATAAATCACTAAGATTATTTAATTGAAATTTTTACATCTTTCTTGGAATAACACAAGAAGCTTGAATTGTGAGAAAATGTGAGTAGTGGATAGTTGCAAGAATTGGGCTGATTCTGCTTGGATCTCCAAAGACTTGCAAGGAACAGTTCTAGGAAGACTGACTGCATTTCCTAACAGGTTCTACTACAACTATCCTTAGTTAGGCTTTGACCGGTCATGTTTATAGAAACTAACCTGGCACAGCTGCAGGCAACAATTTCTGAGATGAACCTATGCCTCATATAGTGGGAGGAATACGTTAAGAGGCAGGAGATATTTAGGCAACTAATGATGGAAAGTTTCCAGCATAAGAGCAGCCAAGAAGCTTCTGTAAATAACTCTCAGTACTGAACATAAGGCATTTCTGCTGAAGAGTCCTTGAGTCTGGATCTCACGCCTGACTTGACCATGTGCCAGAGCTTGCAGTGACTGGAGTTTCAGGGCACATATCAGGCCCATCTGTTTGCTTAGCCTTTTGCCTGGAGTAGGTTGGGATACAAGCAGCGTGCTGTTCAAACAGTGCATTCTGCAAGTAGTCAGGATGGTGGGTTTGAGTTACACTCTGACACGGTCTTGGATTAGTTGAGAAATCCTATGGAATAGTTTTATTTTGAT
Source organism: Edolisoma coerulescens (assembly GCA_013397115.1). Classification (NCBI taxonomy): domain Eukaryota; kingdom Metazoa; phylum Chordata; class Aves; order Passeriformes; family Campephagidae; genus Edolisoma; species Edolisoma coerulescens. The sequence goes on from VWZW01007169.1 coordinate 2,369,569, forward strand.
GAAGACTGACTGCATCATTTATAGATCCTGGTGCTGAGAGAGTTGGTGATTTTGGAAATGGCTACCTACTCCTTAACTGAAACATAGACAGTATCAATCCATTTATTTAAAATTTAACGTGTACTTGATTCAGACACTCAGATCACAGGATAGTTGCCTGCTTTAGAATCTCACAGCAGAGAGAGAATAAGGTGGTACGTAAGGGTATTTTTTCACTTGCATTTGGAAGTTTCCAGAATCCAGTTCAGCTGTGAACTGAGTGCATGCATACACACGTGCACAAGGGCAGGCACACGTGCACACACCTGTCCCTATAAACAGTAGGGTAATACAGTCCTTCTTTAAACAACTTCTTTAAAACCAAACTCTCCTCCAGTCACTAAAATTTCTATCAGGTCCAAACACTGGTGAAGTAAATTGCCAAATTACAGCATTTTGCACCACAGCAACCAGATTTTACAAGGGCTGCACATCCAAATAAATGCCCTTGGGCAACCCATTCATCTAACAGCTGGAAAGGTGACACTTGACATTTGGAAACTTTCCTGTGAAGATTGCTGTAAGGCTTTCCCATTAGCTTCCTGGTGAGACTGTAAGGTTGAATAAGCTGCCTTGAAACCTGCAAAGGGTAACAGAAATGCTCTAATATCACAAGTCTGCTTGATTTAAAATTCTAATTCTCAAGCCGTGACTATTCAGATTTTTTCTAAAGTATTAAATACATTCCAGAGGCAGAAAAGGAAGGTTTGAGAAGGAAGCAACATGATAAAGGAGGGTTTTATAAGTGATGCCTGTATTTCTAAGACGTTGAATAAGAAGACAAAAGCGAGGTGACACCCTCTCTCCCCTACCATAGTTACCCAAAATCACTATGGACTGAGAAATTAAGCAAGCAGGTCAGGGATTAAAGATGTTTCACACTCAGCATTTTCATAGGGTCTAAGAAGGCAGGACACAAACAGTGCTTTAGAACAAGTGAGAAAAAATATGCACAGATACTAACAACAAGCTTTCAGTTGAAGTATTTTTAGGAAGTGAAATCAGACCCCAACAGCATGAAATTGCACAAACATGCAATCAGAGAGGCTTTGAGCAGATGGATGGGGGAGAAAGACATTGAGCTGTTACAGTCCCAACTTCAGTTGTTCAAATCTCTTTATGTGGGAGAATGAATCATGTATCGTGTTTCTTAAAAGTTCCCTGCACTACGAACACACTTTTTGTCAGCTGGTTCTCCAGGCTGTGCCTCTGTCTCGGGAGGTTCCTTTGCAGCTCCTCTATTAGAGGAGTGCTCTTTACTAGAAAAATCAGGGCAGAGGTGCTCAGTCAGCAACATGAAAGGAGAACCAAAGGGAGACACATAGTTACCAGGTTTCTCAAGCCTGTATGCCTAACATTTCTCAGGTAAATTCTCCATTGTGTTATTTGCCTCCGTGCATTCAGTGTTTAGTTTTTGTCAAGCTCTTGTATCCAGTTTATCAGTCTCATCAGAGCAAAGCTGGGTTCCAGTGTAGACAACCTGAGAGCTGTGTAAACTGTTAGTAATGTCTTCCCCAGGTAACAATATTGGCAGTAGTTAATTTTTACTTTATGAACTACTGGAAGATTTTACTTTTTAATACTTATGGAGCTCAGTAGTTTTCCCCAATTACCCAATTAGGGCTTCTGCTTGCAGTGTCTGTTGTGCAGGGAGGCTTACTACCCTTGAGTAGAATTCAGAGCTGGGGCCAAGAAAATGTTGCTTGAATTCTAGTGTTAAGATAATGTAAGAAAGCTGAGTTCATCTACCCAAACTCTAATATGTGATCCAATCTGTTGTGAATCAATCTGTAATGCTCTAATCAGCAGATAATCTAGGTATTAGTTTCTCAAAACTTTATAATTAATCAAAACCCCAATGAAATTATTTTTAGAAGTATCTGAAAGCAGATAAAAATGGGAAAGAGAAAAACACTTTTGAAAAAGTCACCTGTATGTATCTGTGCATGTACCAGGAAGCTTGTTTTCCATCGTTTACGGATTCCACTGTCGTGTTAGCAACACCACCAATGTCACCCCCTGCAAACACCCAGGGTTCACTTGTTTGCATGGTTTCTGGGTCTACTTCAGGGAGACCCCATCTGTTAAACTTGATAGGTGCCATGGCCTCTCTGACTGTAATTAAATAAATGACAAATACGTTAATAAAAGAAAGAAAAAACTGTTGCTAAAATCTCTCAAATATACGTCGATAATGAGAAAATTTAATGCTGAAAAAGATATCTCTCATAAAAGTCAAAACCATCCTGACTTAATATTTAAACTCAGAACATCCTGGAAGAAAGGCTCACTTCAAAACTTGTTACACATATTAAGAATAAAACCATAAAACCATAATCAAAATAAAATGCTTACATGAAGACAATATATTTTTGTATCTTTTTCACTATAATTTCTGAATTTTTTTTAAAGCATGCATTAGGAGATCTTAATCTTTTTCATGCTATTAGTAAAAAGCACATATAGGCATTTTGCACGTGAAATATTATTGTCCTTCAAAATAATGTAGATGTGAAAATTAAAAAATACTTTTATACTGCATGGCATTATATAAATGTAATTAAATACACATAAATGTTCAGAAAAATATTCTATTAATTTTTTTAATTATTATATTCACAAGGCACTTCAAAGGAGCTCCATTAAGAGAATTATGTTTTCAATAAATATTTTTAGCAAATTTTGATGGCATCTCTCAAAATAGGGGAGGCTCTATCGCTTTGTCTGTAGTAACTGAAGATTCTGCAATAAAATGCAGCATAAAATGGCAATGTCCCTCAGGGACATACCACTGGCAGATGCAGATTGCCAAGGTCAATTAAACTGATGTAGTTGCACTGTCATAAACGTAAAAGAGAAATCTGCCAGTTTAAGATGAAGATTTCTCCAATACAAAGGGCAAAGTCACGGTATTGTCCCAGCGCACGCCCCAGTACAGAGCAAGCTTCAAACACAGCCTTCCCGCACATCGCACTGATGGGATTTTCCTCCAAGGCTCTGTGTCTCCTTTCACCTCCAAATCATATATTCGAAGTGTATTTCAACGTGGAGGCTGTGTATAATCAGGGGCAAAATTATTAAACCGGAAGCAAGGCAGAAACATTGTCACCTACTTGTCCCACCTACGTTCTCCTCCTCACCCCGGCTTTTACAAATATATCAAGAGGACTCAAATTCAAAGAAATTTTTTGTGACTTGTTCAGAAGCCTGAGTCACAGAAGACAGTTTTAAGCTGAAAGACTGTAGCAGATTTTCTACCATAAGTATTTAATATATCTGCAAGACCTATTGCTTGCACAATCTCTCCCACCTGGCATATACATGTGCCTTAAGTCGACAAAAAAAAAAAAATTGGGTAGCAACAAACCCAAAAACTTCAGAAATTATTTCCTATAAAAATATCTAAATTACTGAAAGATCACATGAAACATAACCTTCAGAGTGAGATGTTTTTCATCTGGAAAATGAGGAGTTTGGTTTGTTTAGGTTTGGGTTTTTTCTGCTTGTGTGGGTTTTTTTAAAGGAAAGAGTTGGCTGATAGCAGTTTTATTAAAAATCCTTCAGAAATCAATACATTAACTTTCTCTTTGTGCCTCAGACTGTCTGTACTTCAAGAAAGCTTTTGATGATCTTACATTTGTCATATATAGGATAACTTATTGCATGCAGTGGTACCATCTCAGCATGTGGTCTAGACAGCTCTCACAACTTAAATATGTATGGGCTTGTAAGGACATGTTTGGAAAAAACCAGAGGAAAACTTGGTACTGCAGGATTTGGTACTGGGGATTTAATAGATGACTTCTGTCTCTCTGAGACAGGACTGAACCACAATAAAGGTGTCTGAGGACAACATGCTGTCGAAAAGGTAGTTTTTCAAAAGAAATGATGTAAAACTAGAAGTTCTGACTACTTATTTCATCTTGTGGAAAAATAGGGTATTACCTCTGTTATCCTGGATCTATTACACTCCTCAAATCTCTTTGAATTGCTTTGTTCTAAAATAGCTGTCTGGACATAATTATACCAAAAGCTTTTTGAGTGTGAAGAATGCCCAACATATCTTCACCTGAAACATCTCTCCAGGCCTGGGGATTTGTCTGCCTCATCAGTATTTTTAAAATTGAGAAAGAACATTTCCCTGGTGGCAAGGCTGACATGGCATCCAACTGCTATTTCTTTCTGTCTTTCTTATAATCTACAAGATTTAGGTTATACAAAAAAAAGGCACAGTTCAAAAACATTTTATATAAGAGCTCCTAACATCCTCACAATTTGGATCTGATACCTGGTGCAACGGGGAGGCTGAAGGGACCACCTCCTAGACCACCTGCACAAAGAAGGGGAGAACTTTGGTCTTCACAAAGAGAAGTCCCTTCTCTGTCCCTGCAAGGCTGAGAGAGAGCCCAAGAGCCAAACATGAGCTTGAATTGTTGGTTCTCTGAACTGGTGTTTGACACTGAACAACAAGCAAACCAGATATTTAATGCTCGGTGCATGATTTGGGACAGAGGTAAAGAGTATCTTTTAAAACCTTCACCCTCACAGTTTCAGTCTTCAAAGTTTAAAACTAACATAGCTTTTCTCTTGAAAATTTAAACAACAATCCTGTGTTTGTGCTGCCTTCTCCTCCACAGCCTAGTGAGATATTATATATCATTTGAAAAGATCCTTCTGGATGAAAGACAACATACAATTTAATTATTCTACTGCTATCAAGTGATGCTTACACAAATAATACCAAACAAAAGGACAGTGCTGAATATATTTTCAAAATTTGCTATATTCACAGAGCAAACAAACACAAATGGAAACACAGCAGCAAATTATAGCATTTGCAAAAACAATATTAAAATATAAGTGAATACAGAAAAAATATTTTAATTAACAAAACAAATCAAATGGAAAAGATTCCTCAAATAAAGCTTTAAAAGTGAGTCTCTGTGTGACTGCCATGACTAATTATGCATCCATGTAATGTGTGTTCAATTTGGGCTTATTTAAATAGCAGAAATGCTCATTAGCTGCAGTATATCTGTGAAGCTTCAATAAACAGTTTAATGGTTTTTATGTTTAACCAATTTCATAAGTTCCTATAATTTTAGCTTTAGTAGCTCATTAATGTTACTTTTGATATCCATCTTGCAGAATTCCTTTAAAGTGAATAGTAGCATTACTTCTGAAAAATACAAATATACTGTAACTTTCTTAATTTAAAACGTATAATTATAGCTGTCACATGCACTAACAGATTAACTGCTGACACTGCCCAGTCTAAATGCCCAGCAAATACAGAAAGGCATGTTCATGCTTCCAACATTCTCTATCCCAGTAGTGTACTGAACAGGATTGAAAAGTGGTTTGACTACATAAAGCTGGGTCCAGTTATGCTGGGAAAGGGTCCTGCTGCGAGCTGCTACTGACTGTTTTCTGCCACCAGCAAGCAAAAGTGTCTGATGTCTATCAGAATTTCTGCCCTAAGTAAAAAGGGCTTTAGAAATCATCATGAAGCCACTTCTGGATATTGGAAATGGGTAATCATTTCAGAGTGTGGACCTGCTGCACCCAAACTCTTTCAGTAAACCTATTTGTGGAGAAAAATCCTATTCCAAATGACTCAGCAGGAAAACTCCTACCTATTTCAATACGAATCTTTTGAATGTATGTAAATTTCAGTTTTATGTAACATTTTTTTACAAATCTGGTGACTTAAAGCCTGTTGGTGCGAGGCAGATGCTGTGCTACCAGGGAGATGCCAGGGCATTCCCAGCGGGGGTATCACAGCCTCTCTTCCTCCCCTTTACTCTCTCATTGGAGAGTCAAGGCTTCAGTGTTCTGAGGTCAGTTACCCAGCGGTCTGAGCAGGCTCTATGAAGAAACTCAACACTCCTTCCAAGATCTGGATCTCCTGGTTTCTGTGCCGTTTGAAGTTCTATATTTGTTCAAAGGAAAACTAAAATCTTTTTCACTTATGCAGTCAGAGCTCTGCAAACCTTTTTTCCTTTGTTCCATAGAAAATGCTTCTCAAACTGTAGAAATAAAAATTAAGTATGAGTGGGTTAAAGAATAAAATTGTAAACAACTTGGGAAAAGTTATCTTTACTGCATGCTGAACTATTCTAGGGGAGCAGTAAGCCTGGGGTTTGCTGTTGCAGTTTCCAAGCAAGATGACAGTTGTACTAAAAGTAAAAGCAAAATATCTGAAAGTTGTGACTGACTCCTGAAATTATGAAATAAAGTCTTCCCCTTCAGTCACGACGCAATAGCTAGCTACTACCAACATTTTCAAAAATCCTATTTTGGTTCACAAATAACTTACTATTTCTGGGGATTTTTTACAAAGGCGGTACTTGGAGTTTTCTTGGATATTTTTGCGTTTCTCTTTTTTACCTCTCCAGGAAAATAAAACAGACATTATCATGCTAGATTCAGTGTTCTGGTTACAAGGGAATTCTTCCTCTTTACTGCTGCCTGATAAACAGAGAGTCAAAAAAAACTTAGGTTGCAGTTCCCTATTCTGGCTTAGTCCCTTGTTCTGCACTGAATTTTGCAGTGCATTTTGAGCACTATTTTCCATACTTTCTCCATGGTTCCCCTTGGAAATTCCTGAAAATAAATCAGAACAAAGTCATTTGTTCCAAAATTTTGCAGTCCAAAAGTATTGTTCCCTTTGCTTGTCAGAAGGAAATAGATTAGAAAGGGGTTATTCAAAGTTCAGACTTTAAAACCAAGTCGATTGGTGTTAAGTAGGATGTAGAAGCTGAACACAGTGTGAGGGAGTTCACAGAACTGCAATTGTGTATGTTGAGTTGCAATTTGGAATGGTGACAGAAGGTATTTCAGTAATTCACTAATACATTTTAGGTCTCAAATATAACAAATTAAGCAAAAAAGCAGGAACCAGAGGAAAACTACAAAATTCCTCTCACAGCTCTTTGTTTGGAGGAAAAGTACAGAATTCCTCTCACAGCTCTTTGTTTGGAGGAAAAGTACAGAATTCTTCTCATAGCTCTTTGTTTGGAGGAAAAGTACAAAACTCCTTTCACAGCTCTTTATTTTTGTGGGTCAGTTATGATGGCTTGAAGGCTCTGGTAAGCTTTGCAGTTAAAATAAAGCAGCTTGTACATGCAAAAAAATTTTTTTTCAAGAAACAAAACATTTCTCTTTCTCCATCTGCAGTAGCTGGATTTGAACAATTTGTTGGGCTGTTTAGTAAAATGGTAACTCTCTTAAAACAGTCTAGAAGGCAACTCCCCTGTTTCATCTATAAGCAACTTAAGGAGCATAAAATGAACCTAGGAGTTCATTTTTTAAAATAAGTGATGCATTTATATGATTCCCAATGGGAGGATGAATACCCACTAGAACTGTTGCTTAAAAACACAATCAGCATTTTATTTTAAAGAAATGAGAAAGATTAAATACCTATTGTGAATGCATGGAATCTCATTTGCAAATTTAATAGTTACCATGCAAAAATAGGAAACGTCTTGTTGAGGATAATAGACAGGATAAAACTTTCTAACCTATGAGCTATTTCTGCTCAGTCACCCACACACTTACAGCTCCTTATGAAACTTTCCAACATGAGCATCAAAGCTGCCCTGAACACTTTGTTGAAATGGGGCTAAGTCTAATTTTAATTGCTCTGGTTTTGACAGTATTTTCTTTACTCTTGTATTAGTAGAACCAGCATTTATACGACATAACCTGCTGTCTTAGCCCATACCAATACTGCATCTGCAGTTCCCCGAGGTGCCTTACGAATTAGGTCAATTGATAGAGCTCTTTGTATGAGCAGCAATTAACACGTTTATTCAACCTGCACCTGAGTCACCCAGTCACAGAATAATTGAGACTAGAAGAGCCCTCTGGAGGTTGCCTATTCCATTCCCTTCAAAGTTAGATCAAGTTCCAAGTAAAATCAGTTTGCTCATGGCATTGTCCAGTTTTGAGTACCTCTAGTATTTTCATTTCCATTTTTTGATGAGAAATACCTGAGTATTTTCATCTCTTGAATACAGAAGTATGCTTCATTTAGAAAAACCAATCAACCACACAAACAAAAAACCACAACAAAGCACTAAGAAGATAAGATGTTTTGGTGTTCTTTTTTGTTCTTTTTTTTTTTCTTTTTCATTTCTTTTTGTTATGTACACTGAGCTAGTCTGGAGTTTTGGTTGTAATCCAGCTCAATGGTGAAAAGCAAATTTGACTTTCATTAAGACAGCTTAAAAAAAAAAAAGACTTAAAAGCAACTGAAATGGTATGCTCAAAATAAGCACTTTATGCACTCAGTCTTAGTTTCTCTTCACTTTCACAACATCCAAAACAAATGACTTGCATTTTTCCTTTTTATTTGATTGCTCTTCTAACAGCAGTTTCACCCAAAATACAGTGTGAATCTGAGGTGTTTTGCTCACCCCCAAAGTAAATGACTCTTTTCTCTCATGATCAGCTCACTGCATGAGTTTGTTCCTCTCCCATTTTATGTTCCTATTTAAAAACCTCTCAACAAATAATTTAGACTGTGAATGCACCCTAGGATATACAAGACTGGCACAGTATTATGGCTAAGCAACACAGTAAGTTCAGTCTTTTAACTGAGGTAATTTTTAATGTGGGAGAAAACAGAATCACTCCTGTATCATAGGGTCTATGAATCACAACAAAATATACTGGTTGCATAGGTTAATATTGATTTACCACATGAGGTTCTGGAAAACCTTCCAAAACCCCTAAACACAGGGTTTCAAAAACAACACCAAAAAAATTCTCCAAAATTCTCGGTCGATCAACGCCATTATCACAGTAGTTAATGAATCTCTTACAAAAATCTTAAATCATCTTCTCATTGCTTCCTGGAGGTTAGACTGAGCCCTGAATATGAGCCACACAAATGCCAGAGTCTTTCCACAGCAATACAGCTCCAAGAGGAGCGGGAGTCTGTTCTCTCAAAGAGACACAGCCTGCACCTCCTGTGCCCTGCAGAGCAGGAGGCAGCGGCAGAGCAGGAGGCGGCCCTGAGTAATCAGCACTGTACGTAGCTGGGTGCAGTCACTGGCTAGAAACAGCCTAGGATGCAAGAAGCCATCCCACAAAGCAACAGTAGCACACACAAGATAGGACTGCTCCTGGAATTCACTTCACATGTTCCTCAAAATACCAGGCTGATCCTTCTTTTTACTGCAGGAGAGGGTTTAGACTCTTCTCATGGCTGCATGATGGTTTACTGTTCTATACCACTGGATGTGGAGCAGGGAGTGCCAAATACATCATTCAGGTTTAGAGCCTGCTCAGATCACTTTAGATTTACCTTTGTCCTTGACTGCAAAAATTCACAAAAGCACATTATGCTAAGAAATTTTGAATACCAAATTTTCTGGTCTTGTGCAATCTGAGTCACTTGCCAAGTCCTCTGTCAGAGCATTTATACCCAAAGGACCACGACAACATGTCACGGGTTAATTGGCTGGCATGACCATGCCCTGGAGAGGCAGGCACATTGATCACTAGGGCTTTCAGAACTTGCTAACCCACATGACCGTCTCCAAGCTGAAGACCTATTCATTTTATCACTGTGTCTTCTGCTGAGTCAGTGTTTTTAACTTTTGAGGCACATTCAATGTATGTGCCTGAACTCTTTAAGTCCAACCTGGTGTCAGAAGACACAGTGTATAAGCGCTGCTCAGTTCCCATGTTCTTAGCTGTATTTCAGGTTCATCTCTCTGCTAAATGCAGACAATTCGTCCAATCTCTGAAATGTCATCAATGTGCCAATTCCTGTATCTTTAATACAGAATTAAGTAATTGCTAATTTTTAAGACTAAACCTTGTAAAGTGCAACTAAGAAATATTGCATAAGAGAGAAGTCACAGCTCTCTTGTATATGCACAAGAAATAAGTAATACCCAGACCAGCTGAACCAGAATAATGAATGTTTCAATTCCTGTTTAATTTGCTAGGTTAAAAAAAAAATAGGTATTTCAGAGATCAGATCAGTTCAGCTTAAAGATGTAATATAATGAGTTTCTCTAGAGCTAATTAATGAGACCAGAAGAAATTCCCAAGAGTTTCTGTGAATCCCACTTGCTTTGAGAAGAAAAATATATGCTGAGGAACTGTACTTCTATGCTGAGTTCCAGCTCTATACAGCAATATGCAGAGAACTGCCTAGTTACCAGACCCTCAAGTTTTTTTCTGAAAGGTGTACCTGAAGGACAAATTCCTGTAACAGGACCAGCAGTCACAAGGTGCATAACCTCCAGAACACCCATTTCACAAAACTGTCAAAGGACAGGACATGGCTGCAGCTAAAGTAACAATCAGTATTTGCATCAGTCAGGGTTACCTTTATTGTCACTTAAAATGGAGCCAAAGGCACTGATCACCACATCAGCTTTCAGACGGACAACCTGATCCTCATCTTCTTTCCAGCTTCCATCGCTGTCTTGTTCAGTTCGAACAAACTCCATAGCAACAATTTGTCCACCTTTAAGAACAACTTTCCGAGGAGAGAGGAAAGGCAGAAATTCACACTTCTCTTCTTTTGCAAGTTCCATCTGCAGAGCAGAAGCAATAAAATATGTAACTTTAACTATGCAGTATTTTCATGAAAAAAACCCCAAACAAACGAACCAGAAAACATTTTTTGACTGAAGATGTTACCATGGATTCTTTTATAGTGGAAATCAGCAGTGTCCAGTATGCAGACAGTCATCTTACCGTCAGCTTCAGAGCCTCTCATGCTATCAAATCAAGCAGTGGCGGCAGGTAGATTTTCAAGGCAAATATTTCTCCAGTGTATTTTCTCATTGTTTTGTTACTTTGAATATGTTTAAGTCCTTTGGAGGCAAAAGACTTCTCTTATGTAACTGTGTCTTTTAAGAAATGGCCTAGTACTAACTCAGTCCATGCCCTGATTTGTGTTTACTATGATTTTAAAATTTTTTAAAATGCTGACTACCATGTACAAGCAACAGTTTCCCGAGTGACAATCCAGACTTAAGATCTTCTGAATCTCTGCTGTGGTAAAACCACTTAAGTCAATTGTCTTCAGAAACTGACTGTCTCTATTTACACAACAACTTTTTTGAATATGTAATATTCCACCTGACATGATTCTAGCATGGCCATTACTAAATGAATCCGATCTTATTTTACTGTTTTCAAGGCCCACTGCATGACTGGATGAGTACAAACAATGACAACTTTTAGAAATTTACCAAGGCTTCTACCAAAGATTTTGGTTCAGAGTGATAACTGAACCTGATTACAGTAAGAATCGGAATAGCACATGAGTCTGTGCAATGGCTTCAGTAATCCCATTGTGTCTAGAACTCTTGACTGAAGTGCAACAGAAGTAAATCATGCACCAAGAAACCATCTGTTACTTTCTTTGCAGCTCCATTCCCCTTCTGGAAGATCTAAGGTGCCCACCTTCTTGAAACAGATGACCAACTACCATAAATCTCATGATAAAGATGCATTAGATGGTCTGCTATCCTCAAGTATTTAAAAGTGTAATGTACCTAATAAATGAAAACAGAAAAAGACCACCAAAATAAGAAAATAGAAATAATTTATATGTCCTATAGTACATATAAATTGAGGAAGCAGAATCAGTTCCAAAATGTCCAGATGACCTGATAAACACCAAAGTGCAAAGCCAAACTAAAAATCAAATTGAATGCTGAAATAGGAGATGAATAACATTGCTTCACTGTCACTGGCAGTGATTCAAAGCCAAAATCACTGTAAGTAATTTTCTTACCAGAAAGAAAGGAAAGGAAAGAAAGAAAGCCTTTTATAGGCTCAAAAGGCAATGTCAGAATCACTGATATTCCTTAAACAACAGCCAGAAGGTATCATTCTAGGACCTAACCGTGATCTGAAAAGCCACCTACGATACTCTAATGGCTGTTTGATTCCAAGATTAAAAATTTTAGTTCATTTTCTAATTTACAAGAAATTCTATCCCCTGCTTGCAAATGCATCTCTCTGACTTGTTGGGAAACAGACAAAACAGTGGAAAATTATTTAAATAGAGAGTATACAAAGTGAGCCTCAGATCTTTAATAAACATTCATACATTTTAAGAGCATTTTTATAAATAAAACCTTTAGGAGATGTCTGTTAAGAACCTATAGTACACTTCCAGGCCACATAGGAATAACCAAGATGCCTTCTCAGAAATGCTGCTATTCAATTTTACCTCTTCTGGGACAGCCCTGATATGAGTGAATCCCTTCCTGAAGACCACAAACACGCGACGAGCTCCGCAGCGCAGAGCAGATGTTGCACAATCAAAAGCAGTGTCTCCTGCCCCGAGTACAATCACAGTTCCATGTATTGATGGCAACGGAGAGTGACAGGCACACATCCCTGAAAGATAAAAGGAAAACCCCATTTTCAAGTAGAGAAACCATTTCTGCATGACAGCTCAAAAGGTACTTGTACTCAAAGCAGTGTAAAATTGCATCTTACCGTTTCCAAGCATGGAGTGTCACTATCAAATTATTCTGCTCCACTGAAAGACAGTTTTATTCCCCCTTTTAAGATATGCTCATACACATAATTTCATAGTCAGTACTCTAAGCAGCTGCATCTTTCTATTGAGGAAGAATTCAAATGACAACATGTTCGTAGGATTGTGGGTTCTGTCAGGTTGAAACTAGAATTGTGAGATCTTTTTATTCAAAAAGTAAGTTTCTCTCTCATCAGATTCATTATCCTCCCAGTTAAAAAAAACCCGAAACAAAACAAAATAAAAAGATGACCGGTTGTTGATAGTTTTGTGTAATAGTGTACCAACATCAGTCTCTTCAGTCAGATTTCTATAAAGCACTGACACTGTTCCGGCTGTGACATGATTCTCAGAGGCTATTCAGCAGCTGAACATGAAGAGAAAGAATATTGTTACAGTAATTCCTAGTTCTTCCATTGGAAGAAAATGTTTAATCTACAGTAGCTTTCTACAAATCATTTGTAAAAAGTTACACAGAGAAAATGACAACATTATGTGTTTATCATCTACAGCTTGTATTTGATGATTCAATTAAACAAGAAATACTTAAGTAAAACCGAACTGTGTCTGTTCCTTGGATGAGACTGCACTTTATCACATGTTTAAGTACAACTAACTGTTGATTAGGCAAATGGTCGTAACTTGAAAAATAATGACATAAATAATACAAAGCTATATTCTCAACAAGCCCAGGACAGTTCCAGTCAGGAGGCACTAAGCTGGCCATTTACCTACTGTGCTTTAACATTAACCTACCCTACTTTAATATAGTAGGATACTTAAGTATCCTACTACAGCAGATTTTCACATGTACCTGTGGAACAGAAGTATTATTGAAGCAAACAATGCTTTTAATTTAGACATACAAGCAGAGTGAGAAGCAACATCCAAACACACCTATTCTCTCTCCATTTGAAAATTGGTTGATGTATGACAAATGCTATAATTTTCCCCCTCTTTGTATGTGTTTATTTAATAGGATTCTTAGTCTAAAATTCTCTCGAAACTTTTCTTATTTATTTTTAATGAACTTAGTACTTCATACAAATTGATCAGTGGAAGAAGCACAAGTGAAGCAGAGGACTGGCAGCTCAGAGTGCCATTAGAGTACGAGTCTAGAAGGGATCAGTCAGAGCAGCCCCCTTTGCTCTTGGGAACACACTCCCAAAGTAAATTCACATCTATGTACTTGCAAGGGGAACCCCTTTTGGAGGAAAGTATATTAACAACTGGCATTCAGAATTAATAAGCACACAGAATATGTATTTTACCATGAATAAGTCTATAATGTCTATTATTTAGGTAACTGTCATAGTGAAAAAAGGAGGATAGAGTAGGATGCAGTACGTGTATATTTTATTTTAAAATTCCATGCCTCAGAGAGCAAAAGGTGGTTACAGCTACAGACAGACACTAGGAAAATTAGGTAAAAGAGACCATGTTAATTAACAGACAACACCAAAGAGCTATCTATTACTGTCAATCAGAAAAGGTTAGTTCTTCCAAGTTCATCCTTTTTCCCACTGTAGACTTAATATTAAAAAACCCCCATATTATCACATATGCTAGCAAATCAAGAGTGCTACTTTGCAATATTTTGAAAGATGTGGATCACATTATATAGATCCTCATGCAGGCAGGTGACTTACAGTACACAAGTGCTACATATCTTCACAGAATTCTACAAAGTATTTTTAGTCAAATTGTTTCAAGAGAGGATTGTTTTGTGGAATTTACTTTTCCTTTATTAATCTACGAATTAGTGCAGTGTTGCACTGCATATTCTCAATCTGTTTTATTTTTAAACATCTCTGTCTTCAAAAAGAAAACGCAAAAGCTCACCCTTTTCTCCCAAATCATTTAAGATTACTTTGAGCTTAAGAAAACAGACAGAAATAAGCATTTGATAAAAAAAGAAGCGAGATGGGACAGATGGGATGCAGAATTTCACTTCTGAAATATTTTGCATAAAATAGGGTAATAAACTTTACTTTTATAAGCAGAATAATCTGGTACAGAATATATATTCCTCAAAAGCGTTTAAGAAAAGTCTACTAAATAAGTGGGCAATCCTATGTGATGCTAAAAGAAATTTCTGAATGCTCAAATGAAAATCAGGTTGTAGATAAAACAAGTTATATTAAGTCATATGTAAAATATCACATTCTGTCCTAAGTAAAAAGAAAAGCTGTACGTTAATTTCTCTTTTGCCCGAGGAATCTAGACCATGAAGAAATGTGGCACAGAAATCACATATTTGGGTCTTATGAGTTCATATTCAGAGACACGGAAAGCAGCTGTACTCCTTGGGCAGCAAATGCAGCCATCTCTGTGCTCAAAGAAAGATGCAAAACCATAAAACAAGACTGCATTTGCTGCCTATGAACTGAGCACTTTTTTATTAACTCCTGTCCTACTCCTGTTGTCCTGAGTCTTAGACTGTAAGTTCATTGGGTAAGGAACTAGTGCTGATTTAAATGTGTCTGTAAAACCTGCAGCACGTGACTTGGGAACAAGTAAAAGAATTTATCAACAATCTACAAATCACCTGCTTATATAGGTCAGAAACACCTTCTTTAATATCAGATTTTTTCAAGACCATCTTATATATGCTATTTTTATCAAGATACTTCATACAAATGTGAAGCTTATGTCATCTTTTGAATAGAATTAAAAATAACAAATATGGCTTATTAGGGGAAATTATTTGCCATATGTTCAGATTTGTATATATGATTATTTAGTTTATAACCTCTGGGACTAACTTTCCTGACCATGCTCCTGAGGTCACCAATCCCCAAGAGAAACCCTTGTCCCAGACATATTCAGTAGAAGGTACTTTGTAACTAGATGTCCTGCTGTGTAGACAGTTTGGATATATTAATAACTGCCAATGACTTACTGATTGTGATTGTAACAAGAACAGAGTACCACACACCTGGTTTACTTGCCATTGCTACCAGAGGTAAGAAGTCTTTAGATGTGTAGAATCCTTGATCCATTCTCAGTCCTTGGAATATACTGTCTCTGTTTGGTTCTGGCAAACCTAAAATAGATATTTTATGGCACATCAGAATTACACAGGAAATTTTAACGACCCATATATATTTTGAATTACACACACATTCTCAAAAACATTGTCAGTACAAGCACTTTTACAAACCCTTGGATGTTTCCAAAAGAATATCACAAATGACCACATTTGTAGTATGCAGCTTATATAACTGGTGATTGTTTAATAGTACAGACATTTGAAAATCAGGTTGCTCGATAATGTGTGTACTCATGTAACTCATAACACAACAAATGCAGAGGAAAGGATTAGAGAGAACAGGTTGCAAAAACAGATAATACAAATGAGGCAGTAATGAACAGCTTAACTGATGAGGGGAGGAGGACAAATGGCAGTGCTGTAGATCTGATCTGTCAGTACTTGTATGCCATCATTTTTTGCCATTCTTCATTATTTTCTCAAAACCTCAAAGTCCTGATTGGCTGACATTTATTCCTAGTTATTAAAAGCACACATTTAGACAGAATCCGTAGGATACAGACAAGGATTTACTTCATGACTATTAATAGCAACAAATACCAAATACAATAAAGGAGAGCAGCAAAAAGCATCTTCCAATTACCAAAGAACATCTTCTCATTTATTGTGTGAACGGCTGGACAGCACAAAAAGCCAGCCCAGCTGACACACCAGTTAAACCATTTTATTTATGCAAATGCAATCAGGGTATTTTCAACAGTCTCAAACTTTCATATTTACATCTAAAACCCCATAATATTATCCAAAGTATGCTAATTAATAATTACATACTGAAATGGAGTAAATGTCAACAATTTTTCTAAGAAAATACACTAGAACTGAGGAATCCTCAGAGCAAGCACGAAGAACTGGAGCTTACAAAGCAATCTGTGTTCCCTCTGTTTTCAAGCATGGGTGGCAGCAGAATAGTATTTCTCCTCTTTGAGACATACTGGTCTGGAAAACCCTAATAACACAATGTTGGCATCTACAACAATGCAGGATCGCACGCTGAGGTGTACTCTTCCAAGTAGGGAAGGTTTGGGGTCTTTTTATATTAATTAAGCAGCAAAAATCTGTCTCATTACAGCGTACGACCAGAACTAAGTAATGAGAAGTCTTAGTACTTTTTCATGAGTTACCTATACGAAGGAAGTTTTTTAAACCCTCTAGAGCTCTGATGAAGTTACTATAATTCTAGAAAAATAAAATATATTTTTAGATTTAATAGTTTCAGTGAAACAAAACAAAATATACTCTCAGTGAATTCAAAATGCTTACAAGCCAAAAAGCAAATTAAAAAATCCTGAAATTTGATCTCCATTTATAAAGAAAACTCATGACTCAGTTGCTGAACACCTGACTTTGAAACCAACACTGATCTATAGTTGGATATTGAGAAAAATAAGGTTAAAAAATACTAGCACGCCCTGAACTTCAAGACCTTTGAATGCTGTACTTTCTGGGTAGACTGGAATTTCAGCTAATGAATAATGAATAATGGATATCTTAAGAGGCTGCCAGAAATACTTAGTACAATATGTAAAATGCATTAAAGAAACTATTTTTAAAAGGGCATAGATTTTCCTCTATGTATATATTGCAAAATCATCTGTGGCAAGAAGAGTACCTCAGAAAAAGCTCTCAGCGACTGCCTGCAGGCAGAGGACAGAGTGATGCAACCATTTCTATTGAGATATCCATAAACCAACTCAGAGGTCTCAGTTTACTCTTGGGAGAAACACTCTTGTCATTAGTGAGATGTGCAGCCTGCATTAAATATAATTTCCTTTCTATCTAATATGTATCTCCATTCAAACCCAAGGAGAAACCCTCACAAATACTTTTTCCCACTTATTTTTGCTGCTTTTATCATCTCCTAATGAAAACTATTTGGTCTCTAACAGCATCAGTAATTTGGCTCCCACAGGCTGAATAAAGAGTATAATAAAGGGAATGTTGCAATGTTCTTGGCCCAGGTTCATCACTAGTTTGGTATCACTGAAATCAAAGGAGATGGATTAAAAATGCATTGGATTCAATAATGTTTAGCCTGGCTGATATGACCAAACAACTGCCAAACAGGTCGTCAGTACACGTGGCATTATCTGCTATTTATTTTACTATTTTCATTCTGCTGAAAACTCCCCGAAAGACAGTTTTGTGATATTTACATTTGAAGGAAATGCAGGGGATTTCTTCTTTTATACTTATAAACACCTAGCACAGATTCAAGCTCTTTGCTAAGCACTTGCTGGAAGTTGTATTGTACTGGATTCTGATGCATCTCCTTTTGCTGTTTAGTATATGCCATTGTAAGGACTGCATTTACTTTTGTTAAAATAGAGAGACTGAGTACTTATTAAAGCCACTAGGTAAGCTAAGAAAGAGGCAGACCGAGGCAGACAGAGAAAGAGATCAAGAACAGATAAGATTCACTTTAGACACACGATTTCATAATAAACATCCACCCCACAGAAGTATGCTTTACAGAGAGATCAAATATTGATAAATAGCCAAGAACCTCTTGGGAGAAAAAATATTTAACGAAAAAACAGCTGTAGAGGAAAAATGCAGTTTTGAGCAAATGGTTTTAGAGAAGAAATAAAATGTAAAAAAAACCAGTCACCTAGGAAAGACACAGTTTTGGTCAAAATAATGAACCAAGAGAAATACCCTTTGAAGAAAAATCAGAGAGATCCTTTAGAAAAACGGAATTCACACACTAGTACAAAATAGCCAAGAGCCACCCAAGAAAAAATGCTTAGAAAAATATAAAGTCTTTTCCCCAGCTTTTAGGCTGAAGCCAAGGAAGTCAGTTGTCTGTTCTCCAAATCCGCCTGCAAGCCATCTAAAAAGACTTTTTTATTTATTATTTGGTATTTCTTGTTCTGAAAAAATCTATCACTATTCCACACCTCCTGTCTTTAAATAACCTGTATCAAAATCTAGTGATAACAATTATTTCCTTCCCCTGCACTGAAAAACAACTCCTTTGAAGGGCAACCAAGAGGAGGCAGCTTAGAAAGGCAGCTCCCCTGGTGATGTCTGGATGGCCTCTGCACACCCTTATACAAGCAGAGGGCTATGCTCAGCCCCTCATCGTCTGCAGCCAAAGCCCTGGACTTCCTCAAGCCTCAGCTCCTTTGCTTGCTGATGACAGAGAACAAGCTTCTGAAGCAACTGATATCCAAACCATGCAATGAAGCCTCATGGGCTGTGTAAAACTGCATTTACTAAGAATAGAGAAAGTAGAAACGTTGTGAAAATAACAGCTTGCATGACAGATCTAGTTCAGCTTTGCAAAAGCTAACCTAGACAGTCCCAATCTGGGTCAGGTGCAGCACAGAAAGCAATTCATCTTGATTCCTGACCCTCTGGTTTGCTGTGCTCTGCCTTCCACCTCCAGAGGCTCCAGCTGTCTCTCAGTAGGCATCACTACTCGCTTTGCTTCTTTCCTTCATTTGATCCCCACAACCCCTTCTCCAGTGTGCAATACCTCAGCACCAAAGTCTCTCCCATGTATGACACACCATATACTTTCCAAAGTCCTTAGCCCCTATAATAGTGGCTTTGGAAAACACAGACTTTAACTTCCCATTTTTATATCCTTTATATATACATATAAATACATATGTGCACACATGTATTAGAAAAAACATCATCTGCCTCCTATCCAGATCGTGTACTCTCTATTCTCACAATACTGATGCATGTCAATTTTCTTCATGCACAGTGTCAGGTCAATTGTTTCCTTTTAAAGAAAATTTAGATACAATTCCCTAGTCCAGCTGAGATATGAATTGCTAAATGATTAGAGTAAATTTGCCAGATATACAAGGCAATATAGCAGAATGATGCACAGACAATGCAAGGGATTGGCTTGCAGAACACGACACCAAGTCCACTCGGCTGCCACACCAGGTAAATCCAGGCACAACACATCAGTCAGCTAAGTCTGCTACTACTGTAACTGTGAGCCTGATCTGGAAAGGGAAACTAAAGCAAGAGTACAGGCACTGCATATCTATCTCCTATTCTGATCAAATCCCCTCTCCCCAGAAACAGCTACGCTTCTGAGCCTGCACCTACGGTTTGGATTACTTAAATCTGACATGGTTGGGCAAATTTGCAGTTTCAAATGAACTTCTCAACTGATCTTAATAATTGACATAGAAAATTAGCCCTTGTCCTTGATAAGGGTCAAATGTAGTTTTCACTGGCAGCTGACTGAAAACACATCTCCAGACAAAAAAAAAAACCAAACAAAAAACCAACAACAACAACAAAAAAAAACCAAACAAAAAAAAGGAGCTGAAGGTGAAGTGTAAATATACAGCAGCCTACAGGGACAAAACTACCTAGAGCATTATTTTTTTTTGGTTTTCCTCACATCAAACACTGGAAAGTTTTGTTGTCTTCATTTTTAATTGTGATAATACTGAATTTTGCTGGTGAATGCAATCTATGTTTGAAAATACCAAGTGAAGACACTTACTTTGTAAATTTCTTATTTTGAATCTTTCAAATTTGTTTTGAAATGACATTGCATTCATGAATTTATCGAAATTCAATCAAGAAGAAACAAATAAAATGTGATTGACTGGTTATCCACATTCCTTTTTCTAACCTTTAAAACAAGGAAGCCAAATATCAAACCCCATTCACCAATTTATATATTATTTTTTTAATGTTCTCTTGCCATACACATCTGGAGCTAGAAAGTTAGAGGGCAAGGACATCTTTCCACCTTTTACCATATCCATGCTTCTGTTTCAGAGTTAAACCAGATTTCAAAAAAATCACATTTACAAGGAAAACTCTTTTCCTGTCCTTCACAGCCTCCATTGCAGGAAATCCTAGGATTGGGTGGAAAGCCATTAACTGTCAGATAATACTGAGAATGAGGAGAAAAAAACCATACAAAACTGGAGAGAAGAAACAAAGGATTGATTATCTGCATATCTGCTCTGGTGGCAATGCGAGTCTTCTGAAATAAGATCCAAGAGGCCAAGCCCAGGCAAGCTGAGCCCCAGCCTGCTCCTCAGCATAAGGAACTTGAGCACAGTCTAGCAAGGAGGCAGCACAGATTCTGCACCAGCAGTTCTGCACCTTCGGCCAGGAATAGGCTGTGCCCCTTCATGTGTCCTGGGCAAAGGAGCCATGGAAGGCTGATGGCCAGAGACTGATGTGAATTTTAGAGAGGAAATGACATTGTCTGATAAATTATTTTTGTTAACAAAGTTTGTTTATATATATTTTTTTTAACTTTCTTAAAAGGATGCACTAAAGTAGATACAGGGCTAAGGCAATTGCCCTCTGAAGGTAAATTCTCAATCCACCATTTGTCTTCTCAAAGGGTCCTTTTGAATTAACAGAAAAGCACCATTTTGTCCCATGACCCTGCCTTTTTACACACTGGGTGTTCCAACCTGCTCCTTGTGCTCCCATACAAAGGTATTTCAGATGTAGCACATCTGATGACATTTAACACTTGCCCAGAGACTTGCAGCTACAGGTACCATATGGTTAGACTGTGACTACAAAGGTACATGGCACACTGCAAAATCCAAGTGCATAAGCACTGCTTTAATATTTCTGAATGCTCTGATTTTCTTGAACAAGTCTCATTTGTGGGCTGGGGACCTGGAGATCAAAATCTATGTATTTAAAACAGTTTTATTTAATGTCACACAATCCATGGTATGCATAAACTGGACCATGATGTTTAAGCATGTTAAAGTATTTTCTTGAACAATAACACTGAAACTGTAAACTTTCATAACTGTCAAATTTACAGCTTTAACTAGACACGACAGAAGCTACTTGTATGCAGTGGGATGATGCTCTACCTATTTGTTTCTAAGAAGCCACATTCGCTATATCCATATTGCTAACAATGCTGTCCATGGATCAATACTGCACACTTCAGAAATGAACTATATTGAAATGCATAATCTAAATATGGTACTTAAACTGTGCCACACAGCTGATTATACCAAACACACCACTTCACCTCATGCTATGACATTCACCATGCATGGAACAGACAACCATTGATATCTAGAGAGTTACTCTCTCTACGCTTTTAAGGGTTTGATACTGGGCATCTAGTCTTTCAGAAAAGTTGCAAATACTCTGCAGTGACTCAGCTTTTCTCAAGGTCAGTCCATTAGTGATTAACACTTTAGTAAATACTTTTGAGGCTCGTATTTGTAAAGAATCTCTCTCATTTTGCTGGAGGTTTCTTTTATGGGGACAGCGTTGTTACTTCCTGTTGTGAGGTTCAATACAGTATGTTTTCTAGGTGGTTGACTTTTTTTTTTGTTTGATATGCATGTCGGTGGAGATAAGTGTTTTAATTACTTTTTTAATGTCTATGCTTTTGTATTTTCTCCCTCTCTCCCTTTATTTCCTGCTGTTGAGATTACTGCCTCATCTCCACAGCAGGGTGGCTCCTTCAAATTTGTTTTCTCTGTAAGCTAGGTAGATTAATTTTGTAATATAACTGCTCCTTTTCTGTATTTTTTATTAATGATTTATTTTCTTTGGAAGAAGTATGCTTGCAAGGTTTTTAGGAGTAATTCCCTAATGATGGCGAAAGGCCTCATTCATAGAAAATTAAAAGTAAAGGGAGAAAAGTAAAAGGCCTACACTAGGGTCACCCTTCTCTTACCCTTAAGTTAGAATGAACAGCGTGCAAAGCATATGTGAAAACACCCTTCACATCTATCAGCATGAGCCATATACAGCTGCTGCAGTGCATTCTAAATTGAACAGCTATATCCATACCATGGCTTTTAAAAACATCTGAGCAAGCAGCTGAACCTGGAAGCAAGGCAGTCTGTAGGTCTCACACCTTACTTTGTTGCTAAATTAGACACAGAGACAAGTATCTGAACTCCTGCAAATGGTATCAAAATAACAGGAATGAAGGAGTCAGATTATTTAGAACTAAATTTGTTTTTATAATCCAATTTCTCTTTGAGTACCAATTGTCCAAACCCAGTTTAGAGGTAGCCAAAATTCACACGAGCTAAACATCAGAAAGTGCAGATGGGAACCACAGGCAGAGCTCAGAATCAACCCATGTGAGTGATGGAAATTAGGATTATGACAACACAATCATTGTCTGTCTGAGCATGGAGTACAAAACACTGCAGCCTTGTGGTCTGCCCTCGCAACATTTAGTGATCCCGTGATCAGATCAGACTGACATCTGATGTCGACCAAAGTGTCCGAAGGTGAACCATAACTCATTAGCCCCACCAGAGATGGGCTCCACCCCAAATTTGATTTTATTGTAATCAGTCCAGCCTTACTCAAGGCTTTAGCCTACCCTCCACTGCCTACCTGTAGTCTTAACTGCTGTTTTTAGTTTTATTATGGTCAACATATGGGACCTGCATTTTGAAATTTAATGGGGTAACACTCAAGTATGACTAAAATAACGTATTTTAAGGAAAAAACATCAGTGTTTCAAGATGATAAAACTAAGATCTGGAGAAATTACATAATTTTTAAAACCTCAATATCTGGCTATTCAGTTAAGCACCATGAAGATTTTGAGCTCAACATTTTGAGCACTTATCCTCTAAGAGAACTCTTTTAAAATGCATACCTCAGAACTGAAGCATACTGTATCACTAAGTGTTTTCGAAACATAATTCTTTAAAGGACACACTAGAAGAAGTGATACTTGGTTGTACAAACATATACAGATTTCTAAATTATGAAACAGATGGTAATTCTAGCCTTTCTTCTCTGTTTGGAAACTGATACTTAATGTTCCCCATATCTGAAGCAATGAAGTTGAGGATGCTAGGAAGTTAGCTGGTAGCCCCGGTGAATGAACTTGCTGGAATGGGAAGACCACTATGAAGTAAACCTTATCACAGAGAAGGATGAATGCAGATGTCTGCTTACCTTCCCTCTGGTTCTGTTCTGTCTGCTGCTGTTTATTGCAGGACTTAAAGCACTGAAACAGTTTGCTATGAATCTTGATTTGTAGAACATAAGAGTTCTGTAAATTGTAATACAGAGTAACTGAAGAAACATCTGCTGTAAAAAATAAAGTGGAATATTGCTGCAAACCTTTCTTAAGTCATCTTGGTAACATTTATTATACTGGCGACAAATTTGAAAAGGTCACTAGCGAAAATGCATTTAGCAGTCTGAGTCCAATCCATCTCTACCACTAGAATGTATCATTCCACCCAGGAGCAGAGCTTGCTCCAGTCTGCTTACAATAGAGCTAAACTGGATTTTAGTCCTGACTGGAATTCGGTCACTTCCCACCACGGACTTGAGCTGTCATTTTTCGGG
This sequence comes from Edolisoma coerulescens, assembly GCA_013397115.1. Classification (NCBI taxonomy): domain Eukaryota; kingdom Metazoa; phylum Chordata; class Aves; order Passeriformes; family Campephagidae; genus Edolisoma; species Edolisoma coerulescens. The sequence continues at coordinate 2,393,490 of VWZW01007169.1, forward strand.
AGCATTCTTGAACCAGGAATGCTGAAGTTTCAGATCGGACATGCTAATGTTGTCAGTTCCTTTCCCTCTTTCTTCTACAAGTGTTTTCCTAGCAGTAACCTGCCAATGGAAAGACAGGGGGCTGTGTTTCCTCCAGACACCAGCCAGATAATATTTGCCGGTGTGATACGCTGCACCACGCTAGAGGAAAAGAAGCTAGACCCAGTGCTTACCCGTGTTCAGTAAACAGTGCCGAAGTGGCCACAAAGCAAGGTCACCTCCTCAGGGACCATCTATCAGTAACTTGAAGCACACACAAAAATCTCTCATCTCAGAAACTGTATGTCACAGTAAAGTGATTTTTATACAGTATAGAAAATCCAAATATGTGGAAGCAAAGGCAAAATAAATTGGATGGTGAGATTGGGAGTAACAGACTCCTGAAAAGAAAGCAGAAAATACTACCACACCTGTTTGCAATGGAAACAATGTCTTTCCCCAGGCAGACTCACTATAACTTAAGTGTCTAATATGCCCTGTTTATAAGCAGTCATGCTGCTATATTGAAATAATCAAAGCAAATGAAAATTTACAAAGGGAAAATCAAACCTTAGCATAGAAAAGATGTCTTCATATTAATTTTTAATTTGAAAACATGGGGAAAAAAATCTTGAAAAGCTGGATCAATAGCAGCTACATACAATAAATACACAGGGAATGGATATGAGAGCAATGAGAATGGAAATGAGAGCAAAACTGGTGATAAACATTCACAAAGAAAAAACCACAAATACTTAGTTGGCATCGTAAAGAAAAATAAATACTAGGCCTCTACAGTATTGCAAAGCAACAGCCGAAAAAAAAAAAAATCAAAGGCAGAAAATTCTTCCTGTAGAAATACATGAGGAGTAATTAAGTCATTAATATTCTGAAATAACATCTTTGTTAGATTTCAGGCACTGCACAGGAAGAAGCTGCAATGAGATACACTGAGACACCATCAACCTCGACTACCTGAAATCAACCTGCATTTTTGATATATTAGGAATACAATAACCAAGAGGTGGTATCCATGCTGCAAATCTGAACACTGATTTTTATAATATTGTTTCCTAAATTTGATTGAATAGAGCAGCAAAGAATCATAAAAATATCTAACTACAGCCATTTCTATTAAACCCACAACTGTTCCTCTGTTGCACACTACTTCCAAAGCTCCCATTCTGTTGCAATATAGTGACCATGAAACAATAGGCTGAGTCAATCACAGCTTTGCACCCTGTATAACTGGATCTACATTAAATATTTGTAAAAACTTACTTCTCTAGGAAGGAAATCCCACATGCTAAGTAATATTTGCAAAATACAGCACAGCACTTTCTGGTCATTCCTATTTTTAAAACATTACAAGGATTCATCTTTTCTTTTTTTCATATGTAGAAGTCTTCAATGTAATTCAGCAAGGTCTTCCAAAAGCTAATGAGTAATTAGCACTCTATGTGAAATTTCAATACAGGAAACAAATATTTTTTCCCAGTTCTTTGTTAATTTATTGTCTCACCTTAAATCTCAGCATATTTATATACTGGTTTTGTCCACATGAAAGAACAAAAACATGCTATAAAACTTATTCAGTAATTACTCCTGTATCGTTCCACCTATGCTGCATTTTTTAATCACTTCAGGTAAGCCATCTCTACATGTATTTTAAAATGATGCCTCAAGAAAAGACTTCTAAACATTATTCATCATCCTGTAGCACAGATCTTAAACTGAAAACCTATCATCAGTGCATTCTGATGAAAAGGTAACAATTAAACCTTTTTTTTTTTCCCTTTTTCCAGCACAATATCTGACCTATGATAAAAAAACCCATCCTATCAAATTTCCATTTATTATTTCTACCTGAAGGGCTTTGCCAGCTCACACAAACATAAATCTCCATTTGTCAGGTTTAAACTGTACCCATCCCAGATGCTATGAGAGTTCATAGCTCTTGTCCCTCAAAAATTACCAAATAGCATCATGCACCATAACCTCCCTGCAGCCTCCCCTGACCCTCGCAATCAATAACATCCCTACCCTGTGTGCGCACAGTTAAGTAGCGCAGGAGCCGTGCGCTATCCCGCTTAACCACATTGAGCTGTGATACTCAAATCTGCTCCCTTGTGTCTGCTGTGATCAATTTTAATCTCTGCACCAAGAATAAAAGAACGCAGCCCCTTGTTTCCGAATTCATCTGAAACGGATGTTATAGATTTGTAGGTCTGCACAGGAGCTGTGGATTTAATACAACCAGCAGCTCAAGGAAAGAACGCATCTGAGCTATCATTCATTCTCATTACCCTCAGTGTATTTTGGATCTTCAGAAGCAATAAGAAACGCAGGAAAATGCACATGTACTGACTTAAGGCAAGCTGATTTTGTTAAAATAACATCAGGTAACTGTTATTTGCTAGAGCTTTATCCATTACTGCCAGGGAAGGTGGAGGTCAGTCTTTCCATTATGATTACTTTGCTTAAAGGTTTATGAATAGGCTGCCAATATTCATTTCTTCTGGAAATGTGTCATATACAGTAAATTAAACAGAAATTCCCTAGAAATAATAAAGCCTAGCTCTGCTCAGTTAAAAAGAAACAATTATTTCAGAAAGAAAGAATAAATCAGGTTTGTGATGGTATTTGTTCTCTCACCTCCAAACTAATTTTATTTAAAAGCTGGCAAATTTGCCAGCCAATTAGCCTAATTAGACAACGGCATCTGAATGTAGAACAGGAAGAGAGCAACTTTAGAAACCTACTCCAGTAGAAAAAGTGCTTTTTGAATCTGTCACACTACCAGAATTCATGTTTCCAGAGTTCTCGTAACTGCATATTTATAGACTTGGCTATATTGGCTCCTCATCAGCAGCTCCGGTGCCATGAATCATCTATCAAAACATTTGAGAAGATTTTCTTACTCATTTCTTTAAAGCAACATTCTGAAGAGACACTTTTAACATGATTATGCTCCAGTGTTCACTATCAATTATGAAAAAAAGCACACAGAGTTTTATAATTGCAGGTGAATAATAAGTATGTGTCATCAGAGGCTTTATCTCCTCAGATTGTCACACACCGTGTGTCAGTACAGAATACCCTGCAACAAATATGACATTCTTGTAACATGCTGGAGTGTCAATGAGCTTTCTCACTCAGGTCATTTATCCCCTACACATCAATGTCCTTATCATTAAGCATATATTTATCTGCCATTCCTTTTAAAAGCAGCTGTAACAAGGAGTTTCATGTAAATACCCTGTGAAACTGATACTCTCCTACACAAGCAGATCAGCTCAGAAACATTACAGCAACTGCACAGCTACCCCTTCATACTTTCACATACTGGAAAAAACAAAGCAAGTTCATACTTCTACCAAATCCTATTCTGTGTAAGGGTAAATGACAGAAGGAACTCATGAACTGTCCTAAGTTTTTTTAATCTATTAATTAAATCTGAATTCCTTTCTCAACAACAGCATATGTGGTATTTCATATAAAATATTACTTAAAAGACAGAGCATCTTTATTAACTACTTATACCATTTTCATCAAATGCCTGTGTTTTCCTTGAGTGCTTCCCATACTGCTGACAGGGCACTAAATCTGGGACTTTGGGTCAGAAATACAATGCAGCTGAACCTCAGGTGCTGTAAGGTTACTATCTAGAAAACAGAGAAGTGGTGGTGCACATCTCCAAATGCCTCCTCAATGACCAACAGTCAGGAACATGCAGTGAAACATGGCCACTGAAGATCATGGGTCAGGTACTTGGCTTCTAGGTGCCGATACCTGCACAGGCATGCACAGAAGCTTCCTCCTCCTCTTAAATTTATGCTCTTGGTGGGGAAGTAAAACATTCAAAATGGGAAATTTATACTTATGTTAAGAGATAAATTTTTGTGATACTTAAAGCATCAGTGAGGTAGGACTACATGTCCCTTTTCAGTCCATGAAGAGATGGCTATGACAGATGTCAGAAAGTTAAAACAAGACACCTCGAATTACCTGCAGTGATGATGCAAATACTCCCAAGGGAGCACATATTTCCTCTGACATGGCATCCAACCCATGCTAATGCCAGCCAAGGCACACAAATTCACCCGGGAGCGAGCATGAATCCTTAATGTCTGCATGGTGCAAATTTTTGTATCTGCAGTACTACAACAGGAAGATTCTCTCCTAAAAGAGTTTCAAATGGTAACAAAAACAAGATCAATAAATAGAAAATCAAGTTACACAGTCCCAATAGGTCCCTCTAACAAGGATTTCTCCCTGAAATGCTCATCCTTGTCTAATGCTGCTGCTTTTAATCCTTTCACACCAGTGGGTCCTACATGCTTGCATTAGTGCTAATGTAAAACAAATGAACATTTTATACAAGGATATACACTCTCCCCAAGTAAAGTGGTTAATACCAAAGTAAGCTTTAAGAATGTAAATTATTTTCCCCATGTGGCTGAAAAACTACATGAGTTATTAATTTAAAAATTATTAGCATATAAAATCATTATTATATCTGCAGTTAATGTACAGTTCACTGACAACCTTTTGGACCATTACAATTAAGAAAAGCAGCATCTTTAATGAAGTTACAAAACACATTGTTTATGAAATAGCAAATTGTATCTTTAATTACTTTAAATATTATAATCCGATGAAAAATTATTTCATAAACCTCAAGACAAATTATGTCAGAGATGGAGTATGCACTTTGTTCCTCTATGAATCCTAAACAGCACTTCCAATTTGCTTACAGGTTTCTGTTGTATGCAAATCTGCTCTTGAAATTGCTTTCAAGTGCCTAAATCCAATGGCACTAGCATAAATCTAAGATGCAGTTTATGCTATTCTTTCTTTTTTAAACAGATTTAATTTCTTGTCAAATGTAGACTTTAGCAGTTCTAGTAAATGCAGCTTTTCTATTAATCCATCAGAAGAAAACTGAAAACAGATTTCTGTGAGAGTCACAGAAACAGACTCATTGAAATAAAGACTATTTGGGGATCTACTGAATTATATTGATTTGCTGTTATATTTTGAACTAAAAGGTAACTTTTGCTCAAAACTTTCAAAGGCTTTGAGGATATGCTATAATGCCAACAAATAAGCACAGACTAAGCTAATTTTAAATATTCCTTTTTTTTTTTACACACATTGATCTCTGCACACTGTCAAGAAACTTTTTGCTCTCTGTCCATAGTTAGACCGACCTGCTTGATACGCTCACCACTATCTGAAATGGCCAAGAGCTGCACAATTAAAGAAAAGGTTTAGTTGTTCACAGCATTAGGCTCTTCATTGTGCTTTGGATCCAGCCCAGACCAAAGTCAGTATTAAAATGCATTGACTTCTGGATCACTAAGACAAATACATGCAACTTCAATTATGTCAACATCAACTTGTCACTGAATATTTTGACAGTTTGGAAATGCTCAGTTAGCTATCGGACATTCCTGGGCTAATCAATAAATTGGGAAGGCAGATATTACACTCAATTTCTTTATGCTAAGACATTGCTTCATTCTATCTACATCTGCTTTACCAGAAATATTTTCTGTGCAAAGCATGAAGGAGAAAAAAATCTTCAGTGTAATACTAGAATAGCAAAACTGAATTTTTAAAAAGCACCAATTTTTTTTAAAGCTTCTGACAGTAGTAAAAAAATTGATATAATTACATAATTATACACAATTACAAAATACAACCACATGTTGTTTAGAGTTGAAACAAAAATATGCCGATCAGAAGATAATAAACTTGCTTACTTTCACATTAGTACAAAAATTTTTGAACATAGAAACCCATCTAGAAACATAATTGGAAGTCTTTTGTGACTACCCATGTGCAAGAAGAAAATCCTAGCAGGGATTTGTAGGCTAGTTGGGTAGTGAAAGTCAGATACGTTTGGGAAAGCACTCACAATAAAATCAAGTTTGAAGGAGGTTTTCCCGCAGAAATCTGACATTAACTGTAACACAGTTACAGGTGTTAAGGACCAAACAGTACAGTACTTGAAACAAACCCCTTCCTAGGTGTGCACCTAAATACTCTGATTGATTTGGGCCTAAGTACCTTCGGGACCCATCCCTTGTCTGCCAAAAGATCTGTATGTCTGTACATTGCTGATGCGGAGGAAAAGAACCTCAGGAATGCCAGGAGACTTTCAGAGCAAGCCTTCTTATGTATTCCGAGATGTTCAAAACTGGATATGGTCCTAGGCAACCTGCTCCAGCTGACCCTGCTTTGAGCTAGGGGGCTACACCAGACGATTGCCAAAGGTCCCTTCCAATTATTTTGCAATTCTATGAAATATGCCCTGGTTGAGGTCCTAAGCCATGGAAAGATTTCTGAGTTTTTCATCTGGGATTTAAAAAATCCACTACTACAGTTAGGTAAAAGAAAAGTATTCCCTATCAGGGCACAGGTACCAGACACTCACAGAACAGAGAAATTCAACAGCAGGTATGTTTCTATCAGTTACAGAGCCCTCCTGGCCAGGGGCAGTGTACCAGGAATCAGACCCCTTCTTCCTCCACCCACGCTACAAAGAAACAAAGCTCAGCCAGGGAGAACTAGAAAACACAGATCTCACACAAGGGTCGAGAGCTAATTTCTGAAACGTCTTCCCTCCAAAACCTCCTTCCATCCTTCTAATTAGTACCACGCATACTTGTTTGCAGAAAGCACATCTTGCTACTCACAGTCCCCTTCCCAGTAAGTGATGGAATTGGGCTTGCCTTGTTCAACAAAATGACTCAATAATCTCGTAAAATCAGAGTGTAGGATAAGGACAATGACTTTAAATCAAAAACTGAATACAATTTTCCTCCATTCACAGATGATTTCAGTTGTTAGCATTTAAAAACAACTCAAATATCACTACCTACAGCTGTGGATGTTTGCAACATGTAACAACAATAATTCTACCTCTAATGTCACTTTATAGCAGGTTACAACTGATACTAATCAATGCTGGAGCTTCCTAAAGTCCAAGTAAAAATCCCACCACACAGATGGGAAAACTTGATTTGTACACTCACTGCCCTGTTGATAAAATTATCTTTCAGAAGTGCAGCATAACCAGATCAGTTATATGGAACCAAGCCTTTTACACCAGTATTTTAAATTATAAATTAGTTCTGCTTTACATTTAAAATTAGACATAGAATGACTTTAATTAACCTTAGCAACAACAACACTTGTGTGAGAAGAGACAGATAAACAGAACCGTCTGCTAAAATAAAGTCTACCTCTGATTCTGCATTCTTTATTTCTGATTATAGTATACATATAAATAGAAAACAAGTATTCACTTATGCATTCAAATGCAAAATCAAATCTGCATGTTGAAGGTATAGCATGTGGGATGAAAGTTCGTTAACCCTGAGCTGACAATCACATCACCAAGCACATGCACAGATACAGCTCCATACCTTTAAATACATGTCTTTCCAAAAGCTCATGCCCTCCAATTTTTGGAGGGAGGCATTATGATTATAATAACTCTTGAGCCTGAAATCAAATGCTGAGCAGATATACATTTATATATCAGATGGCTTTTTTTTGGCCACACTCATCCCTATCACCAACTTAACAGAAAAGAAAAAAGCCATTTTCAGAGACTTATAGCTCAGGAAAAAAATAATGACTTAAGCCACATTTCAGAATATCTGAATTAAAAAAAAAACTGTTGAAGGGGCAAGAAGTGAAATAGTTTCTAAATGCAGTCCTTGCAAGTTAAAAAGGTATTATTATTGAGGAACCATAGGGGAGGTTTTGGAGACTTCACTATTTACTTATTTATTCATTCAATCATTTACACAGATAGTTTAGAACACTGGGCTGAAACCAAAATTCGTAATTCCATATATTTTACAGAATGAGGGAACATTTATTAATAAAGGGTAAATCATACATCCAACTAAACACCTGGGAAGAAATTAAGAGAACTGTGCATTCAGCAAATGAAGCCATCAGAAAGATGCCATAAATGGAATGCTGTTGTGACATTGAAGAAAAAAGGAAGAAAACATAATATTTAAAAATTTTGAAGCCTTGTAATTAAATGTATGTCAGACGTAATGCAGGATTTCTGACAATACATCAAGAGCTATAAAATTTATAAAATGCAGGTATTTATATTATAGCAACACCTTCCTATTTTCATTGCATGTAGAAATGCAAATCAGGTAGGCAGACAGCAAGCCATACTCTATGGTTGGCTGCATGAGTTATTTTGATACAAGAGTAACAAATAGCACTTACTGTTTGTAGCACTTTCTATTTGCAAGATGCTACACCAACAGTCAATCCTCAAAATATCCAGGATCCAGATAAGAGATCAACATTTATCCCTGCATTTTACAGATGTGCAAAGAAATGGAAGTGATTTGCTGAGGACCATACAACAGAAGTAAGGTTGTGATGGCTCTTGGGCAATTCACACAATAGGATTTTAAAAGGCTCGAAGAATGGATTTTCCATAACTAGAGCCTTCATGGTGTGGGAAGCATGCAGAACACTTCCTGCCTCCAAACATGCCAGTGCAAGCATTGTCTGAACACTCATCTCCTTGCAACTGGAGCGTTGCAGGAACCCGGACCACCTGTGCCCCACACAGGAATCAAGGTGCTGAGAGAAGGGAGCGATGTCCTTGAAAGGCCACTCCCTATGGCTTCAGAAAGGCTTGTGAACTGGGAGAGCTCTTTAATTACTGGAGACAGGAATTGAGCCTCCGACATCTATTAATTATTGTAAAATGCTTATTTCTGCAACTACTTTCCCTTCCTTGTTTTAAGGAGACGGATTACATCTACAGACTGTGTCACATCACAGCTATTTTGCCAGCAGCCTGTACAGGCTTGACGCAGGTAGAAGGACTCACACGTACCAGTGGGCAGCTACCACGTCTGTCTTTGGGAAACACATGTGATTGCTACTATTAAAAACCAAGGAATAATATGCTGTCAAAGGGTTATTCAGAGAGCAAATCAAAATTCACACTTAATTAAAAGTCTCCCTGTTTCCACCGACTCCACACAGAGTAGTAAGAGCTCAGCTGCAGTCGCAGAGCGGGAGGTGACTCTTTAATGAACTGCACATTTGAATGAGATGGTCATCTGGTGTCAGCACAGACAATGGCAACCTTCCTTCAGGATTACTACTTTTCACTATTTGACTTTTTTTGGACATGTCTAATTATATAGCTTCTCTTACCTGTCACCTAGCAACCTTAGCTGTGATTTAATTATGTTTTTTTAAAAATCCCATAATATATTCACTGACATAACAATATGCTTATTCTTTGAGTTGAATAAGAAACATAATCAAAACTGGTGTAAAAACCCTCAGAATATACACATTTCCCCACCTTTTAACTTATTACAGCTGGCCAGTCAGGAGAGGTTTTTATATAAATAGTTTTGGTTTTTTTTAACTTTTAGATCTTACTTATTTGATATACATGACAATCAATATTTTACTAAGAACAGAAAGGATAAAAATTCAGTAAAATGTGTATTCCATTCACTTGTTCTTTTTCTTTAAAGAAAAAACTGACATCTAGGTTATCAAAGGAAGAAAACTATTGAAAATGCGGCCAGAACAACTATATGAGTTTTTGTTTTATTTTAATCCTTCCCATTTTTACCATCTTTATGGATAATTTCATGTCTTTCAGCTTTTATTTCCTCAATTAGCCTTTTTTTCCCAGTTTATTTATTCCATCTACTTTTTCTTTCATTTCCTTAACTTTTTTCAGTTCCATTTCAATGTAGAAATTGTTGTCCCCCATTTCTCTACTATTGTCTTCTCTCCCATTTATCTACTATTTTTTTTTTTTAACTGTCCCTCATTTTGGTCAGGGTTTTCCCCTTCAGCCTCTCCTTCCCAGGCACACATCATGTGTTGTCTCTGGAGCAGCTGAAAGCAGCAAGACTCAAACACAGCTTGCCTAAGGGTCCAGGGATTTGTCAGCTACAAGATGCTTTAGAGAAAATGTTTTCTTACAACTCAGTTATTGCCTCAAAAATGCCAGAAGAACTTAACGCATGTTATGTTGGTTCTTTAAAATATAGATAATGTGTATTAAAAAAAAAAAAACAACAAAAACCCCCAAACACTAACAATCAACAAAAAAAATCCAAACACACACAACCCCCCGCCAATTTTCTAGCCAAGCAGTTAGTAGAGTGGAGAATAATACTTTGTACTTGATTATTTCAAACTGTTCAATCTGTAGATTACTGCAAGGCATCAGTGGGGCTGTGGGACTGCCTCACTGAAGGTGTTATGATGTCGTAACAGCTGTATATGGCAGCAGCTGTCCTTGACTGCTACAGTGAAGACAGCGTGGAGATGGTATGAATACTCCCGATACTAGTGAAAAATATCATCTATGGCAGATGTCCCACTGGCTTAAAATCTATATTAAAAAGATACACAGCAAATTTTATAATTTTTTTTTCCTACCTAAAGTGCTTTAAGCAGTTTTTTCTTGATACCACTTTTCTCCAATATTACCGGTAGTTGTACTGCAAGCTTTTACTCTCATACTGAAATCCATGCCTGGTAAGGCAAAGTGGTCAGCCGACCCTGTCTGCTGGGGTAAACCCCCCATTTGCTCCCTATACAGAAGGCAAACTTGCCCTCAAGCAAACCTTGCTCATACTTCAGTCATTCAGACAGGACACAGAGCAGGGCATGCGTAGTCACTCCAGACACTGCATCAGAGCTGTGCAGACATAGCCATAAATGCCAATGGAATTAATTACATTCTGTTAAGTGAAGTTTGTGCATAAGCTTTTGTGAGAACAAGGCTTAATGTTGTTTTTAACATAAAAACACTTTACAGAACTCCTCCCACACTTCTTAAAACTGCATCCCTAATTATGGAGTGTGGAGCTCTACTATAAGTGATTGATGTTGTTTTGTGTGTTGTTATGGAAACAAACCAAGTAGGAGTTTCTGATTTGCGTATAGAATTTTGAGTCAGATTTTACAGTAAATAACTAAGCTTTCCAGTGTATAAGCAACAACACCATATGGCCATTAATCTCCACCAAAAGACTATGTCCTCACTTGCCACTACTTGTTAAAACTAAGGTCTTTCGAGGAAGAGGGTAAAAATCAATGGACCTGCTCCATCTTGTCACTGGTCAGTGAACAACAAAATGTGGTTGTCTCAATTAGGGACAGTTTATAGGTGTGAACATTTGACAAACTCACTCAAAACATTCAAAAGAAAGCAGTGTTTTAACTCAAACTTGAATTGACAAATTCTGCAGCTCACAGGACACCTGCCTGGGGATGTTACAGCTATACACAGGAATTTATGGAATGGAAGTGCCAAATGAATGGAAAGTTCAAATAAATGACATATCTAAGTGAAAATATATTAATTTCTGGTACTGAACATGTGGGATGTGGGTACCTTCCAAACAGAAAAAGAAGACCAGTGTTCCCCAAAGAACTTACTATGCAATAAACAGAGGTTTGCAAAAAAGATTGCAAGTAAGTGTAAAAGCAAAAGCCACAAGAAGAATGAAAACATCAGAGGGGTATGGTTTAATAAGAAAAAACAATGTTAATTTTGCTTCTGTGGGAGTTAAATGACCTAGATAGACCAGACAATGATTCCTGTCATAACCACTTTCCATTTGGGCACATAGAGATGAACTTCTGCTCTGCATATCTGAACCCAGCCCTGCGCTGTGGCTGTCCTTTCTCCCGGCACCTGACAACAGGACCAACTATCCCTTTCCTTTGTGCCTGCTCTGTAGACTATTGCAATTCCGACAGAACTGTCTCTTTCGCCAAGAGGCATTACTGATTACTTCAGCTCTTACTTTGCACACTCCTGGACCCGTTCCCAAGCAGATAAAATTTTTTTACCCGACACCCACCCAAAACGTGTAGGAAGGTGTATTCGTTTCCCAATGAACTGCAGTACCAAACAAACCGCTTGGAAACGTAGCTGTCACCAGTTCATACATCATGGCAGTCCAGTGGTGTCCTGACTTGTCTGCTTATTTGCCCCTTCTTGCAGTCACGCCAGAAGCACTCCTGGATTTGCCCAAAGTCATTGTTACTAGCCCAAACATCCAGTAACGGGTACAGTTCCCTGGCTGTCGAGCACTATCAGACAGGCCTCGACCGGCCTTAGAGACATTCACTCTCATGAAGTTAAAACCTGTCCTGCCATAAAGGCCCCTCAGCAAGTCCCAGTCACAGAGGCTCCCTCATTTGGGTCCAATGCATGTTCACCCCACAAATCTGCCATTCTCATATTGCATTTGCTCCTTATTGAAAAGTCAGTCACCTCACCCCCAGAGGGCATGAAAACTTCCCTTACATCTCTGGAAGCAGCAGGAGAAGAATGGAAACTGCCCCAGTCCAGCTTCACTACCTCCTTATTCTGGCTTTTGATTCTACCACTGATCCCAATTTTTGTTGCTCATATTTTTGCTCTGAGGAAGTGCAATGTCACTCTGGTTAGGGTGACAAGCTTCCTCACCCCTTCCTGACCAAAAGTCACTTCTCCCTGGGAAAACACTAATAATGAGTCTCTTCTGACATTAGATATTTATGCTGCCCTAGTGCCCTTTGCTGCATCCCTGGGTGATTTCTAACCAGGACTTAATGTGATCCCATTAGTTATCCTCCAGCTTCGGGGACATCTAACATCCACTCTGTCTGAGTGTGTACAGCTATGGATGTAACCCCTACAGGCCTCTGCTGCCTCCTCCTAACTCCTACTGCTAATCCAGACATCAGGCTGGAATCTGGCTGAAGGACATGGCTTAAATATCCTTCTTAGTGCACAGAACAACAGTTTGCCCCTCATGTGAATAAGCAGTGCAGTGTCTTTACAATGAAGCATTTAACAGGACTAGGCAAAATAAACAGCAGTCTTTTGTTTAGGCTTGTCTGCCTGACCCATGTGCAACAACCTTTGGGCCAAGTCTCTCTTTTTATATCAAAGGGAAACAATGCCATTCAGATGGCACAGAAGGTGAATTATAAAGACTTGTAAAATTACAGAGGCAGGTAATTATATTATAGGCTGTTTCATAGGTGATACAATTGCAGTTATTTTTGACAATAAAAATCCACTGAAATTAGGATTTGAAGTACATATAAATGTAGCCATCGGGCTGTGCTTCTACAATCTCAGCTGAGTACTGAATTCTCATCCAGAAGTGAAACCAGGATTGAATAACCAGCAACCAATGCTACTCCTCTATAGTAAGAATAACTAATACAGAGGGAATGAAATAAAAAGAGCTAGCAATGCATTTCCCCCCCAGCATATCAAGCAGGTTTTCATATGGAAGCAGTGGTCATCAATCACTACCTCATTACCAACCTGTCATCTGGGTTTAGGCTAAATGTATTCTGGCTTGCTGCCATACTAAATGTTCAATGAAACATCCTTAAGGCTCTCTACAAGTTCAGCTGAAGTCACACATGCTATACATCAAAAAGGAACATTAGTGTTATCATAGCTTAATAAATAGTGCCATTCTGGCAATGCAATCCTATGTTCTAGAGCTATCTTCCCTTCCCAGTATTATACTGCTTAAGAAAACAACCTTGCTGTCTTGTGTGAAGTTTATTTAGTGATAAATGCATGCAAAGATAATTAGTCATACTGTTATGGATACACTTCCATCCCAGCTGAAGAACATGAGCAAAAAAAGCATAGGATTTTAAAAGCACACAATGGCATAATGAACTTTATCTTGCAGCATTATTTTTTAATTCTTGCATATGGTAGTTTATTATCTAAGTTTCACTGCACTGGAAAAACAATGACAGCTGAAGGATCCCAAATCAGTGTCTTTTCAAAATAACAGTGGCTTCAATAAAGGACTTTTGCATACCCCTAGGATGCAACATAGCCACTAAGATGACTGCAAAAATGTATTTCAACACCTGTGAATACTACTTACTTTGTGAAGAACTCCTGATTTAAGGAGGGATCCTCATATTTAGTCACTCATTTCCATGCACATTGGAAGCACTAAGTCCTGGATCTGTTTTCAAATTTAAAAATGCCAATAAAACGTATGTATAGATTCTAAAGTGGCAGAAGTTTCAAGAGGCACCATAAAACAAATCCTAGTAAGACCTTTTTATATACATGAATCAGTTTAGGAACTTAATCTTTTCTAATAGTGAAAAATCATCTCAAAACTTAAGAATACTTTTTTGTCCCTGTATAATTTTTTTCCTTTATAGACACTGCATTTGTTATGTAACCAGGCTCTACTATTGTTTAACTAAAATATGAGAAATAGCTCCAATATGTCCAACCACAGATTTTCCAAATGATTTTAAGTACATACAGGAAACCTGCCTTGACTAGTGAGCTGGGCTTGTTCTATGCAAAACACACGGAACTTAAACCATGGATTCAAACCCTTACCTACATGTGACACTGTTCCTTCCCCTTGTGCACTGATGAAACTGAAACAGTAACTGGACCAACCCTTTGAGAAGTCCTTTTCCGACATGTTCACAGATGCACACATACATGAGGAACATTTTTTAAATTGAATTCTGACAAACTGGAGAGAGAGGATGTTAAATGATTCTTTGGTCTGCTTATTATATCAAGCAAGCATAAACTTGCTTAAACTGTGCTGTTCCGTTCCTGTTCTCCTGCCTCATCTTCTAAGCCACATAATCAGAAGTCAGTCTCGGGACAAATTTTGTTGTTGGCAGAGTCTTAGCAACAAAGACTGCATTTCCAGACTTAGAACTGGAGAATGAACGTGCCTTTTCTACTTTTGAGTTGTCTTGCTTTTTGCTGGCCTATTCCACAACCATTAAAGTTATCTTGTGCCTTTAAGAAAAGGTCTCTGCCACAAAATGGGGATGATCAAATAGTTGTATTCAGTAGTTAGAAAAGGTGATATGCCAAGAAGTAGTAGCACTCCTGAGACCAGTGATAGTGTATTTTGTGTGGTTCCTGCTCAGATCTGCAAGGAAAAGCCATGATGGATTTTCCTTTTACATTTTCTATTTCTGCATATATACAAAGGGCCAGGCATCAAACTTGCTGTAAATAATGTGTAATAATCCACCTCAAAAAGCTTGCACAGATTTCACTGTACCTTTTTACAAAGATATTAAGGAAAAAAGATGAAAAAAAAAAATACATGTTGCATGTAAAAATCTGACTGCATTAAACAGTTCTGTCCTTAACCATAACCTTAATTCAGTGGCATTTTAGAGTTCACCCGCAACACAGTTAGCCAGCTTAATTCAGAAGCTGCAAGTAATCACTAAACAAAACAGTGAAAAAGGACATTAAAAGATGTATTAAGTAAAGGTGGACTATCATTTTCTTGTTCAATTGGTGGACAACAAGGGAAGGGGAAAAACCATGCTTGGCTTTCTGCATACTTTTTACAAAAGAAGCCTGCAAATAGGCCTGCACCAGATCTGACTTCTTCCATGCCTCATAGCTTATAGACTCAGCTGCCTGACCAACGGATCTGGATCCAGATTCTTCAGTTCAGAATCCTTCAGTGCAGAAATCACATTAACAATGCTTTTGACCACTTTTGCTTCTGAAGTTTCAATTTGGCTGCTAGATCAAATTATTGCAACGCCCATGTAGCATCACTATAAATTCTAGTTATCTACTTCTTTAGCTTTGATTGGTTTGGGTTTTGGGTTCGTTTTCCTCTCCCTATGTAGATATGGGTCAGGATCCTGAGAGTGCTCAGAGGACTTAGTATCCAGCTGTTCATCCGTATGTTCTCTAGGCCAACACCTGCTGCAGAGGTATTACCAAGACCTCATAGTTGGCAAGCTGCTCTAACTCCACTCAGTTCATAGGTTGAAAGGTCACTCCTTTAACATAGTCAGTTTGTGGCTTCCACATTGAAGAGAGTGAGTTGCTGTCACTGCTGGAGCTCTGTTCTATGAAATCCAGTGATGGTAAAACCAGATGCCCTCCACTTTCATTACAGCTTTAACTGTCTAGTACATCTTACAAAAGTAACTTCTAGGGCCTGATGAGAGGATGAGCCAACCCCTCCATGGACAAGAGAACCTTCTAACTCAAAGCTATGACATTACTACAGGACCCTAAAGAACTGGCTGGAGGCACGGTCCGAGGACAAGATTAATTTCCCTTTCTTTCTATTTCAGATATAATATGAAAAAATAATTGAAGACAAAGATGTTTTTTTCTATCCTTTAACTCCCACTATACTGGACCCTCTAAGATCAAAATAAGATGAAGAACAGATCAAATGCTATGAATAGAATCTAACAAAAGAGATCTTAAACAAAACTTTTGATAAAGAATTTTGATCCTAAGTAACTAAATACTATGTTTATGCCATTCAGTACTAAATTGCACAGACAAATCAGTGTGAATTCAGGTTCTAGGGACATTGAGGTACATCATCCAATTTTACCAAAAATTGGCAGACATTTATTAAGACCTTTATAAGGTTATATTTTCTTTGCACAACATAAAAACATGTATTTTTTTGACTAGTGTTTATACACATATAAATAATCAGTGATGAATCCCAAGAAGAAAAATATTTCAGCTTTCTACTGAATTCAACAGAACAGAAAAGTAAGAAAGTGGATAAGCTATGTACACATAATAGGTGTAAGATTTATGGAACAGCATATAACAGAATTTCCAAACATTACCCACTACAGAGAAGTGGTCCACAGTCACTGACCCAGCATAAGAGGAGAAACTGGGAGAGCAGACTACATTTCCACTGTCCCACCTTTCCTATTTCCAAAACTAGAGAAAAGGCAGTTTTCTCTAATCCTGGAGTCAGAGCACTCCAGCTTGTCTGAACACACCCTGCAGTTTGATGGAGGTGAGTCAGGCACCACCATTAGCTCTCTGTGCTCCCAGCTCCATGACAGCTCTGAACAGAACCAGGGATGACACCAGATCGACAGCCACGGACACGCAGCACAGAATAAGGTCACGTTATAAACCGAAGGCAGCCTAAAAGACTACCCAGCAACTACAAGACTACATTGCAAGTACACAAAAGTAAAATCTCCATCCACAAGTCACTGCTCATTTTCAAACACACAGCTTGAGTAGGGAGAAGAGAATCAGACTTGTTCACAGACATATTTACAGCAAATTTAACCAACTTTATTGATGCTACCATTTAATGACACTACAAATGAATTAATTTTCCTTATTTCAATGTAAAAACTGCATCGATACATTTTTTCACTCCTATTATATTAAGAGAATTCTTTCTGCTCACATGTATAGTTGGAACAGATGTGTATGATGCCAATTGCAGAAATTTAAGGGATGTTCCAGCATATTAAGTTTAACCCTCACTTCTGTCTCAATGATAGATGCAAGAATTCCAACTAGGTTGATTTTATGAGCCAGTTAAATGATTTGTATTCACACCAACATTAAAAATCCCCAAAGTGACAAAGTGTACTTGAACAAAAATACCGTGCTTGTGACATATCCTTTACAAGTAATGTGTTTTCATTTTTCACATGTTGCATCTCATTTATTTTATTCAGCACACATAGTTGAATCTACAAGATACAGTAAGCTTCCAATACCTTTGAAATAATAAATCATTTCTTACAGATGTTTTCACCCAGTGCAAGTCTGCTGCTCATTAATCAAACGTTATCAGTATCTATCACTGCCCAGTGCTAAACAGGAAAGGCACCTCATTTTGAGTTTTGACTTTTATTCACTGGCTAGTCCCTGACCCTTCTACTACTGCATGCTTATTAGAAACACCTAGTGCACGGCAGATCCTACTACATGGAGTTTTAGAAGGGGTGTTATGCAAGCAGAAGCATTTTTTCTTTAAGAACCGAAGGAAACAAAGTCAGGCTGCTCTTCAAATTGGCAACACAAATGCAATCAAATTGTCTTCAAAGCTCTTTTCCAACATCTAAGTAAAATATAACCATGTAAGCAAACTATTTCTGGTCTAGATCTTTTCATATCTGAAAGGCTGAAATAAATACATATTAGGCACTATGCAAGATACATTTCATTTTTGATAAATTATTAAAATTTCATTTCAGAAAACAGTATGTAGGACACAATACATCCTTACCAGCATAATCCTGCAGGGGAAAATCTAAAGAAAATGGTTCGATGTGAGTAAGAAGTTATCTGATAAAAAATTTCAACTTTGTTGTGATCACTGATATATTGCTGGATTCATGCCAATAATGCAAAATAAAATCTGCATTATTTCATCTGCTCTATTGGTTGCTACACATCTTTTTCAAAATGCTGGAAAAGAAATGAAATTGGGTACACCACACAAATTGCAAGTGCTTAGGAATGAAGATTTCTGTAGCTTCAAAAACAGCCTGAACGTTTGCCAGCAAGAACACAGTGTGGCTTCCCCACAGCATTTTACAGTACTGAGCACTTTCACAGTCCTTTTAGTGCTCCATTTCACTTCCAATATGGTATTAGAGAAGAATGAACTCAGCCAGGATGCCATTAGCCTGAGCCCAAAAGTCTCACCCTCAGCCAACCACCACACTGCTTCCTTCCAGTGATCTGTGGTGGTGTGTGTGATTTATGGTTCTGTTACTAACAAAGTGAAAAATTAAAGACAATGAGCATGCTTCAGGTAAAAAACAACTACCATCTCCTGCCACAGTGGCAATTCACTCAACTCTCCTTTAACTAAACATTTTGTTTGCATTTTCTACGTCTTTCTGAATGAACACTGAACACCACACTTGTATCTAGGATTATTCACCCTCCAAGGCTGATTAAACATATTCCATTCTTGGCAGGTCTACAGAAGTGACTGAGCTACGATGTGTATTTTCTATGCCTCAATACAATAAAGGGCACATTCAGCACATGCAAAGGCCCATATTTGCATTTGAAAAATAAGAAACCAACTTGTCAATGTAGAGGTTGGGTTGTATTAAGACTCTTACGTCCCTACAATTTAAAAAGTGCTAAGATTTCAGAATTTCCTTTACTTAAGTTTTGTTGGGATTTCCAGAAAAAGCTGTGCACAAAGAAGGCATAGATTGTAACAATTCGGGGTGATTTCTTCAGATTCTATCTACTGTGGGAAGGAATTTTTTTTAAAATACAAATTTAAAAGAAGCTTTTTTATCAAGCAGGTACTACAGAAAGAAAACAGGCAGGAACTTTATCCCAGAGATTAGTACAGATACCAGAACCAAGCACCTTATGCTTCATGCACAGAATGGTCACTCTATCTCCTCTAAATGCAAATTTCTTTCTGCAAGAGACTTCATTCAGTCAAGAACTCAAACTTTGAGTGTAAGGACAAGCAATATAAAAATGAAAATAGGGCCTATTTGGTCACCCAAGTACGTAAAGTCTTTTTAAGAGCATTTTTTTGTTTTGAAGTGACTCTTATCTAACTTGGTAAAGTTTAACAAAACATAAATATTTCCAGATCACAGAATATTCTGAGGTGGAAGGGACCCACATGGATCATCAAGTCTAACTCTTACGTGAAGGACCCATAAAGGGACTGAACCCACAAACTTGGTGTTATTACCACCACACTCGGACCAACTAAGCTAATCTCAGGGTCATAAATTTCTCCCAGATAAAAATCTGTCCATCATTTTTCATCTAAAAAAGATTTGCACTGGGCCATAATAGAAGCATGAAGCCTGTGTTTGCCAGCAAACAGAAATGCACTCATGTCCAAGTGACTCAGATAGTGAAATAATGAATTGTGATAGTTTCAATGTCTAACTACTAAACAATATACAATCTATATAATTAGAATAACTGTTTCCTTTGGAAGATAGTTCTGTTCTCATTTTAAAAATCCAATGTATTAGAGAAAAAGCTATAAATATTGTATTATTTAGAAATTATCTTTAATAATGGTCAATAATTTAATTTCAATTTAAATAACAATAAGGTACTGACATTCCACTATCCACTAAAGTGTTAGAATCTATTTAAATATACGCATCACACCCAAATAAACAACTATCCATTATCAGTGGTCGCAAATAAACAAAGAATCATTTCTAACAAAAACAATCCTATGAAATCTGAAGTGAGTTACACCATCTTCTATTACATCAATGAAACAGTAACAAATAAAACCTTGACAACTCTTAGAAATGTAGTAATATGCTGCAAGTTTCTATTTGGTGAGCAGCATTTCAATACAGTGGCATTATTAACACTGAAGATGAATTGGCTGAAACCTGCTGATCTTTAAATTCTTATTATTCTTCCTTTTTCTTCCTATGAAACTGATCACCAAAGATCATTTGAGGGAATACTGAGGTATCATACTAGCTGTTGAATGCATTTTCACTTTCTCTAATGGTCCATATTCAGCTCATTACATTTTTAGCACAAAATAATGAACAATAACCAAAGAATTTCCAAAAAAACGGTGTAAAGGACAACATTTGGGAAATAATTTCCTGTTAGATAAACATGTAATTTGTATTAGTATTATCCAAACACTCCAAGTACTTAGTGTGCTTATTTCTGTGCTTTAGTCTTGTAAACAATTTTTTTTAAAGACAATTTACAGTAAATTTAGCATTAACACGCTGAAAACACTAACAGTACAAACACACCTTGTGACATCACCAAGTGTCAAATTTTGAATATGGTTTGATACCATAAAATGCACACAGAAGACTATCTATGTGACTTTATGCACAAGGAATGACAAGGTTGATCTCAAGTCTATAGAACACACCAGTATATTCCATAAACCCAGAGAATATTTGCATACCTGTTAGCCTTTCATTTTGTATTCATAAATACATGTATTTGCACAGTTATTTTAAATTTCATACTGAAAGC
Organism: Edolisoma coerulescens; assembly: GCA_013397115.1. NCBI lineage: Eukaryota > Metazoa > Chordata > Aves > Passeriformes > Campephagidae > Edolisoma > Edolisoma coerulescens. The sequence goes on from VWZW01007169.1 coordinate 2,414,347, forward strand.
AACCATATGAGTGTCCTATCGGAAAAGCATACATTAGAATACTAAAAAAAGAACTTTCAAGTATCACGAAAAGAGCAAGTGGTTCAAAAGCTTGCATAATCTGGATGTATTCAAAATCAGAGACACAGCAGCACAAACATCTACATAGCTTAGTTAAAGATTACTTATTATAGTGAACATGTAAAATTTTTTTCTCAGATATTTGTTCCCTTTAAAAACGTCCATGGCTTTAAAACTAAAGAAGGGCAGAGGATGTGCCTTCCCATGACGACGGATGCTACTGCATTGGACAATAACCTTACAAATGCTTCTGGAAGAGAAAAGCTTTTCAATTAATATGTTGAGCTTGAAGGGAGGAGTGAGGGATTCCCTTGGGCACACACTGCAAGCCGTTACAGGACTCAGAAGGCCCTCAGACTGTGAATGCCACCCAAAAACAGAATCACTTATGAGTGTACTCCAAGTTAAATGAAGAACCAAAACTGGCCTCAAGCACCCCCAGGGTTTTCCCCTGAAATGAGGTAACTGACTTTCATTATATCAAACTGTTCCCAAACCAACAAAGGCCTGACTACTGAGCAATGATGGAAAAGGAAGCAGGTGACTGAGAAGCACAAGACAACCACTGGGTCAGATGGAGGCCTTGAGCCCTGCCCATGCCCAGCTGCGGCTTCCTAGGCACCACTCTCATGAAGTAGAGAACTGGCAGAGCAAGAAGATCTCCTAAAGCAACCCTTAAAGTCCTTCAACATGTACTACAAATCCACAGCACAAATCCAGTTTTGCCTTAACTCCGTCAATCCAATTCAACAAGGAGATACACCCCTTCCTGAGTGGGCAGCGAAAGGAATATGAATTCAGGAACATTATATTTATGAGACATAAATGTGACAGGAACACTGCTTAAAACTTTATTCATTAACACAAAAAATTGCTTGTCATCTTCTCACCAATAATTGGCACTAAGTAAGTGAGATTTTGATACTCTATTTGTGTCTGATCTTTAAAAACAAAAAAAATTAAATGCAACAAGCCTAGGTTTTTAACCAGTGTTTTATCTTTTGCAAACAAGATGAAGTAAAGTAAGGAATTTCTAAAAATACTATTTAGATTTTGTATTATATCAGTCCTCCTATAGTATTTAGTAGAATAATGGTTCAAAAAGCGTCTGACTGTAACACATACGGGACCACACACACTTTTCTTACAAAAAAAAGAGAGCTCAGCTAAAGTAAATGATATGGATCAACTCACAAACTGCATTTTTGAAGGTTGTTCGTTCTGTGTCTGAATATTAATGTGGAAGTAAAAAGAAGGCAGCATAATTAATATTGGTTCATCTAAAAGATAAAGGTAAGTGAGTCACGGAGTGAACTTTTGCAAACAACATGCAAGCAAGCAAAGCTCTTTCCTTTAGGTGTAAAGCATTCAAGTAACATCAAAATATGTGAATATACTATATAACATCACCACTTTGTTCGGTGGGTTTTTTTATACACCTCAAACACAAAAATGCTTAAAAATATATGGTTGAATGAGGAAAAAAAGCTAAATAATGTTAGATTACATAATCTGCTAAAATACTAAAAAATTAACTACTCTTAAAAAAATATGAATCAAATTAATTTTGTCATTATATTTAGATGAGCATTTCTTCAGGCAGATTGTCCAGCATCCTAGAAAGAGACAGGAGAGTGTTTTGTAAAACACATGCAGGAGAGATTGTTATGCTAAGTAGTGTTTTGGTAAGAAAGATAAGTAAGTAAGAGCACAAAAATCTGGGTAATTTACGAGTGAATATCGTAAGGATGCCCAAGGGCAGATTATTAGTATTTTTTGAAAGTGTCCTAAGACTATTAATAATAAATAAGCTGTTTTGTGAATGTTAGCCCTAAAAGCTTTCAACTGCCTAGTGCTTCCGATGTATATATAGGAATATTCCACCAATATCCAGAGCCATACCGAGAACTAAAGAGCTGAAATAACAGCTTACTACAAATGCCAATAGTAGAAAAAAATGTCTCAAGCATAAAAAATTCTTGGATTTATGTACATGGTTGGTCTACAGGAAAGATGCTGCATCGGGAATAATAGCAAGTTCAAATTCCTGCTATAGCATGTAAGAACAGTTTCTTTCACAGAGTTCCTTTTCTAATATAAGTACTTGGTTTTTAATAACAATGCTTTTTAGATTAAAGAGTAGCAGAAGATAAGAAAATAAGGACTAACAAGTTTGTATTAGAACCAACTGATTGCATAATTTAGAATATTATTCACATGAGACACGAAACAAGAAATATAGTGTTAAAGAAGGATGCATTTCTTCTCCAAGCTGTGAGCCATGAGCTAAGGCTCTCCAGGAGGCAGATTATAAAGAACTCCTATACTTGACTGCACAGACTTGTGCAGACCTACCTTCTTCCTTGGGACTTCACTTCACGCAGCTGCAGTTCAATGCACAGTTTTGATCCTGTTTTGTACTAAGTGCAAACGCATCTATCACTGGCCTTCTCATGGAATCTTTATTTCAAAAATAATGTTTTTAAAATTTAATTTTAAAATTAGTCAGGGTACTGTAAGGCAATTGTGAAATATTTTGAATCGGCTTTGCCCAGATCCTGCCACTGCTCTTCATCTCTGCTGTTCTTTAAACTGTTCAAAGTACTCTCTCTGACTTCATGACTCATCTCGATTATTTCATTCTCATTATATCTAATACTAAAGGCTCACAGCTTTTTGCAGATACATGAATTTGAATATGTTGGTTTGCAAAAATAAAATATAATTTCAAGTGTTTTTCCTGGTTCTGTAGTCTTTAATATCTTTTAATGTATATGGATACCAATGCTTAAAAGGCCGTTGTCACCATTTAAAATCCTTGGTGAAAAGCAGGGAATCTTGTCTTTGCAAGATTCTGAAACACTGATCTCCCTTGTCCACAAGGGGCAATGAAATAAACCCAGAAACTAAGCCAGGCACACATTTATTTTGAGTATCTAGCTGATCATGTTTCCAACAACATTTCTTTCCTGCACTACCTTCCAACGCATTATTTTTCTCCCTTATTTTTTGTCTTTAGGCTTTAGCTTCCTTGAAGCAAAACCTATATGACCTATAAAGTGTCAAAATATTTATGAAATCATAAAATAACACAAAACACTACCAAAAAACCTCCAGCAATAGAGCTGGTGGATCCTAAAAGCCTAAGGCTGCACAACACCTGTCCTAAAGCCCCGTCTTTAACCAAGGTGCACTGCCATTTACATGACTTGCTACACTAGCACAGAGGCAAGCAGCTCTTCACAAAGGGGCCTGACAGCCTCCCACAACATTTGGGAACATCACGAACACCAAGAAACACAAATCAATTCTGAAAAGCAACCAACTAACAGATAAATCCCCGATATGTTTTCAAATGACTCTGCCTCTAAACTCCTCCTTTGGAGGAGATAAGTGAAATCACAAATGAAAAGAAAAAGAAAACTCAGAAATACAAGGTAAATCACAGCCAGAGAAGCAAGCAAATAAATGACTGTTCACAACCTGAAATGAGAACTATTTTGAACATGACATATTTCCTCCATAAATGTCTGTGCTGGCCATGGGCCTACGGGCCCCATATGCAGATTTCATGTCCTCCAAATTTAGTTTATGAATCAGGAGTACGATGCACAATTTTTTCCTATAGCACAAGCAAAATGAACATCTGTTCACTTTTTGCCACGTAGGTTTATATCTGTGTGGGTGGGTGTGAACAGAGCTCTTGATGTGTAATAGTCCTCCCATCTGCACACCAGGTGGCACTGCATAGTTAATCAGAAGATAATAACAGGCATGAGGAGATTACTTACTTTTTGGGGAAGAGAGAGTAAATCACTCTCACAGAGTTTTTTTTTTAAAACAAGGTACATTAATGCTTGCACTTTTAATTTTTTTTTTTTTTGGTGTGTAATTTCACTCCAATCAATGACATGATCTGATTATATCATTGTTTGAATGTTATGTTAATTAACTACGAATGACTGCAATTACAACAAAGGTTCTTTCCACAAGGGATTTCATTTACTTTCTTTTTTTTTTTTTATGCACAGTTTTAACCCTTGCATGCAGGATACACTATTTAGAGTACATTTAAGCAACAATCTGCTTAGATTTACTCAGTACACTCATCTAACCCACCATTTCACAGTATTTAATAGATCTCTGAATACCTGAATGCAATAAAACTAACTTTACAGCAATTCAGCATCAGAAGATGGAGGAAGAAACAAGCAATCTTCATTACTCAATGAGAAGTTAAGTAGAAAGTTAGTTAGTGCCACAAGTTTAACCCTACAAACACTGAAGTTAAAATGTCTAAGCAATTTCTGGGAATGAGGGCTTTAGATTTTTGTAAAAAGTAACTAAATAAAACAATATTTGAGGATGTATTTTTATCTGATGGTCATCTAAGGAGAATGTAAATGTTATATAAAACACCTACCTTATGATAAAATATTATAGAACAAGGAGAGAGGTTTGTGTGAAAGTCTACAGAAAATATGTTTATGGTGATAGCATTTTTATGTAGTAGTCTGAGTGTCACATGAAAAATGTCCTTAATTACTTTAAATATTTAGTTCATTCATTTTTATTCAATTAAGTAGTTCTATAAATAAACTGTTTTGTAGTTTCTCTTTCAAAAAGAATGTACAATGCTTTGTGGAGTCTTAAAAGACAGACCCACAGAATCCTGTTTTCTAAAGAATGCAGCTGAACTTCTAGAAGGATGAGTAATAAAAGCCTGGTATTTCTGCATTTGCTCTGATAGCCATGAGAGACACATACACATAGTTTTTTTTATTTTTTTTATATTGGTAAAAATGATATTCCACTCTGAAAATCCAGGAAGAGACACAGCAACACAAAGCGTTCAGACTGTTCTGCTCCCCGTAGGATACCCTTGGCTGCCTTACTCTGCTGTCTCTGAGGACCATGTGCTCTCTCCTCTAGCCCCTCACCCCTTCATTGATTTCTCCTTTTGCTCTCAGCATGCTTATTCTCTGTTGCCCTGAGTCTCTATGGTGTTTACAGAAGGCAGCAACTGATGCAAGACTTTTTTTTTTTTAAAGCAAAATTTTCAAACTGATTTGTCAGTTCAGGCACAAATTCTTCACAAACCCTTCTTACCAAAAGGCAGAGCTGATTCAAGGTAGAATACATTGAGTAATCTTTCAAATCAGGACAGCATGGGGTATTTTTCTATGCTTACTTTTAGAGATTGGTTTTAAAACTTTGAATGTTTAATTGGAAGACTTAATTCCTACTCATTAATGTTTGTGAGTAACAAAACCAGAAGTTTTGTAACTGGAAGAGAACTGGAATTCTAAGACGAAAATTTTAAGGACTCTAATTCTTCATCTCTAATTCTTAATTACCATTTTTAATTGTCCAATGCAATAAGACTAAGTTTAGAAATTGCACCTACCTAAAAGACAATGAAAGAACTAAAAAAATACAGTAGAGACTCCAAGAATATTGTTCCTCCCATTGTTTAGCTGCTACCTTTTGGTCCCATAAAAATTATCATGCATGCTATTGTCTATCATTACTTTTGATGTAAAAAACTGAGAATCATGGACTACCCTCTAATACTTACATTAGCTGTAATCTGAAATTGTGACTGCTGGAGAAAACCAGAAGCATGGTGTATCTCTTACATTGCCATTGCCCAGCTGGATCCTTACTGCTTACCCAGGAAAGCTTTTCCTAGGATTTAGTCTTTCCTAGTTCAACATATGTCTTCATAACCCCAAATTCCACATCAGTCTTCACAGCCTGGCTTGGGAATGGTAAGATGGAGGTAAGGTGTGACTCAAACTGAGGCCCCAGAGGTTGTCAAAGGTTGGTGACACATACTGGCCACCTGTTTGTTTCCAAGTCTAGTACAAAGTATTTTTCTCAACTTTGAACTAGTGACTAAATGCACCAGATCTACTGGCTGGAGAGCATCTTTCGCCTTAAGATAAACCACCACAGTAAGCAAAGAATTGAAGCAAAGCACCCTTTTTTTATTATTATTCATTTCAAATACGTCTATTAACCTGTATCCTTTTGTGAACTTCTTAGGACTTCTTTACCTCTCATGTCAGAAACAAAGCAAATAGCTTATTGAAGCACACTTCTAACACCTGTCCAAACAGCTCTCACAAAAAGCCTTTGCTATTAATTTTTCTTCAATATGGTCACTCGCTAGAATGCTCAGACCTCAGTCACTATGTTTTAGCATCGATAGAACCTGCAGCGGAGGGCACTTTCCCTACTGCACACAATTTCCCCACAGGCAACAGATTTTCCCCGATGCATAACTGTGTGAAAAATAGTTTGCAAAGTTCTCTTTGCAACTCCACCTGCCCTCAGGTAGCTGGTTGTTTACAAGTGCTCTTCTGTTTCATGAATCACACATGGACTTTTGTACAATCCCAACTGATAAAATCTTGAGTTCCACCTCATTTGCAAAACTAAAGGTGTGCTTTTCAAAAATCACATTGCTGTGAAAAAGTCCTCTCACACTGTACTCTCCTCCCATCAGGGATTTCATATTCTTTTACACACTCATTTACTTATTCTTTTTTCCACTAACAGGGAAAATTGAAAACTACCACATTTATTTTTCATCAAGGTACAAATTCATTCAGAAGAAAATTACAACAAAAAATAAATCTTCTGTTTTATGCAAGTAGCTCTATAATTATTTTACCCCTATGATTCAAGGTAATGTTCAAATGTGATGTTTCATTGAATATGTTTGTTCAGTAGGCAAAGAACACAAAAAGAAATGCAGTTCAGACTCATTATGGAAAAGCAGCTGTTGCTGAGAGCTTATAAATGCTCTATTGCATTAATACAGTTAACTCCACAAATATGCAACCCCTTGGCATGTCCTGCCCCTCTCACTACCAGCATGCAAGGCCACATCGCTGTCCAGTGTCTTTCACAGTACCGCAAAAGTGAGATGACAGGCAGACAGGGGGTACAGAGAGGGACCAACTTCATCATAAATGCAAGGTGGCTTCCAATAACAAAACTTTGTAGGTACACATAATCCTTCATTAGCATTTATACCCTCTGTTTCCTAGGACAATCAATGAACACATGCTTTACAGGAGAATTATGCTTCAGACACCTTCTCTTGTTTATTAAAATTCTGGCTGTGTCCCTTTACCTAGCATCTGTATGGCAAAATGTTGTCTGGAGATATACATATATTTATACATATATATACATATATATATATATATCTATATCTTTATTTATTTTGAACCAAGAATATTTTATATTAGAATAGCTTTATTAAGGTCAGAAAATAAACATACATACATAAACCAAACACTCCAATTCTGTGTGAAGTGCTCAGTGGTCATTTTTGCTGACACTAAACTGAACTGTTATTCTAAGCCTCTGAGTCAGAAATGCAGAGGAACGATGCTGATGTTAAAAAAATGACTGAGAATTTTTTCCTAAGTGCTAGACTCACAGAAAACAAATGTTTATGAATTAATTCCTCATTGGTGAGATTTTGTAATGCAGTTTGAAAGACGCAGATGAAAACAATAAAAAATATAAGTCGCACCATTTGCCTTGTATACACTAACATCAAAATATGATACATCAGAATTCCTACACATGGAAGTTCTCTAACAATGTGAGGATTTAGGATTACATAAATCACAACACTCTGTGCTATCATTACACAACAGAATAGACCTGCAAAGCTTATTATACTGCATAACCAGATGGTAAACAACAGTTGTCGTTGTACTAAGAATTACATCGTGGTAATCAATAATAGGAAGGAGGAACAGTTGGACAACTTGTTTCCTATTATGTTCACTTAGGCAACGTCTAGATCAATAAAGAGCATTAAGCCTCATACCAACTGTAGACAATGCCTGCTCAACATGCCTATCATATGGCAGCAATGGGTCCAGCTGCACTTCAAAATACTTGTAAATGGATAACAATTCTAATCTAACATTAAAAAGAAGCAACGATTCAAACAGCAGAGAGGTGCAGGACTTCTCTAGTATATGAGAGAAGACAGATTTATGATGCCAGTTTTACTACAAGTCAAAATCAGCTTATTTTGTTAACCCACTCCATAAGTACATTTCACTACAGCCTATCTGAAGGATGTTACACGTTTTATATGGATGAAAGAAAAAAAGCAACCAAGCATGATATCACTGGCTTACATATAGACTCAGTAATTGTGTGGGTGTAGTAAGCTGTTCGCAAAAATTGAAAACTAAACTTGTGTATCGCTCTAGGCCAATATGGCAATTAATTACAAGCAAATTTTTAGTTCATCCATTTTTAACTATTTAAACAAACAATAAATCAACCCATTCAGCTCCATTCACATCTTACTTAAAGATCTATAATATAAATGTGAAAATTTTAATAACTGTCTTAAGGCCACTAGCTTTAGCTTCCTGATTTTAAAATTTTTCTTATATCCCATACTTCCATACTTCCATATACTTTCATACTTTCATATCCCATACTTTCATCAAATTAAAGCTTTCTCCCATCATGCTGTTAACAAAGATACAGGTTCCAGTTTATTCCTAGGCAGTCCTTCAATTTCAGTATGATAAAACACGGGACTGTGAGCTCTTCTTACCTATTCCAACAAAGACTGCTTTATAGCCATCTTCTTTCAGGGTACGGAGCGTCATTCCATCCACTGCAAGGCCTTTCCTAAAAATTATCTGAAAGAATTAAAAATTGCTTGGTTTCAATGTGACAACTTGAAAATAATTTTTATTCTTCTTCTACTTCTATGTCTTGCGTACAGGTACCTCGCAGGATCATCTAGTGAGCGAACAAAGCAAATTTTTTTTCCCCCCCCAAGCCAGGCTTTAAAAAGGCCAGATTGGCTTGATTTAAGCAAGTGGCATAAACTACATATGGGTAAAAAGATACCTTCAGATCATCTTCAGATGGGGACCACCACAGGCTAGCTTGGTTTCTGCTGTAAGCTAAAAGGTCTAAAGCAAGCTAAACAAACAGACAAAGCCTGTCTATGGAACAAAATACTGAAGTAGAGCTGAAAATGGCAGTTTTCTACCATGAGTAAATATCTGTATTCAGTGCTGACTACAAAAGGTTGTAGTTCCACCCACACGAAAATCCAAATATAAGAAACGTGATGTGGAAGCAAGAACCTCCTTTAGGGAATATGCACTGATCAGATCAACCAGCACTCCAACCAAAACCCAATCAGTTTAGGTTACTGCACAAACATTAGTGAAACTATGACACAACACTATTCTGTATTAACAGGGGTTCTGAAGAGAAAACCAAGCACTGCTGCCTGCACAGTATCAGGTACTTGGTAGACCTCCAGTTGTGCAGAATGCAATGCCAGTCCCCAAGGAAGGATTGATTTTTGCTGCATACTCAGAGCTAACAGCCCAACCTTTGAGACCACTAGCTAGAACTCCTGTATGCCAAAAGACACCTTCAGCGAAGCCAATGGTGCTTTTGTGAATTCAGAAAACCAGCCTGCAAAAGACAGGGCCAGAAATGACAGTAAGTCTGAAGAACACTCTTGGAAAATTATAGTGTGCCCTGCTCGATTGTAATGAAGCAGCACATTCTGCATGGCAAACTAACAGAGGTTTTCAAAATTATGAATGACATGAGTTTTGATTTAGACTTTCTAATTTAGACTGTTAATTCTAATTTAGACAAGCAACAGTGTCCACAGTGCAGTGATCGGAGCTCATTTATTGAAAGAAATAACTCACATCAATCAAAACACACTTACAATCTATACTTCTTTCTGTTCAATTAGTTTTTACTTCCAGAAGCAAAAGCTGAATATCTTTTTCCAGAACCATGCTCCTCCACCAATCCTGCTCTGAGCAGCCACTGCAAAGGCTGAGCAGCTACAGTAGTTGTAAGAGTGTGAGGGACAGGGAATTCGTGTTTGCTGCGTGTTCAGGCAACCAGCGATGGCAGTCTCTGTGCAGAGGTCACGCAACTGGAGATACACACACCTTTTGTTCATCACTCCTAACCCCAAGCCCTTTGAGCACACAAAGTGTGTGTGATTCCTCTTCTGATATTTCATACTTCTTGACATAGGCATGTGTGATTTTATCTCCACATCTTAGACTCTCTGAACTTGAATGCCTTCCCCCAGGTTTTTTATATCACTTGTGATTTTACTTTACAAAATGCAATGCTGTTGTGCAAGCTCTCTACTTTGTGATCTTAACAGTTTAGCCTTCAAGTCACTGCATATCTTGTTTGTTATTCAATCTGCCTATATTTCATTTAATACACTTTTCAGGTTGGTGGGAAAAAAAGGCAGGGTTAAAATACAATTTACGCTACTTAAAACACTGACTTTCTTTGTCTTTGGATATTTAGTACAAATTTTATGTGAGATGAAAAAGCCATGTACTAGTGCAATCCTTAAAACAATACAGACTCCATCCTCACTTGCAACAAAAGACATTCCATAAATTGTCATTACATTTTTTTATCCTGTTGCGTACATACGTTATGAAAACCTAACGAAGGAATTTAAATAGCAATACTATTTTATGAGAGGATTCATAATACTTCTAGGGCCTAGCTCTGTAATCCTTATTCAGCTGACTAATTCTTACTAATTTCAGTGGAATTACTTGAATAAACAGCACTACTGAGCATTCATACAACACAGCACCTTACACCACAGATTTGAAATGCTTTAAGTAAACACCAGAAAATATTTCCAGCTTAGAGAGGTATAAAGCTAAGGTACTTATTTAACCAGCTTGCCAAAGGGTCAACTGCAAACCAACGGCAGAGCTTTGAAGCAAATTTACATTGAGATTCTCTGCTGCACTCCAGAACCGCAGAGGACTCGCAGGTCAAGATGACATGGTGGCTCCATCAGTCCGTTCTGGACACCCTGTCATGAGACGGAGCCCTGGGAACTGAGGTTGGCAGAGGATTCTCAGGAGTCTATGCCCAGCAATTTTGTCTAAAGTTGTCTCAGTGCTCTGTTTAACCCCATCCCTAACTAAACTTCCATTCTGTCAGTCTTTTCAAGGGTTTCAAAGGGAACTTTAAAGTAGAAAACCAGACCTGTAGCACTTAAAACCCTATCTTGCACCTCACCAGCATTTTTATAAAACCTGGGCAGAATAATGTTCTCACTCAGGTCTTGTGACAACTGTCTACTGCTTTTATAAATTAATCAACATGAAAGATTCCAAGAAGAATTTCTTGCTTCACTGAAGGCTTTAGTAACGTGTTAAAAATAAAGTATCCCTCCTGGTACTCAAAAATTCGATCCAGTGATATATACTAAGTTTGTAACTTCTATTAAAATGTGCAGTAATTGTAAATACTATCTAAATCTTCAGCTCAAGTCCTAAATTAACAATAAATCGCTGTTCCTATTATCTATAAACAACACACATTTATTTAACAGAATAATGCATAACTATTGTTTTCCAAGAAGTTGAATAGACTGTTATTGTTTATAACAGATGATCATGTTAACACTTTAATTTGATGCATTTTATTATAAAATTAACTTGGATGCAAGACTGTATCATAAACCATTAAGAAAAAAAATCAGGGAGAAGGAACAAAAGAAGTATCAAATATGAATGGTTTAAGTAGTGCCAAACTTGCATGAAAAAAACTTGATTAAAAAAAAATCAAATCATTCCAATAGCTACATTGAACCCCTAAAGCAATTTAGGAATTTGTTTCTTACAGACAATTAATCACATGCAGGCATGCCAGATGAGAACTATTGATTGCCCTTTTCCAAACTAGTGGCATTCAGACAGGAGACAGACAAATGCCCTGAGCAAGAGGAAGCATCTTCCTGCCTCTGTCTAGCATAGCTTTTAATCGTTCTTTACTAATGTGCATGACATTTTGCTGTTAATCTTTGGCAGAGTTCTTGTTCTTTTTTTCTTTGAGCTATACGTAGGCAGGATATATTTTTCATTACCTTAACTCCAAGATCCTTCATAAGCTCGGCTTCAAAATTCACTACATCATACGGCAATCGGAACTGGGGGATTTCGGACATACTAAAATAAATAAAAATGCTTGTGAAATCCTTGAAACTATTAGGAAAAGAGGATTTTTTAATTTGCTTTTTATTATTATCATTATTAGCTAAAATACTTATAACACACCTTAGTTAATTTTGACATATGGGAATGGCAATGTGTTGAAATGTGACTCTTGACTTTTTTTAATTGTTAGAGTGACAAAAAAGCATTATTCCTCCAATGCTAAAAATATAGGGCAGGAAGGCAGTCCCTTGAGGCCAACACTGCCCACACTTGTAGGTAACTATTTAACATGTATTATGTTTGAGTTCTAAAGGACCTCAGCGCCACTCCTTTTATTCACCAGAGTATGTAACACTAAACTTAAGATATCCATTTAAAAAAAAGGCCTCATGGCTACTAAAAGCAAAGTGACATAGCAATCTTTCATTAAGCTATCCTATAAGAGAGAATCAAATTTCCCATACAATTTTTTAAAAGTGTTACATATGCTATTTTGAGCTATGGTATTTAAAACTGTACCCACTTCCATTTCTACTTCATAAATTTTTTATGATTTTTCAGGATGGACAAACACTCTATCAGCTGTTGATTTCATGTCTGCTTTTTGACTTAATGTGTATTAACTGGCATTTCTGCCTCCTGGGGAAGATTAGGAATGACATCTTCAAGTTCCCAGAATCACAGAAGGGGAAAACTGCAGTGCCAGTATAGAATCTCAGTTTATATCTACTGATACAGATCTAATAAATACATATTTATCTCCAATGAAATGACATCTATATATGCCAGTTCAAAATCTCTACTGTAAAACACGTTGCAGATAAACACAGGGAAGTTAGATACTTTTGTTCAATGAAGATAAAATCCTAAATATGCAGAAAAGTAAAGGCTTCTCCCCAGATACTTCTAAGCTTCAAACGGTCTAATCTGTTTTCAAATTAATGAATCTGTAATATCCATAACAAAGCACTGGCACAAGAGATTCACTGCAGCTTATTTTACATATTGATATTGACCACACCATCTTTAGCATCTAACTTTGACAGGCTAGAAGAGTTTTATTTATTTTAAGTTGCATCAACTTTAATTATATTGATAAGAAACTGGTGTTCTGCCTTATTTCTAATACTGCCCTTTTTACACCTTACTTGACCAGTGTGCAATGAGAAGTGTTGTAAATATCAGATATAATGAATGTGTCAATACAACTTTCATAGGTCATGCTAAATAAAGGTGTCTGAGGCAGAAACTATAGTATCAATATGATTCTGCAGCAGAGATTCAATAAAGAAATATAATCAAAAAAAGGAAAGTGCTACTTTCCAAGCCACCTATGTATTTTTTGGAGGCCTGTCATTTCCACAACATGCTCCCAGAGCAGTACTTGTTGTGTTACATCACTGTCAGAATTTGTAAACACTTTTTTCTCTTATTAAACATTTACTTAGTTTTATGCTGTGAGGTATATCCACATGCATGCACATTAACTATGAAAAGAAGCTTTTTATGAAAGTCAACTGATACACTAATAATTCTGATACAATTTCTTTCAGCAGCAGCAGATGCTCTCTGACTCTACAATGGAGAGACAGAGGGGGAAAAGGAAACGAGGCAGAGATGGAGGAGGGATGTAGTGGATGCAAAGTGTCCCACAAATTCACCACCACCTCAAATCTGACCCAAGTCAGAGGTGCTTGGACAGCTGCTTGGTGTTTCTCAGCAACCTCAGATTACTGCTGGTCAAGGGACAACTCTTTGGCCAAGTGAGAGAAATATTTTGGTATGTTGTAAAGCAGTGGCATAGACAGGAGCAAAAGGAGTAAAGTTTGTTCACGGTCTCTAAGCAAGAGCACGGTGTGCTCATGCCTACTCTACTATATAGCATAAATTTTACACAACTGGTGAAATGTAGAAAAATCTGCCCATAAATACAAAAAATCCAGACACATTCAGAGAAGCACAGATTTATGTTACATTTAAATATCCCACCACAGGAATTATAATCACTAGACTTTCTAGTGTCACAATATTAAGAAAATTAGCTATGATGCAAGAAACATCCTAATTTTAAAAAATTGGAAAAAACTTTAAGAAGGCACAAACACTGCCATTATAAACAGCTGATTTCAAATACAAAATTGATTTGGTCTTCTTAGCAATTTGCAATAGTTTATGAAGCCTTGAAAACACACCCATCAATAACCTAAATTTGTTAAAAGATGTGCTGCAAAGACTTAGAAAAGCAATAATGGATGATTGCTGCCACAGGCCAGCCCCCCTTCTGTTTCAAGATTAAAATAAGGACAAAACGAATTGATGCCCTTAAACCACACATGAACATTTCTACAGTGAATGGAAGTAAAAATTCTACAGTGAATGGAAGTAAAAAATTGACCTTTCAAAAGAAAGAAATACATTTTAAAATACATTCCTCAACCATTAAGGATACTAACAGAACAGGCAAAACTCCATTTAAGTAAGGCTTTTTGCAGTAAGAGAACCAACAGACAAAACATTATTTTAAATTCAACTTAAACCATGAAGAACTTAAGATCACACTGCTTCAAATACACAAGCACATACTAAGCAACTGTAGCATTGTACTATAATCACCGAAGCAACTGCAGGAAGTCCTGCATTGTATTGCCAAGCCCAACCTGAGTCCAACCTGAGTCCAACGTTGACACAAAATAAGCCTTTTTGCTAAAAGCCTCTTATTAATTCGGACTACTTTACAGCAACAGAACTGATTTTAATCTGGTATTTATGATAACATGTGCTACTCAACAGGTAAATAGGTATTTCACATACTAAATTTGCAATCCTCTATGGTAACTAATTCAAGTAAAACAGCTTCACAGTTAAATGCCTATGGATTAACACCTTGGTAATTAGGTAGAATAATTCTGAACCTCACTGGGAAAAATGCAAGTAATCAGTTCAACTTCTCCAGAACTGATTCTCTTTCTTGCAGAGCACTGAATAAGTATGTGACATTATGACATTATGGATCAAATTCATTAACCGTGTCAACTCTATTGATTTCAGCAATGCTGCATTAAGAAATGTAAGTGCATCACCCTTCTTTCTCTCTGTTTCATTACACGTTTTATTTTTTAAACACATTGTGTGAATACATTTCGCACATCTTACATTGTAGAATTTAATTTTGATTCTGAATGGCTTGGTATCCACTAGTCAGTGTCTGAATTCCAACAAACCTACTAGATTTGATTATAGCCATTGCAACAGTGGCAAAAATTAATTTTCTATTGTAGAGGACTGACACCATGCAAATATCAACCAAGTGTTTCCCATAAAGGAAAACTGCAAGGGTACCTTCCTTTATGTATTTGTAACTTTTTGAAGGTTGAGAATTGCAGGGGTTTATTTCACTCATATTGTATAGTCTGCTAAAGCTGCATCCATGATTGTCACTGTCACCTTTATTTGCACAAGGCAGTCCATGAAAGCATTCTAAATCTAAAATTCTCCATGAAATTAATATCTGTCTAAAGCATTTTAAACATTCTTTCACCAGGGCTACAAGTACTTCTTCTTTTTTTAAAAGTTTTGGATAAGGGAAAATGGTTCCTGACACAATTTTCTAGTATGTTAACTTGATAATAACAATTGCACCCTGGAATTTAATAGGTTATATGAAGACAATATAGGAGATAGCCACCAGATTTTCAGTTAAAGCTTGCCAGTAACTGTACCTCTTTCAACACAAACGATCAATTATTTAAATAAAAAGTTACTTTTACAGATCTGAAATTTTCTACTCTCTTCCTTTGCTAAAAGTAGAGGGATCACATATAAACTATGGATGTACAACAGTTTTTGCTATGCTTTCTACAATAATTGGAAACAGTGCTTTGTTGTCATTGTTTATTACCTTAAGCCCCCAAGGTACTCCTGCTTTTCAAATATGGTGATGTTCGAATAGCCCAATCGAGCCAAAAAGGAAGCACAACTTAAGCTTGCAGGTCCTGCACCAAGAAGAGCTATCTTCACCTGATATGCTTCAGGCATATCTTCTGGAGGAGGTAAGGAAGGGTTTCTGATCTGAGGAATATTCATGGCTTTGAAAACCTGAAAAGCAACACAATCAACAGATTAAATACTTTACATACCCTCCTTAAATTTTATTATGAATGACATGATGGAAGCTTCTGCTTGTACTGTCACATAGCTGATACATTATAGCAGATTGCTTCACAACATTATAGGGGTTTCCACATGACATGATGCGTGCATTTGTGAGGGATGTTGTATTTGCAGGGTTTGGTCCTTTCATGGGTCTTTTTGTCTTAAAAATCTCTGAAGTCAGATCTTTCACTCCTGTAAATTTTACAGAGAAGACAGAGCCAGACTACCAGTAACAGAATACGGATGCAAAGTCAGCCAGATGGCAGAGAATCTCTGCAATGCCAAAAAATTTCCCTGCAAACAAATTATTCTTACTAGTAGAAAAATACTTCTGCAAATAATGCAAAGGATTATAGTGCCAGTAAAGGGGCTTTGCTTCTTCAAGAGACAATCTGCATGATCCTGGAAAAATCACTTGTAGCTTGAATTTTTAGAGGTGGTAGGTAACAAACTTTAGGTGGGTTGGAAATGTTTTTTAGGAACCATCCTTAGTCTTCAGTGCCGTATTTTCATTGGTAACCCATGCTTTAGATGCCTCCTCTTAGGTAATTTAATAGGACTTCATTTTAGTTTCTTACCTATTTCATATGTTGTCCACTTTTTAATTGGGTTTACAAAAGCTATAGACATACCTGAAAGTTAGACTGTTCTCCCTACGCCCCAATTATTCATTCACCTGCCTAATGGTGATGATCTGCTCCAATCTGTTCCAAAGTACATTTAAAAGTCAGGACAGTCTCTGCCCACTGTTGTGCATTTCTCCAGAATCCAACACAATGGGCTGCTAACCTAGTTGTAATGCCACACAGTTTTTCAGATTTGCATTAAATCAGTTCTTTACTCAGGTATATATGTAAGAGGTGAAGGCAGAAATATTCTGCATTCCCTAAGCTAGACTTCACTGTCCTCTGCACTTATAATCATTGTATGGAACAGAACTGAGTTTCTATCTTGTATGGTCTACAAAAGGAAAAAAGAATAGACTTAGAGGCTACTGAACGTTAGAAGCATGGAAGAGCACAGTTACATCTTCTTTTTACTTACACATTGGGGGAAAAACATTTAACCCAAGCAGTCTATAACTGCAGCAGACAAAAGGATTCAAGAGTGCATTGCATAGGGCTCCTCAGTCATATCACAAACACACTCAATGCAGCATCTCAAAAACTACCAGGAGACCACAATGCTCCCCCATCTATTTCAATGCAGAGCTGTGTTCCCTAAGTACTAACTAGTCCTCTAAAATACATACACTGCCATTTGTTTCAATAAATATGGTATTTAAACTATTTAACAAGCTTACCAACAGATTTTACTTTCCTTAGAACTCAAGAAGCAAAGGGTTTTCAAGTTAAACTTTGGCAATTCCACTCATGATTAGAATTTTTCATTTATATTTTGAATCAATGTTCATTTTCTTCATGTGCACTTGAGCACTCATGCTAGGTAAACCAATGATTAGTTCCTTCCCTCTCTAAAATTTCTGTGTCAAACTCCCCCAGTCTTTGTAAATTGACACAGCGGTTTAACAAACTGCATGAAGCAAGAGACAGATAATTGTTTTAAAGAAAGAATCATTTAAACCTGACAATTCATACCATATGGGAAAGTTTAATGTGGTTATTAATGGATTTCACAGGCTGAAAAGCTCATATTGTACTGTGAAACTAGACTATGATAACCAAAATGCAATGATATTTCTAAAATGTCTGCTTTGTTAGATTCACAAGAAATTGCTTGAATTACACCAAATTTTTATTAGTCTCATGTAGCTGTTTAAGAAGGCTATTCAGTAATAAAAATTACATAGCTTGCATATTTAATGTGTATATTGAATGCTCTGAATATGCATATGCTTAACAAATTTACTACTAAATTTACTTTATTGTTAACATAACTATTTTTATATGTATTATTGAATAGTCATACCCGCCAAATAAATGTTACACTGAAGTTCCACACTACTGTAGTGCAGTATTAAGCTTCAGAAACCAAGCACTCATGCAGAAAATCCTAGGAGTTCACGCTGAATGGTCAACTTTAATTCTGCCTATTTGCAAACAGGGTGAAACTGTCTTTATGCAGCGCAGCCAGCTTGTGTGGCAATATCTTGCCATCTGGAATTCAGTGGCAGTTTTGCATATTAAGGCTGGCAGGGTAACTGTGTGAAAATAGCAAACTGCTTTAATGCATTTCAAAGGATTTTTACTCACCTAACGGTGCAGTTTCCCTATATTGTAACTCACTTAATTAAATATCAATGAATTCCTCTGTATAAATCCTTTGGTGGCCAGAGATGAGTAACGGGCAAGCAAGAGCTCAGTGGCACATTACATGCAACTGTCCTTTCTGCTTCTAATCTCTTCAGACTGTGTTCAGCATGCAGGTAAAATTTAATACAATTACCCTTCCTTCCACTTTTCCTTCAAAAACATGATTTCTTTTTTGTTTGGATGGAGTATTTCCTTGGTTTTGCAGGGCTTTTTAACCAAGACCCATTCAGGAAAACGAGACCAAATGATGAATTTTAAAGCAGACTCCGTGAAAAGACTCAATCATCATCCTCATGTCTGCCTTTCCTTCTGGCTCTCTCTCATACACAGTCAAAAGAGATTAGACAGATGAATAATAGACATTAATAACACTAGGCATTTATTCTTCAACTTTTTATCAAATACAATGCAATTATCATTACTTCACTGTCTAGGGCCTATTCAAATTAAACCCACATTGTCTGTCCACTTCTTATGCCTCATGTCCATTAGGGTCCTCTGACAGGATATCCCAGCTTATAAAACTTGGTCCTCAAGTGAGCTCCAATTCGACCAAACCAAAACAGCCAATCAATTCTGCTAAGTTCCAACAACTGAAAAAAATTCTCTTGATTCACACATCTGTAATATATTACAGTTTTCCTATTTGCATCACTTCAATGTGTAAAGGTGTGAGAGCACTTGCTCAATGCTCTCTACAGCATGGTTCTCTATAGTAAGAAATCTAAGAGTTTGTTGTATTCTCTGATGTAAATAAAACATCCTTTCACTGCAAAGGGGTTGGTTCATGTTCCAAAACATGAACATTCAACAAAGACCATAATCCAAAATATATAAAAATAACTCATAACACAAGTCTGTACTCAGGTTCCACAACATGTCCCACTTAAGCAAACTACAGTAGTTTCAATTGCTGAGCAACTGACTCCAGTTTAAATTTCCTGGAAAGTTTTAGCCAAGTCATTTTAGCTGCTTTTCAGAATGCAGATAGGGAAAAGCTTATCGTTACCCTCATGTAATAAAATTCTGGTTCTTTTCTTCACTGCACCACTCTTGTATTAGCATGTTTTGATGAAAAGTTGTGACATTTGGCAAAGTAGCAGGTGACTCAGAGAAATGTATTTTGCTAATCAGATGAAAATAATTTTATGGCATGGAAAGCATGAATTAAATGAGTCTAAAACATTTAAAACAGGTTACAAATGATACTTAGGATTTTTACCTCAAATTTTATACAAATTAAAATAAATTAAAGAAACTAATTTCAGTCAAAATGGCACTTAATGCTATGGTTTAGTTGACAAGGTAGTGGTTCAGTCAAAGGTTGATGATCTTGGAGATCTTTTCCAACATTTATGATTCTATGATACCTGGCAGTGTTTGAGGCCAGGTTGGATGAGTCTTTGAGCAACCTGGTCTAGTGGAAGGTGTCCTTGCCCATGGCAGAGGAGTTGGAGCTAGATGATCTTTAAACTCCCTTCCAATACAAGCCATTCTACTCTTCCATGATTGCTTAAAATTATTTTTGGACTATGACAAAAAATGTAGTAAATAAAACAATAAATAGATTGAAAGTTTAATCTCAGTGTTAAAATGTAAAAAAACCTTTGCCTAATCCTACAAAACAAGACTACCAAAATATACTTATTTTATATATCCAAGATATACACAGAAGGACACATTTCAGAAGGACTATTTAACCTTTTGGCAATACAAGTTTTGACTTCGTAACTAAATCCTTTATATTCTTCAGACATAATGCTTGGTTCCATGCTTAAAAGGCTCTAGAAAGAAGTTTATCAGCCAGGTTTACAGTTAAATATCCTTCACTAAGGTGGTGCCATACCAAATGGCTACTGACATAGACATTAGAATCTAGCTGGGATTTATTTTAGTGTGAAACACATCAGTGTACACTGAATTGTAATCAGATTTTACTAGTGCACAGACAGGAAAATACAGGCAATGAAATCAGGAACATTTAGAAACTGGTTTTATTAGTTTCACACTTTCCCACTGGTTTCCATGGATATTTATCTGTAGGCTGGTTTACATTAATATGGGGCAGTTGAATATTTAAAGAAGAAAATCATATTCTGCACACATTTTAATACATAATGAAGCAAATTGCATGCACAGTAATCTTCTTGAAGTTGTCAAATTACATGATCACCCAATTAATTCCATTTAATTGCAGTGGATGGCATATGATGTTACAAGAAGTGTTTTTTCCACAGACATGTGGTAGTTATGAAACCTTCAGCTTACCTCCACAATTTAAGAGCTAAAGTTGCAATACTTCCAAGTTTTTGTGGAAGTAGGTGAGTGCTTACAAAACTAGGGCCTAAAACATCTTATTAAAGACTTTTCAAACCTCCATTATTCTAGTCCCAAGATATCCCACGGATCTAGGACATTGCAGAGTCCAAAGCCCAACGTTTCATGAATCCCACCACTAAACAGACATAGCAACCTTCATGAAATTAACTTAAAAAATTAAAAAGTGTTTAACATCTGTAAAACATGCTGTAGAGAAGTTTATATAATTTGCCCAAATATCACCAAATCTTTCAGCATTGGCCTGAGAAGTCAGAAGTCCCCAGATTCATCCCCTGAACTATTGTCTGAAGGGGGTGGTGTAGCTTTCTACAAGCCTGAAATTTTATTTATTATTATCATGGATTTCAACATGACTTAAAAGATAAAATTACTTAAAGATGTATTAAAACTAATACTTACAAATAGAGGGCTTTTTCTATTTGTCCTGCTGCCTTGGCTTCCCAGAACAACCCTCCTGTGTTGATGCAGCACGTGTATCCGTGCCAGTGATGATGCCCAGGCTGATATCTCAAGGCCATCCAGCTGCAGGAGTGGCAGCCCCATGAGAACCACCTTCTCCTCACACCTACACTACAGACTGATCAGAGCTGTCAATAAACAACTCAAAGAAGGACCCTAAGCCCAAGGGCACAGTGCACCATCCCACAGCAATCCCTCAGGGAAGACGTTTCTTCCTTGACTGCGGTGGGCTGGGGGAGAAGGGAGGTTCAGCACTCAGGTCCCTCGGCAGAATGCTCCTTCCACCACAGGTACTCTGCTGAGACGTCCCTAGGTGAGCAGCAGGTAAGCTCATACACTGCCGTTTTTAGGAAAAACACATATCAAATTTCCTTTTCCAATTTCTTTCTGCTGCAGCAGAAGTCAGAATGTATGTGCAAAGAGGAACAAATCACCAGAACTGTAGCTGGCACAAGAGCCACAGTACTAAATGATCTAGTGTTTATATCTAGCATGCGGAGATTAAAATAATACATTTTCTATTTAGCTTGTGCTGCACCATTCAGAATGATTAAATAGAAACAGAAGAGAACCTTTAGATTCAATAAAGTCTATCCAAAAATGTAATAATTTGAGGGTTTCTTACTAATACTACAGCAGATAATGTAATAGATCTTGCTTCCTTTTTACTACAAGCTTGCAAACTTGTACTTGAGTAACCAGTGATTTTAGTTCATTTTGGGACTGACAGCCATATACCTCATGCTTGTATGTATTGTCACTGCAATCTCAGTATATTTTCACTGAGCTTGTGTTCAAAAAATGGATGTTTTCTGATTCTGAAGTACTTGGGCAAAGGAGACAGATAAAGACATTAATATAATTTTGACCTGTGCAGTAGCAGGTGTAACCTGAGCTTGACACTCGTCATTTATAATAGTGAGCTTCTACTAGATGTTATTCTCTAGATGCAACAGTTACCATGGTAACTGCATCCCAGTATACACATTCTACATCACAAATACAAAGGGACATTTCCTTTTTTCCACTTAAACATTTAATTGTCGAAATTCACATTTTTCCAGGCTGGATTACAATTCACTTTGAGAATGAGCCAAACATAGTTACAAAACTATACAAAAGGGCAGAAGGAAAATACAGGCAGCATAAGGTGCCATTTTTTTTTATTGTTCTACCGTATGCAAGACAAATATTTTACAATTAGGGAGCTTTATCTGCAGTATGAACAGATGATCAGTCATTGTTCAGAAGCACAAACGGGCATACGTCATACCCATATATTTTCCATTTTAAATCCACATTCCTGCTTTACTGCAATTTTATCTATTATCTCAGCCAGCAGTTGTGTCCTTTTATTATTGCTCACTCTCGTAATGCATGAAGTGTATGATCCTCAGACTAATTCCAAGGGAAAAAAAAGCCTAAAACTGGCTTCATGCACAATGGAGTTTTCAGTAAATAAGCCCCTGTGGGACAAATATTACACCATGCATGAGAGTCACCATGCAGCTCTCATTAAGACTAACACATGTTGCATGCCTAAATTACACAATTTGCTAAGTTACTTGTACAGGTAGAGCTGTGAACACCCTTCGTTTGCAGTATCTGGACCAATTCTTGTATGAACAGTAGTACCTCACAATTTTCTTCAATATTATCATCTGTATTTTTATAATGATTGTTACTTGGAAGCACTACAATTACATTTTTTCAACTACACCACTTTCACCATAAGATTGAACTGAAAACTAAGAAAGTACTAATTGCAAAACTGACTGCCTATTATTACTAATTAAGAGTGCTACAATACATACAAATTCTATGTTAAACAGAAGTAAACCTAAAGGTTATTAACAACAATTTTATTTAAATTCTTTTACATTTTTTATATACTAGATGTATAGAAATATAGCTACTATGAAAATACCAAGGATAATAAAATTTATTGAAATGTTCTTTTTGTGGGAGTGCCGTACAGAACTATATAATAATTTTATTCTGTTAGAACTCCTGAAACTAATATAATTTTAAACAAACTTGAAACATTAGGAGCAAAGCCATTCAAAACTATTCATCCTCTGCAGTTTTCATATCAATCATTATGCTAGCACTGAGCTTTTTTAATAGATTTCTAAAGATTTTTGAAGAAAAATGGCAGATATTTAGCACTATCCATCAAGCCATAATTCCTCTCTATTAATCATAGCATAAGGGCTAAAAGAAGACACAAATCAAATTATAACAGATATTACTTGCATTTGGTTCCTAAACAGTAATATTTCACCATTGTATTTATGATCTACTTGACAACTACTTAAATCTTTTCTGTTTGGTCGGTTGATTTGGGGTTTTTATCTTTGGTTTTGTGGGGGGTCTAAGGAAAAAAGAAGTCTTCTGCTTTCCAACAAATACTAGCTTTTTACATATCTGGAATAAAGGCCATGAGAAGAAAAGGTAATAAAAGTGCCTCTTAACTGATAAAACCCAACTACTGAACACACACATAGAACTAACACAGTCAGTCCAGTGTCTCTAGTCTCATCCTGTAAATGAGAACTTTGGTCCAAGCTGTACTGATTCTTACGCTTGTGCATTCAAATCTCAAGAAAAATGAAGTGGTTAGCTACTTAAATGACAGAGAGGAGAGAAGATTCAGCAACAGCTAGCAGAAAAGTTTATCAGGCACTCCAGAAGATTTACAAGTCTCCTGGAGAGAAGAAAGGAGGGATGCAATCAGATAAAAGGAGAACAGCTGCAGCAGGCAGCAATATTTGCTCATCAAATCATGACCCACAGCCATAGAGAAGAGGGTGTGAAGCCTATGCATGACATCAGAGGAAAATACTGGTCTTACAGATATCATCTGTTACTTCCAAATTGATTTGCATTTCTATTTTGGTCTGTCCTACAAAGTTGTTTTTTTCCCAGGCTTTGCAAAGTTGACTGCAACTTCATTGTATATTTGTAAATAAGATCGGCCAAATGGCCCACGATACAGAATAGGGGCATGCATATTAGTTGAGGACTGTATAGAAATGTGCAATCTTAACACATGCATATGCTGGTTTTAATATAGCCACAACTGCCTCACTTCCACAGAGGCCAAAATCACAATTTTTACCCAGAAAATTTATCTGAAATGATACTTCAGATAGATCAGATGAGGTACCATCTGAAACCTTGAGTTAGGTAAAAATTCTCCATGCCCTCAAAAGAAGTTAACAAATGAGCAGTTGCCTCTTTCTTCAGATGGAAATTGGAGCATTGAAACTACATAATCAAAAGCAATGCACAAGAACCTCACCAAAAACCCATCAGAAGAATTTCTAACATGAAGCAGCAAGTAACAACCTCTGCTTCAGCAGCCAAAACATGCACCTACCTTTATGAACTAATAAATTTACACATACACATGTGTGAATCTGTATCTATATAAATAGATGCACACAGACATATATTTTAGGTCAACCTCAAACTACATATTTACTTAGGTTTGGCAAAATGAGACAATAAAAAGAAAAAATCATCTGAAGCTTATCTTTGTCTCAAATGTATGTGTACATGTATACACACATGTAATGTGTGTATAAACACACATTAATTCTGCTATAGAATCTATCCTATGCCCAGAAAAGTTCTACATCTCCCTAATACGCACTTACAGATACAGGTGCACTTGACCTTTTCCCCTATGCAGCCTACTTGAGTAACATCCACAATTTCACCTGAGATAAATCTTTCATTATAAAAGAAATTGTCTCAACTACTAGTATGTCTAAAGAATCATCTTGTTCACAAATAATGTTCCTTATGTTCCTATAATGCACTGCATTATGAAAGCATTTCTAAGCTTTTGAGTGTGCTGTAAGAAAAAGGATAATTATTCCAGCTTTCTACGCCTTTATTTTATTAGTATCAACTGGTTTTTGGAAGAAATACATTAACAAAGGCAACCACAGGCAATACTCAATAGTACACACAAAGAATTTCATATGTTTGCACGTCCTACCTACCTCAGTAGCAAACTGCTGCAATCCACCAATATTAATTGGTCCTTCCTCAGTGGCATACAAATTGCAGCCACCAACACAGAGATCTGATGTTGGACACACCATTCCGCATGTCAGGCCAAGTGGATTGTCAGAAAGAATCATTTTGGCAGCTCCATAATAGTTCTGAAGGAAAAAGAGAAGGAAGAAGAAATAAAGACAGTTACATACCAATGAAGCAAAAATTCAAACCTTCAAGTGAGAATAACTTTGTAGTAGAATAATACATAAATATATATGTTAAATAACACTGACATTACTTAAATGTACTAACATGTTATGCAAAATTCCGTCAAAGGCACTGAGAATCAAGTCAGCAAAAACTGCGGATCATGCAAAGATAAACTTTAGCTTTTTAGCTTGCAAAATGGTTAAAAGCATCCTCAGTCTGAAGTCGTTGCAGGATTTTTAGTAGCTTAACAAATCTACCTTCAAAAACTACAATTGCTGCATTATGTACTTGAAAATACTTTCTCCATTTCTAGGTCAATTGGACAGTAGCTGAGCTGCAATCCTTGTTAGAGGTTTGACCAGAAAGTGCCAGTTAATCATCAGTTCTTTATAAAACAGGAATGAAATGCTTATTTTACACATCTGTGCACACCATCTCTGTGGATATTCCTGTCCTTCACACCAGAGCAGTAGTGCCAATTTTCCCAGACACATGATGAGAAGACTTTCCATGTAGCCACCTGCAGATATTGCACTACTGAATTCTTTTTTGAACTCTTTTTCCTCAGTACACACTGATCAGGACAAACACTTATTCCCTGGTTTCCTTAAATAGCAAACTAGGGAACTGATTAAAGATGTTACCTACAATTCACAACTTCAAAGATTCTCAATATTCAGTGGACTTCTTCAGAAAATGAATAGCCACCTGATATATGAGAACTAGCAAGATTTCTTTCCATAATAAAACTCTAAAGAATGGACATTAGCAAGCTCCCTGTGTCTGAGGCCATGAGAAAACAACCCCTTGTGGCTTCTTCAGCTGGATAATTGTCTTAAGAGGGAGCATCAGAGGAAATGCCAGGAGTGACCTGAAGTGTCATTTAAAGGGAGGGAACTACTGATGGCAGTTCTGCACCTATGTTAATGAAATTGTAGTGAAATTAAAGCAAACTTTTTACATACTGTACTTTCTTGTGTATAGTCAATACAGAAGTGCAGTTAATAGTACAGTGTAGTTGTTCTTCCTTCATTTTACCACTTTTCCCACCCCCTCTAGAAGTCCCACCAAGGGAAGCCCATGAAGATGGTTAAATCTAGAGTTACTTTGCAAGACCAGAAGACAATACAGTACCCCTTAGAACCAGCACATGGCTGAGGTTTCACGAAAGTTTCTTCAGTGAGAAATTAATGCTGAGATCTCATTCCAGCTTTCTGCACACTAGAAGTAACTGAGAGGCTGAAAAACAGTATGTCTCCTTCCTCTTCCACATTTCCATCTTCAATAACCATCACCAAAAACTGTTTTCTATAACAAGTACCGTCACCTGTCCTGTCCCAGGACAGCTGACCCAGAACAGAGAGATGATGTAGTGGTCAAGCACTGCAAAGTACTTGGTCACAGCAGACCCTGTGCAATGCCTGGCACTTTCTGTCAAGTAGGTTAATGCACACAGAAGTGTTTATTCAAAGGAAGTGCTTTGCCACACAGAGTAAGAATTCACTGAGGAATAAAAAGAGCAGTGTCAAGATCTGACAATGTAACCAACAATGGGTAACAAGAATTTGGTTTGGAAGATTCAAATGCACTACAGGCATATTATAAGACTGAGCATACAATTCTCTGAAGTTAAACCAGATGATAGAGACACATACAGAGATTACCAAGAAAATGCTGACGTTCAATAAATGTATTTGCAAACATAACTGGACTTCTTGCTTACAGTTGCTGGTCTACTGGACACCATGAGCCTCTGTCCATCACCTGGAAACACAAACCAGCTGCCTAGGAGTACTTTCATGAGATTTCTTTAGACACTAGTAAATCCCATTGAACTTCTAATCCTGACTGAACAGGCAATCCCTTTATACAACTGTTCTGAGAGAACCTTCAACCATTTCCCCTGTGGTGACTAGTGAAACACTTTATTATCTGCAATTCTCATTTATTCCAATGTAAAGGAGTATAAGTTAAACTGAAATTGTATGCATTAGCAAATACTTTTGCTCTTCCAGATGAATTATACTGTTTTGATATCAGAGATTATTAGGGATGCTAAAAAAAACCTGTAAAGACACTGCAAGCTCAATTTGGCAGCAAAATACAGAAGTCCAGTTATATTGGTGATGTCACTGACACATAAATTTGCAGACAGCAGAAGTGACAGTCAATGCAGGAGACCTACATCCTTCTGAAGCAGCACTGGGAGACCAGACTAGATACCCTGCAGCACCTTAAGCAGCACTAGATGTCTGTTCCTCTGGCAATTACATCTACCCATTCCTTTTTTCCACTCTAAAGGAATAATTACAAACTAGTAGTGGTGATTTTTCTCACTAACTCAAAGACAAAACGGTTTTCAATGAACTTTTGTTCTCTTTTATGTTTCACACATATTAGACTTACAGTTTTCCTTCCTGTGTCGTCCAGGATTATTACGTTTATTATCTTCAACTCTGGTTCAATGGAAACAAAGCGCATTTCCATTTAAGCAACTTCATTAAGGGTTTTCTACATTTTTCAGCTTTACAATTAAAATCAATATACAGACCTAGTTATTATGCCTAGAAAGCAAAGCTGTTAAATATTCCCTTTTTAAAAATTAATTTTCTGACATATGTAAAGTATACTGTCACACTTGAGCTGTGCCAATACAAGCAACGTCAACACAGCTGGCACATCTTACTTCTTTTGCAAGCTCAAACTAAACTTTGAGCACAGCTATGCTACAGAAAGACAGGGCATGTTGAAGTACAAGTGACAACAGAGAGACAGGCCCAGGGTAACTATGGGTATAGGACCAAGATCACAGTTTGTTAAGGGGATATCTAAGGAAATCTGTCTCAGAACACCATACCGGAGTTTGGTAAGAAGGAGGCTGGAACTGAAGACCCAATGGGGGCAAGGCCAGGTTCTGCTAAACTCTTTGGGGGAAACGTAATGGAGTATATGAAGGTAGAAACCTGATTGGGGAAGTTTTGAGATATTGCTGTCATGATCATGAGTTCCTGCAGTGTCACTAGTAGTGGTGGCACCTGAGAAAAAAGGAACTGCATCCTCTTCAAATAAAGAGCATTAAAAAGTATATAGTACACATTACCATACTAAATATTAAGACCTTAAGTGAACTGTATCAAACAGTATGTATCTTCTAATCTTAGCACCTAAAATATTTTTAATTATAAATTAAAAGACAGTCACATTTGAGAACAGCAGGGCAAGGGTTCTGCACTACTTCACTAGTGTGTTCCAGCTGTGCTAACGTGGGCACCTCTAGAGATGAAAGGGAAGCATAGGTTCAGAGTGGACTTGGTTTCCTGGTCTGCCAAAAAATAGTTACCCTGTGCTAATTTTACCATAGGTAAACTTACAACATTCTCTCAGAAGAGTTGCAGTTCCCTTATTCTCCTCTTCTACCTTCCTGAAGACCAGTGTGACTACGGTTCCCATTGCCACTGTTCCTGCTCACTACCAGTGAAAGGACATTGCCATGTGCTGCCACCACAACTGCACAGGGACTCGAGAGCAAGTCCACCTGCAAACCTCCTGCCTGCCAGGGCACAGTGCAGCGTGGAGGCTGGGCTCTGGGCAACTTCATGTGCCCAGCTCTGAGTTGCTTCATCTCTTTGTCCTTCTATTTAATCATTTATCCTGTCTTTACTGTGCAATTATCTAACATACCAAACAATTAGAAAAATGTTTTACAATACTTGACAAAAACTGGCAGACAAATACAGTAAGTCCAGTAAGTTACACGGGGCAGTGTTATACAAACTGTGTAACAAAACTGCAAAGCATTGTGTTACTACAGTAATAAATGAGTTTATAGTATGTGTACTGTGTCTTAAATGTTTAGTTACACAAACACATTGTGCTTATACAGCTTCATCCTTTTTAAGCTGAAAACGTATTAATGATCCATAATGTAATAATGTCATTTACCAGGGACATTAAAAGTAGACTATTCACAGAATATTCACTTTAAAAAAAAAAATATTGATCACTTCACAAAATTAGGGTGTAGTAGGCTGTATATAAAACACACATGCCGAGATGCAGACCTGGCAGGCTGGTAACTATGCACATGTTGTAAATGAGAAGGGATCATAATTAAAGGGAGGCTGGCTTCATTAAAATGACACAGTTACTTCAGTGCATTGAATAATGCAAGCCACCTCAACAGTTTGGAGTAATTTTTGTAGATGTTTAAATAATAAGATGACTCAGTTGGCCAGTTACTTACAGACGTCACAGAAGAAGCCAGTCTAAAACTAGAGTGTTTCTGAATTTTTTAATGAGATAAAAGTCTGCTCCTGCCTTTGTTCATAGAATCTTTTTTCCTGTGCACTTCCATTGAAAAAAATTAATCTAACTGGATAAGATGTTTTATGGTTTCCTACATCAAAATGTCAATAAATACTACATTGCTAACATAGGGAACAAAAACAAGCCTTAAACAGATATCAATAATCAGAGGAAAACAGGCAGAGGAGGATCTCCACATGTATCATTTGCAAGCATTATATAATTTGCATGCAAATTAGACTGTTTTTTACTTGAAAAAAACCTATTAAAACACACAGGATCAATACTGAGAGACCAGAAGAAATTGCATTTACTATCAGGAAATGCTTATAGCATCCTTTCTTTCAATTCTATTCAAGAGCTTTTTAAATAAATTCATTATGCATCAGGGCGTTTTGATATTGCAGTTTTCTCAAAAACAATGAAGAATATGCATTATTATAAAAATTAATAAACTGACTTTATCAGAATTTGGAGACAGCATGAATACTTTAAAAGGAAAGAAGAAAGAAGTCATAATTTCTTTTTCATCTGGATTTAAGTTTAAAAAAGGGAGACATAGCAAAATACATGGAAAAATATCACCACCTCCTATTCTAGTTCATGTTCTGCAACGGCTTTAAAATTTACTCAAGATGTATTGGATTAAAATATTTCCACAGACCGAAGAGTCACTATTTAAAGTACATTGTTATATAAGGAGCATTTTTCACACTGACACACACCAGTTCAAATATAACAAGAAACGCCCTCAGTCTGTCAGCCCCCCCAAATATCTTCCGAAGAAGAATGAACAAAACATAACAGCAACTTATCAAATCATACATATTCTATATTATAATGCTGATGATTTTTAATCAATCCAGAAATCTTTCACATCATTTGACTTGTGTCATCATAACAGGACTGTAATTTCACACAGTGTCACTATCTTTTTATGAAAAAGAACGGAAGAAATATCTTGTACTGTCATTTTGTCCTTTGTAGTCTAGAATGTGAGAGATTCCTTAATTGACATAGTGTCATCGCAAAAGTCTATTCTACATAATTACACTACGGCAACTGAAACCAGCTGTCAGCCATTCCATTACACTAAGTACAAACAGACATCTCAAGAAAAGTCACTGTTTCATGTGCATCAATTTAACATCATTCCTATTTTTTCTTTTAAATGTTTTTTTCCTTTTCTTACTATTTTATTTAGTGACCTGAAATATACTAACAGAGAAAGCTGAATAAAACAGTGCTTTCGAAAAACCTGGGGCCTCAAAGTAGTACTTAAACATTAATTGTGATGCATATCTGTATATAATTATTACCAGTCACCTAGCAGCTTTCTGACTTCCACAATCCTTCATTGTATTAACAGTATCCCACCTAAAGTATTTTACATATGAACTGTGACTCGTCATTTTCTACAGTCTTTGCAATGGCATATAGATGTCTTCTGTTAATTTAGTCAGAGTTCCTTTGGCCCAGAAAAAAAACCATCATTCTGTTTCTCTCACCTGTCATAATCCTATGTCTCTCAACATCCGTTCTCTGAGGCAATCTCTCTTCATTTATTTTCTCTTAGCAATTCCACAACTTTTTGTATCTTGTTTTCCTCTGTCTACACACTTTTCATTTTTCTTATTTCTAATGTATTACTACAAACACATTTTCCTTTACTCCCTCTATCTCCCAAACCTCAGATTCATCCTTATGCCTTGGAATCCATCTCTATCTTCCAGTTTGTTCCCTCTCTGATTTCTCCTTCAAAAAAACAGAATTCACTCTTGAAAATCCCACATGAATTTCCTTTGGTTTCATTTAAACCTAAAGATTCCTCCGAAATCCTAAACTTACCCCTGTGTTCCACAAGTTTCTCTCTACTGTTCCTGACATTCATTTCTCCCTCCTCAATTTCCCTGCCAGTGTTCTGCACAGCCCAGGGACAACCTTTTGCCTTTTATCCAGAGGGCAGCATGGCTTTGCTGATTTGGGGGGGTTGGGCTGTTTTTTGAGTTTGTTTTCCAATGTGGGGTTTTTATTTGGTTTGGGGATTTTTTGAGGGGCTCTTTTTCTTGCTGTTGTTCTTTTTTTAATGCTGGCCTCCATATAGTCTGTTAAAAGAGTTGACACGTCATGCAAACCAGCTTATCTTTATTATTAAGGGATATGGGAGAAGATGGTCTTTCTGAACACAGAAATAACTGTTGAGTCAACGTCAGGAATCACTGCAATAATGCATAGCTTGAAATAAAAATATGAGAGCTACTAACAGAGGAATGCAGCGACAAAGTGAGTTCTATGAGTACAGATAACACAAAAGATACTTCTGTACCCCCAGTTCTTCATTACAGACTGAGACTATAAAGGCTGAGTCATTCACTCCTTATGCCTGTGCTGTGTAACAAAAGTTAATATCCCCATGTGCACTAACAGTTGTTTTTCAATGCTACTACTCAACCATAAAGGTGTCTGATAACAAAAAACTCCAAGACTCTCTCACTGAGCAATTCAAAGGTAGAGCATGTGAGGAGCTGTTGCTTTCGAAAGGGCCGCTTCTCTGGCACGATTTTGCTGAACAAGAGAAAAGCTGGACACCCTACAAGTGTTCAGGCTGAGAGATGCTGCTGGGAAATTGTAGGATTTTCTGCTGCTGTAAAACATTTGCTTGTGCCAGTCCTAAAGGACGACAAGTGCTAAAGCTCCATTTTACAAATTCCTTCTTGCTTTGACATATCAACACAGGGAAAGGAGGACATAAAATCCTAAAATCATTCGTGGTACTCCTTCAGGGCTAGGGGGCAAAGCTTCTCCTGCAGCAGCTGCAAACGTTTGGATTCTTTTAGTGTATTTTTTTCTTTTTAAAGAAATAAACAACTAAGCACTAGTTCATTATAAAACAAGGAATATACATTTTGCAGTGCGGTGGTATTTAACGAGGACAGCTGAAAGTCAGAATCCTTGTTTGCCATCTTCTGATGTTTAGAAACAAAAATAGTAATGTGTGCCTGGTGAATTTGAAGTCTGGTCTCTGAGAGACACAATTACAAGCGGTCTTTATGAACCGAGAAACACGAACTGAGAAGACACAATAGAATAGACTGTACCTTTATAAAGTGGAGTTGTAATCCAGTTCGTATGGAAAAAGAGAATGGAAGTTGTGGCCTAAACTCTACTGAGTCACAGCAGCTAACACAATACAGCATAAGTGACATCCTTTCTCTCAAAGAGGCTCAAGGCTCATTGAGTCTGGCAATTCAATTACCCTCTCAACCCAGGAACAACCCTCCTCCCCTGTCCCTCTTCCACTCCAGAGCTCAGGTCTAATGGCAGAACAGCCAGAACAGCTACATTGTACATGGCCTGTAAATATCTAAAAAGCCTCAGGCTTAAGAGAACAAGAATCCCTGACCCTTTATGATTGTTACTGCCATTTCCCAACAAAACAAACCACATACAATAGAGGTTTTAAATACCTGACAAAGTAATTCATTTTCGGTATACTGCTGTCTAAATAGTCCATATTAATAATGAATCACGTTCAAATAAATACCTGCGTGCAATACTGCTTACACAAGGATAAGGATAGGGAATTTATTGAACACAATCTTCTCTAAACAAGTACAAGGGTAACCAGCTGAAGTGAGTTTCTCAAGTGGGTGATGAGAGATTCAGAAGCAAAACATGGACTCCAATAAGTCTAGAAAAATGTACCCCAATTCCCTGAATTTATTGACCTCAAACACCTGAATGTTCTTTGTTTCACCTATTTATTTTTTCTAGAAGCTACCATGCATATTTATAAGCTTTTTGATTAAAAATGGAAGTTTATTTATAAAATGTAAACAGCAAAACCAAATTTATCATATTGAAAACAATTTTCAATGACATGCAAAATATCCTTGAACATCTTAAGGAGGAACTTCAGTGACAACAATACAAAAATTTTCATCAAGCTGAATATTCAGACTGCTGAATGATAATACCTAACTTATTATTTCAATAGAAGTTTAGCAAAAGGCATAACAAAGTGAAACCATTTTCACATACTTACTTACCAGTTCCATTAAAAACTTTCAGAATTATAAGTGATATGTTTTAGTGTTCAAAAGCACACCATTCTTGTCTTCTATCTGCTCTAAGAGCGTACGGTGCAGGTACCACCACAGCAGCAGAATGAAAAATGGCAGAGGACACCACAGGAGCAGCCATGGTAGTGGGCTCTCACACAGATTCTGCAAGGTCATGACTTTAGGTAAATCATTTCAACTTTTGCTACTCAGCTCTCAACTTCTACCTTGTACCTATTGCTTGCTTGACAGAAAGCAAGGAGTTTCAAAATTCAGTACCGTAAAAAAAAGCAGTACATACATACCTATAACTATAAAACAATTCCATTAATAAAGTAAACCAGAAGAATTTGCTGTTATTTTCTGAAAAACAGAATTTGTTGTAAGAGATATTTTCCAGCAGAGGCATCAAAAACTAACACATCAAAAGGAAAATTCAGCCCAGCACATTGCAGCCATCAAGTCAAGGCTGGGTTCCCTCTATGCACTTTTAGTTTCCTTAAGTTTCTGGGACATGAATTACAGAAGGCATAGCCACTGACATGGAGGCTAAAAATACAGAATCATAGAATGGTTTGGGTTGGAAGTGGACCTTGAAGATCATCTAGCTCCAAACCCCTGCCATGGGCATGCAGGACTCTCTAGCCTTGCTTCTCAGCCCATGAATTCAGCTACTTGCTAAGTATATCCCACTGAGGGTTTGACTCACTTCTAATTTTAGAGGGTTTGTTCTTTTGGTTTGGTTTTCTGACTTTTAAAGTCAGCATTAGAGCTGTTCCAGAGAAATGCTTCCACAACCATGCTATAAAAGATTTCTTCTGATAGGGTAAGGAGAGAAAGAAGAGCATATGACTGTATGTAAACTCACACTTGAAACCTGACTTAACAGAAACAGTGCTGATTTAGGCATGCAATTTTCCATTCTAACATCTTGAACAGCAAAAACCAAACACCTGAATTTTCAAAACTTCCTGTGTGTGAATGTTTCCTGCTGCCTAGACAACAACCAGACACCAACATGAGGTAAAAGCAGTTACCCAAGCTGTGGTATACCTTTTATAAAAGGTTTCAGAGTGTATACAGATGATATCAATAGGTAGGGTTAGGGTCCAAAAGACATGCTATGATTACATTTTAGTAATTTAAGATACTTTGGGTTCTCTACCAAAAAAAAAAAAAANAAAAAAAAAAAAAAAAATCTCCTCAGAGAACAGTAATAAGCTGCAATTCTTTTCTACAGCAGAGCAGCATTTTCTGATAAAACACGAAGTGATCAGGTCAACTGCTCAGGGCAAAGCCAGTGTCTTACCAAACATCTGCAGCTTCCAAGAGGATTCAAAAGTCAGCATCAAACAACCCAAATTCTACAGGATTGATCCACCTCACTGACCATCTGACAAGTTAAATCTGGCCCTATTAGAATCAGTAAGAGGTTACCCATTGGCTTCAGCAAGGCAAAGGCTTTACTCCAAACCTTCAAGGCAGTTCACTAATAGTATTCCAGTATAGCACTGCCAAAACACAACTCTCAAAGCTCTGCAGTCACCCCACCTTTATTGTCTCTGCTTTGTAACAGAAGCACAGAATTCAAAACGAATCAGCCATTAAAATGACTTACCCTTTCTGTCAAGTTACAAAGGGGCATCATATTTTGGAGGCTGTCAGAGTCTAAGAGACCCACCAAATTTATTGCACCAGGATGCAGCTGGTGTTAGTTCTTTTTCTGACATCTACTGTTGCAGTCTTCAATCCATCTTCCCTGGTTGCTTATTCCCAGCTTTATGTTTTGATAACTAGGCTCCTTTTCTTTCCTCAACAACGTATCACCTTATCCTACCCAAAGCAGTAGCATAATGAATCCTCTGTAAGGAAAGACCATCCTGGTAAAATACTTCCATAAAATTCGTTTTAGGTTTCCTAAACAAATACAGCACAATGACGAGACAGAGAGTAGCAGTTTCATTACTGCCTCATACCTTCTCTGCTCAGTTTGCCTGCTTCACGATGCCTGAAGAGGTAATAAGCAGCAATATGCCACAAACTACACTGTGGTTGCAAAGAGATGCCTACATTCATGAAAGTAAATGCAGCAGTGACAAGATACAGATTATATAAGAAAACAGTCTATATGCATATACTGGGCATAATGCCAATTACTGCAAACCACATCAACACACAGTTACGTGATAATTGATATACACATTTTAATATCTCCTCTTATCCCAATGTTTCTTGTTAAGGTGCAGAATTTACTGGTGTCTTCTCTGTACCACACACAGTTGAGTAAAAGCCATGTGGCTGTTCACTTGCACATGGAAGTGCTGCTGTTCCCCACCCACTTCACTCAGTGTTACCTGTGTTGGCCCTTTCAAGTGCATGTAGCAGTGAGAAATGTTAGAGCATAAAAAGCAGACAGATAATCTTTATAGGACCCTCAGAAGATTATGAGTCTAGTTGGGCTCATACAGACGTAAGTCCCATGGCAGCTAATGATTCCACAGATGGGAAGTAAGCTTTAAAAGGTATAGGGCAACCAAAATCCAGTCATCTCTAGGCTATCTCAGACAGCCTAATTAATCAGCTTTGATTAAGTCACATCAACTTTGCAATAACCTTTATTTATTTCTATTTATGACCATTAAAAGTCTTTGTAAACCACAATTCAGAAAAATGTTTTTAAGATTTCATTATGATCATTGTATAGTAGCCTATTAAGAAAAGGTACAGTACCTCCAAAGAGGGGTGCCCATTTATTCCTGTAGTATGTTATTAACAGTACTAATGAGTGACTACACTTGCATTAAACAGAGCCTCTTACTATAAAGGACAAGATAATATTCCTTGTGTCCTGGGGTGACTGTATGATACTGTATTCCCTATCATCTGCCCTATGCCAGACATGAATCCTGTGCCTTTCTGTGCCTTTAAGCTGGGTCCAAGAGAAAGGGAGAAAAAAAAACCCGAGCAGTTTTGTGCTCAAGGACACTCCACTCCCCTGCATTCTCTCACCATGGTAGTGGCGGAGCGGAGGAAGCACCTTCCTGCTTCTCCTCAGCTCTCGGCTCTCTGCAGAAGGGAAGAGAGTGGCATTCTCTTGCTTTTTAACTAGCCTGGGACTTTGGCTTCTTCTTCTTGTTGTTCTCTTCTGGACTGTTCAACAACACCAGAACATCACCAGAGGCCCTACACCTCGGCCCGGAGGGGCCCACACCGAACGCCAGCTCTGGAGAGGAGGGAGCCACCCACAAAGGACTTTGAATTTTACCCGGTTCTCTCCACAGCAAGAAGTTTTATTATTTAGCATTATTATTTTTTCTGTGCCTATGTGCACTCTGCTTGTTAAATAAATAACTTTTTTTTCACTTTCCTCTGAGGAAAATTCTTTCCAAACCTGGTGGGGGAGGGGAGGCTGAAATCTGCCTTCTATCAGGGGACGTTCATTTCGGACGTTTCATCCAATTTGTCTCAAACCAAGACACCTTGAGATGATCATCTTTATACCAAATTGGTGCCCACAGGAAATTGAAACTACAATCACTTCCAAAAAACAGTAACAGAAAACCACCAACCCCCCCCCACTTTTAATGAAAGGAGAGGTTTGTAATACCTCAGGGAGCAGAAAGGTTAAATAATGACATTATAATGCTCAGTTTTTGAATAGCATTGTATTTGAAAACCATTAAAACCAAAAAACTTTATAGAAAAAGTGACATGAAGAAATAGATCTGCACTATACCCTATCTGTATGGGTACAGAACAGAAGTAAAAATAATCAAAAATTAGCCAACTCAAACTCAAAAATGTCTGTTCTAAACACTTTATTTTGAAGACTTTACAAAGATAAGCCTTGAAATGCAATCTCACCCACAAAACTGCAAGTAACTGCTGTTTTCTCCTGCCATGTACAACTGCAAGGCCGACTTTACCTTGTTTGCAATGCTTGTGATGAATGACTTGATGTCCAGATTAGTTGGGCAACTCTTCTGACAGGGGGCATCTGCACACTTTAAGCATCTACAGGAATAAAAGAAAGTGTGTCAAGGAGACATGGAATACAAGTGCTGCCAATAGCATAAGGTTTTCAAGTTAGCATGCTAAAAGATAAGTCACAGAGCAATAATGCATATCACTTTCATAGAATTTCTATTTAAAACCTCAAAGCACTACATTATCATTATTGACTGCTATCAACACAGATTAGTTATGTTTTGTTGACTGCACTTTACATAGAAAGGCAGAGGAGGTACCATTTACAAACACATAGACTCCACCTGTTGAAGTATTAGGAAACCATCAAATTACATAGAGGTAATTTTTTCCCTGGAACCCATGATTGTTAAACTTCTGACCAGTTCATTTTTCTATTTGAAAAACATCTGGGCTGTGAATCTAAATTTATTAAGTAAGTTCTGGAAGTCTCACTATGGATTAAATTCTGAATGTTGGACAATCAGACAAACAAAAGCAACAGTATTTCCACAGAGGAAGGAATTACTTTTTACTGTACGTCCAAAGAATAAGAATAGCTGATGATTTTCAAGTCACTTTTCTATGAATTTCCTGTGATAAGTCTGTGACTTCTGAAAACAATTCAGTAGTCTTATACATACTCCCAACCAAAATCCCTAAGACCTTCTTCCAGCCATTTCTAATGATAAAACCTAACTGTATATTAAAACATCCTAAGTAATAAAGACTGATTTTCTATTTCTGCATAGTCATACATGGGGTTGTAATGATCTGGTTGCTTGCACAAGTCCCATCTAAGGATTAAGTCCTCAGGAAAGTCTACACAATTTGCATTAAGCAAACCTAACAAAAAAAAGATAAAAGTCAGCTGAAGAAGTAAAATGGTTCTCTATTAAGCACAAAGGTATCAGTACACAGCCTTGGTTTTATAGATCAATGATTATCATAGGTCAAGTGCCTCACTACTTATCCCAGAATTCGTTAGATTATTCCAGATGCTCTTTTGATACTGCTTTAGTAACATCCAGAATTAATGCAAATTGTGGGTTTAACAATCTATGGAAAATGAAATAAAATTTGGTTTTTACATATTATTTGAGCCCAGATACTTACATAAGTTCCACAAGTCTACCTTAATTATTGTTACTCAGTACTAGGTAACAACATTGTGGAACTAGCTGCGACAGAGTATTTTAAAACACAGTAAAGCTGCAAAAGACCAGTGGACTATATACAAAGACATGAAGAGCACATTAAAAGAAAGGAAATGACTGGAATACCTGCAGCAGAACACCGGTCTGACTTTGTCAATCACACACATCAGGGTTTTTTTGTTGTCATTTTTTTCAATTAAAGGTGGAATACGAGACTAGGGAAAGCTAGCTAAGTAAAAGATGAATTAGCCTTCCATCTTATTATTCATTATCATCTAGCTGGGTATTGCAGACAATATGGCACCAGCAAAATTTGAAGGCACATGTGGTAGTGGCTGTTTGGATTTTCTCATAAGACTAGTCATGGACAAAGAGCTCCAGAGGATATACTTAAAGTAAACAGGTATCACAGGCTGCAAAAGATGGGAAACCTGCAAAAGCCAAACCCAGGTTCAATGCCACAGTGGGTTACTAGTTCAACTAGCTGGGATGTCAGAAAAGCATTGGCAGGTTTAGCTGTGGCAGGTGAACCTAACAGTGCTCAGCACTGCCTGTGACAGGTATGTGTTAGAAGGGCCTTAACAAGCAAAGGTGGGACACGGGGACCTCAAAAGGTTGTGGACAGAACACTGAGGCAAGAGGATGCTTCTAGCATTCTAAGCAGACAAGAATTTCTCTTCTTTGAAAGAAAGCAAAGTTCTAGTACTAGAAGTCAGCAAAAAAGGAGATGCGCTAGACAAAATAACACCACTATGAGGGCTCAAATGAGCAGTTTGCCTGTGTAGGCAGTAAGGAAATAACAGAACTCAAAAATCATGCAATTAAAAAAGACATCAATTCCATTACAACTTTTTATTTTTCATTTTCCTCAGTGTGGTTTTCTTTAAAATACAACAGTCCTGTATTCAAAATCAAAGGAAGAACACTGAACATAAAATACATTCTGTGGATCATACATAGAACAATCTCATGTCAAAACTGACTAGAATGGCACCTGGCAGGATAAGCTGTGTACAGATTACTCATTGAGACTAGCAAGCATCTTTACCAAATAATGTCTCTTTTGATTTTTGAGCTCCTTCACAAATAACAGCTGTTGAAAATGTCAGCTGCTGGGAGGGGCAGGTAATGCAAACTTGAATGTGAGCTTTGGGGAGGAGGGGAGGGTGCCATGAATATGCCAGTCCAGACTTTCTCTTATAATAATACCATCTTCCAGGCACTCTGCAGACTAAAGTGCACCAGGCTGCCATTAATCCCACTTATCACCATGACAGCTCAGTAATTACACTCCTGCTATAGCTAGGTACTGTAAGGTACTGTAGTCCTAATAAAACATCAAGCACTGTGCTGAATGCATGCTGGTGAGGTGTTTTATTAAACTTGGGGGGTTGATCATCAAGTGACATTAGCGTTGACCTATTTTTCTATCCTACAATAAATTATCCTTTGACCATACCATAATAGATATTACAGAGTGCATTTACTGTACAAAAGAGCAAAGGTATTGCATTCTGGTGAACCAGGCAAAAAGCATAAATAAAGTAGTAGAGTCACACACCAGAAAGTTATTACATAAATTGCTGCAAGTGATTAATCCTTTCAAAAATTACAGGCAAAATACCCTGCTTAAGGGAATACACTAACAACTACCATGAGCTTCAGTTCCACATGCATATCCCCCAATGGAGAAACATTAAGTATTACACTTCCTTCCTTTTTCTTCAACTGTCCTCCCACCCTGTGAAATCCCACCTTTCGTTTTAGAAGGTTATTTTATTGCTATGATTTTGGTTCAAAATATTGTAAACAACAATTTAGAAATTGAGTTTAAATGTTTCTAATTCACCTGTCAACTCCTAGCAAATTAAATGAAGAGGTGCATGCTCACTACTAAAAAAACCCCAAACAAATAACATTCTGGACTACACACGGACCTGTGCTAATCTGAGAATATAAATCTCAGCATTTCTTAGTAAAAATATGAGCAAAATCCTACCAACTATCAGAAAACACCTTATATTATGAATTTTTCTCCCATTTGTTCATAGAACAGCATCTCCTTTAGAAGCGTAAGCTGTGCTGACACCACATTCACTTCACGTGCATATTAATTTCCATATAAAAGGCAACACCATAGTCTTTGCACTGCAAAAGAGAAAAGGAAGCCATAGCAAAGACTAAGTTTCAGTTAACAGCTTTTCTTGTATAATTCTTGAAATATTACCCAATATTTTATTTTAAAGTTAAAATATCTAACCAACAGTCCCATTTCCAGGTACAGACCAGCTCTTAACACACTTTTGCTTCTAAACAAAGAAGGGCAGTTTAGTTGTATTGTTACCTAAAAAATGCAGTGAACAATTCTCTATATAATTGGCAATAACATCACCTGAAGTGCAGTCACATGAATGCTGAAAGGCCGGGGGTGAAATAGATAATCCGGAGTAATATTCCACAACGAATTGTAGCTGATAACCCATCAAATCTTCATGTATCACAAAACAGACCAAACAACCTTTATTATGGTTACTGTTGGCAGAGGTTTAGAAGCAAATTGAATCCTA
Source organism: Edolisoma coerulescens (assembly GCA_013397115.1). Taxonomy (NCBI): domain Eukaryota; kingdom Metazoa; phylum Chordata; class Aves; order Passeriformes; family Campephagidae; genus Edolisoma; species Edolisoma coerulescens. Next base: position 2,455,928 of record VWZW01007169.1, read on the forward strand.
ATTCATTTATGCAGGTTTCTGCAGGACACAGTCATTTTGAAAAAAGGCTTCCAGCTCTACGACTTGTAGAAATTTCTAGAACTTTATCCACTGCTCAGAGAAATAGCCCAGATGACGTTCTGTATGTACTTCCTGAGGCTTTGCTCAATTAACTTTAAGAAAATGGTAGAGCTAATTACACCCAATAAGTAAAAGGCCAGTTTGAACAGGAGACCCAACTTTGACCCAACCAAGGCTCTTCTTGGTTCCAAGTCTCTTGCACCACTCTAAACTCTGAACTGGGGACAGTAAGCACTGAAACAAGAAAGCTGCATGTCAGGAAGAAATTAATCTATTATTCCCAAATAAATCTAAATCCCAAGTTGAATGCCCATTGCCTTTGATGGCAGAAGGGAAGAGCATTAGATAGATTTTTCTCTTGAGGTTCAATCTTTTAATTACTTATGGCTAATCCTGTAGAACTTAGGCTTTCTTCTCCCCATTTGGTCTTGCTTCTTGCTGTACTGAAACAGGGTCAAGAACAAACCTAAACAGAGATTTCGACATATATAGACTCATTTCAGAAAGGTAAGAGATGTCAGGATAAAGATCCGAGAAAGATCCACTACTTAAATGACAAGCCATTGGTGAAAACCTACTGCTGGCTGCTATAAAAAAAAAAAAAAAAAAACCAAACGACACTGCCATTATTTTCCTAATTAAATCCTTTTGCCTTCGTGTTCATTGCATGTCACAATGGATAGAAGAGGAGAAAAGGATTATAAAGCAACAGGGAGATGCTCTGCCAGGTGTAAATACCAAAACACGGTAACAGTTAATATAAGGGTTTGATGAGTTCCAAAGACATATGATACTTATAGGAATATTCAAAGTTATGAAACAGAAAAAGGATTTTTCACATGCAAGGCCAAGAACTCTTGTGTAGGTGCAATGTGGCAAAGATGACAAAATCTTTAATTAGAATCGGCTATGAAAACAATTTTGGGCTGTACGAAAAACAGATCTAATTGCCAAGAAACACCTCTGAACACAAAGGGCACCAGAAACTGTACATAGCACAGCCAATACAGACAAGTAGATATCCTGGTCCTGGATATGTAATACTGGGTGAAAGGCAGCAGTCTTTTAGGTTATATTGCAAAATGACTTGTGAAAAATTCTATTTGTAAGAAATGCCCAGCCTGTTAGCAACGCACAGGAGCCGTAAGAAACAAAACATTCAGTATCACATCAATTGGCAATACTAGTTCATATCTAAAGAAAGAAGGAAAGACTCCCACATTGTCACTGTTGCCTCTTCAGTCACCTGAAGTCCCTTAAGTCTTCTGCAGATCCATAATAAAATGGCACTACTTCTCTGTCAGTAAGTTCCCATGACCAGAGGAAGCAAATTTTAAATAGAGGCACTCTACAGGATTAGAGACAGACATGACATTGCTGCTGGCAGTTACAGGACGTGTAAGGGAGGTGCTTTTTATCGAAAAGAAGAAATGATCAGAGTTGAAAGTTAGTCTTCAGACACAAAAACCTCCTACCCTAGTGCAGAATAATGGCACTTACAGACAAGGTTATTTTTGGACACTTAAGAGGTAGTGAATCATATGGACATAGGCTCCAAATCATTCTATTCATCAATGCCTCATCTTTCTCTTTTCTTCTTTGGCTCTCTACACAGCCATAATTCTTTTCTCATCTACTTCTGAATCCCCTTTGAGTGCAGAAACTCTCCTCACCTCTTTGCTTCTGCTTGGCTGTCTTCCTGTTTTCTGTAGCCTTTTTTCCCCATTCATCTGAAACTTTTCCAGTTCTCTGTCCTATAACTTTTTATCATCTTTCACCATAACTTCATTTTAATGGACAATGTTGATCACAGAAAAGAAGAAACCACTGTCTGCCATCAGGTGTCTATGAGAGTGGTGTAGGAGAGTGTGTACCTCAGTCACTTTACAGTCCATTTTCTGAGTTTTTGCCAACTACCATCCAGCCCTTCAGAAACCTCCATTTCTGCACTAAGACCGTCATTGCCTAACACCATGTCTTCTGCATACTCTGGACAGTGCAGTCTTGGTCTGTGATCAGACACACAAATGGAGGCTAGCAGAGGAAAAGCAGGTTGGTGGGATTTCCTCTTAACCCCTCGCTGAGCAGTGGGAACACAGCCGGGCTCTGTCCGCACTGCACCGTGGGGAGCAGCCTGCTCCAAGTCAGTTCATGGGAAATTATATTCTCCTTAAATTCCTCCTGTCATTTTACTGGGACACAGAGTTTTTCACCAATCATTTTGCAATGTAACCTAAAGGATTGCTGCCTTTCACCCACTTCATTTATATAACTTGTATATCATTACTTTAATTGTATTTCACCAATTTATAATGTTGCTGAATAAAGCTGTTATATAAATTACAGGGATTAAAAATAGAAAACACAGTTCAGCTTACAGAATACTGTAGCACAAAGCATGTATATCAGCTGATGCCAAATCAGAAAAACTCTATCATCCTTTTGACATATTAGAAATCAAAAGTTTTTGATATATATGATGAAAATCATTTCAACCATCCATTACAGCAATGTTAATTCTAAGCATGGTCCCCTTTCTCTTGTTTCATAGTAAGCATTATGAAATTGCTGTGTTTTCAACAGTATTAAGCAACATTCAATATTCATTATACTACCCCAGAAAACCTAGTTAAAGGTTTTATTGTTGCCAACATCATATTTTTATTTAAATCTTAGAGTTTTTAGAGTTACAAAAACCAAATACTTAAAAGTCAATCTGAAACTTCTCTGTTAAAACTGATTTAATTTTACACTACATATTAATTAGTATTTTCTCAACATCGTAGAAAAACAACATAGTTTCTTGCTTATGATAATAAACTTGATAGTACCCATACTATTCCAGTAGTGCAAAAGACACACAAGAAACCCACATGTTGATAAAACACTGATAGTACCTATTTAGACCTCAGACTGTGCTCTTCAAGCCCTTGAAAGCGGCACTTTACCTGCCAAACCAGCCACTTGTGGCCCCGCCACACCTCACCTTATGGAGCTCTTTAAACGGGTACATTTATGTTCACCACAACAGTGATCCCTTTCACATAAGAGACAGCTGTTACACAGTGTTCAATATCCTTTTAATCCTCTATAGACCGCAGACAGAAAGGTTGACAGAACTGACAGTTTTTATTATGGCTTGTCCTGTACACAATAATCTTCTTTCGCCTGGACTATTCTCCCAGAAGTGTTACAGGCTTTTTTACTTATATCAAGGATCATTTATAGGGTTTTTAGGAGCTAAGAAATTATTTTTATGTGGCATGACTCTTGTCCTGTGTAAATTACCTTTCCAAAATATGAAACACCTGTTGTCTGTTTATCTTAATGTCAATAAAACTCCTCTGAGTTCACTTCAGGAAAGATACACTTTACAAGTTTAGTCAAAGACGTTTTTTCTCCCAAAATGCCTTCATCATCTATGCACATATTACAAATGCCACCCTGTTCAATATATCATTAATATCAGGAGCACATATCTACCATTTATTTGCACTGAAAACATTGATTAAATTTAAGAATAACATACATAAAGAATCTATGATACAGCAGAACCTAACTAAAATGCATTAATTGAAAATTTAAGAAAATGTTCTCCGTTAAAAACTACAAACCCAGAAGAAATAGATTTACTCACTACAGCACCACAATCTGTCTAGCAATTTAAGCATGCCAGCAATTCTATCACAACTAACAGAAGAGTGATTTAAACAAAACTTTTATGGAGAATTAGTCTTGGGAAAGGCAGTAACAGCACAATAAGCTAAAGCTTCCCTTTTTAGGATCTGAGCACCAAAAAATTCCCTGGCTCTCTCTTTTCCATCACCTTGCAATTATCACAGATCTGACTGAATGCTGATATAGAACCCTGAGAAAAGAGGGCAAAAGACCAGGAGGTTTTTTAGCTTTGCTGGTGGTGTCACCTGAACATTTGACCCTACACAGGGCATACTCTGGAAGCAGGCAAAAGCACAAATTAAGTCGCTGAATTTTGGATTAAAAAACAAAAACAAACTTCAAAGGTTCCAATTGCTCTTGTTTTCAGATTTGCAGAAACAAAAAAGAATTACCAGTTTTGGCTGTAACTACAGTTTAGAACTCCAGAGAAGATTAAGAGGTCAGTCACCTTTTTACTGTGAACATGGTAAAGATGCTTCTTCCAATGGAGGAGAGAAGTCACTGACCCCAGACGACCACCTTTTACCAAGTTTTAAAACTTGGAAAGAAAGCCAGAGTTTCCTTAGTAAACAAAGCTCAGTCCTTCCAGACAGTGAACACTCCAGTTCATTATCAAACTGCTTAACTAAGCTTCATTTTAATATATGTAGTCCCCAGTGGGACTCAGTCAGATCATTCAGTTGCTTATAACAAAAACGCTTAAGCAATTTCTTAAGCCAGACTCATGCAAGTCTTCCAGAAGTGAGTTCCCAGCATTCCAGGGTCCTCATCCTTCCTCACCTTAAAATTGCTGTAGCTATATATTTGAGAACCATGTGCTACTACCCCTGTCTTTCCCTGAGAGGAAATACTGGTTTGGAAACTGAATTCAGCAGAGGATTCTAAGATTTAATATTTTGTCTAGAAACTGCATGTGTACAAGGACTGTCTTTCATCCTCTTTTTCAAATGAGGAGGTTTGCCTAAGATACCTTAATAAGTGATACTATAACTTGTTTATATGCTCAGTCATCAAGACCCAGAAGAAAGGAAATCTCCCTGCTATTCTGGTTCTGATTTTCTATGCTGCAAATAATTTATGCATTTTTTTAGTCGTAAGAAAACAATGTAACCCTGTTTATAATACATACACATCTGTAAAAAAAAGGTGGCATTTTCTTGCATGCTTTGATGTTTAAGATAATTATTTGGCTTTGCTTTTCTACCTTAAATTTACTCAAAAATTAAAGATTAAAAACCAGTATCCCCTCAGCAAATGAAAAGATCTTTATGACACAATTAGAGAAATCACCGAGGGAAACTAGAGAGGTCAGCACAGAGTAAAGACAAACCTTGAACAAATCACACTAAGAATCAATGTTGCATTTTTTATACCTTGAGTTTAAAGATATAAGTAACATTTCAATAGTAGATAGTTGAAAATTCAGTCTTAATTGTTTGCAAGAGGGAAATACACTAACTCATTAAGAATAAATGATAGGTCTTGAATGTGCTATCTGGATTTTGCTATAACCACCTTCACTGAGAAAAATTTTATAACATTCACACATTCACAGTATGATAATATGAATAAATGACATAGCTGAAAGTCACAGTCCAGACTTCATATTATGAGAAACCAATACAACATTTAAATACAAAAAGGCTTCCCCCAGCTAAAAAACAAAACAAAACAAACCATATGGACAGAGCCTTTCTGTAGATCAACAAATAAATTTAACACCTGACCCCCTTGGTAGCAAGGCTGCCTCACAGAAGCACCCCACTGTGTATTTGTACCTTATCACAGTTTCATTCATCCAGTGTAGAAATCTCCTCCATGCAAACTACTTAATCAGGGAGAGCTGTTCAAGCTTTACAGTTTCACCAGGCTACATGGACAGAAGGCTGGACTAGATGACCCAACAGGTTTACACTATCTTTGCAATTTCTCCTAGTATGCTGAATAACAGCCTTTTAAAATGGCAAATTTATGTCTGCTTATCTATCTACAGTTGAGGTTTCCCACAGAGACAAGCAGACTCTAAAAATTTAAGAGTTCATGTCTGTCTCAAGTTATTTAGGTCTACAAGAGTGACACGAGTATTCATTTTCCTTATAAATTAAATCTTTATTTTTAGCACTTTACCAGGCACCCCAAAATTAGGATAAATAAAAAGGACTGTACTTAAAAGAACAGTACCCAAAGGATCTAAACCATTAAATATATACAAGGATTTTTCAAATATAACCACATGAAAATCTTTTAAAACCAGTTTGATTTCTAAGCACTACAGCATGGCCTTTCTGGGTCAATGTATATTGGCAAAGAAAATTCCATCTACTAGCTAAACACAGAAAAGACTCTGGACTCTCAATGTCAAGAAGGCTTGGGGGGGCAAGTAGAGAATAATCAGTGTTTCCAAAAACAGGACAAATATTTGTTGCTAAAAGGAAGGCACAAAAATCTTGCATTTTAGGTTTCACCTTTACAAGCTAAGCAGGAAGAATTTTCACATCCTTTTAAGAAGATTATATAAAAGACAAAGTATTTGTCACATTTCCTCTCATACTGAAGTTAATGGCATACGAATGAATACATTTTCTCTGATGGCTCAGCAGTTAAGTGCTGTCTGGAAAATATTAAAAGAAATGGAGTTTTTTTCAGAGAAACACAGCTTTAAGAAATTTTAGGATGCATAAAAAAAATCATTAATCTGTTGGTTCACCATAGTTTGATAGATCACTTGTTCTTGAATTTGTGGCATTGTTCTTCTTTGTACATACTCAAATTGTTAGACCTACATCAAATATAGCAATCCCAGGACTGTAAATGTAGTGTGGCTGTAAAAGCACGCTTTTCCCATTTCCCAAAGGCACTGCATTTTCAAAAACCTGCTGGAAAGATTTAAATATTCTCTTTTGGTAGATAGTTTTGCTTGCTACAAATGAGCAGATGTCTGCCTTTTGGCAATTCTTTTTTATGCAGTTATTTGAAAACAATTACAGAAAAATATTAAAATTTATATATAAAAATACTCCACAAAGATCTGCATTTCTCAGACTAGTCACACAGACACTTCAAAAAGCCTAGGAATCAGTACAAAATGCTTCTTCTCTTCTACCCTCCATTAGCACCTCCCCTACACAAAATCACACAGAGTATACACATTAGCAACTTCCCAACAGTTCCTGCATCCCAGACTTAGATGCTCTGATTTTAGCATTGCTCTTTCTAACCCAGAAGCATTAGGGTTTAACGAATGCATCCGATAACTTCCAGAGTTTCATAACTCAGGATTTATAGGATACTACGATGCAGCCTATGACACCAACACAATCACAAGTATAGCTTACTTACCAGTGTCTCTCTTCCTTAACAGTGAGGGCTGCCAATTGTTTTCTTTACTCCAGGTGAATGCCCAAGCCTGCTGTCTGCAAACTCAGACAGCTCTTATTAAATTTCTCAGCAGTAAGAATCCTGAAGCTCTGTACCCATGCCCACAAATTAAGCCTACAAAAAAACCTCCTTGACAGCTACTACTGTCAGGCTGCTCCATCCCTGGCTCCAGGAAGCCAGCAGGCAAGCCTACCTATTGTTCCCACCATCCCTGGCCAGGGTCTCATCACAGCAGAATATATTCCAATTTGGAGTTACTGTAGACCAGTAAGAGTTTTGGTTGTGAACGATGCTGCTGCTTTATCAGATTCCTTTCTGTCAGGAAAATTAGCAATTACCTGGTTAGCAATTTTAAAAGCAGTTAGCCCACTTGCATAAAGGTATCTTGATACTGGCTTCCAAATTTTAAGCAGAAGGAAAGACACTTTGTGTTAAAATGCCACTCCAACCCCATTTCAGGTATATTCTGGGGCTGTATTTTCTGTGATGGGCTGGATGGTGTTAAACATTGTTCAGTCAAGACAGGCTCCTAAAGATACTAGAACTACATAAGTTTTATCTTCAGCCTCTGAGTTCTGACTGAAATTAGTCAGTTCAACAAAGAATAGCAATATAAATTCAAACCGACACTTGGGTGTTCGTTGTGCTGCCAATATGTGTTCAAGCACGTAACACAAAGCAATGAAACAGAGGACAACAAATGCAACTAAAGGGTGTTTAGTCACTTCTAATTTAGTCAACGCAATTTGTTTTTCTTTTGCAAGCCTAGAATAGCAGAAAGATGGAATTAACCACTCTTTAATTTCCCGTTTCACTAAGGATGTGAAATGTACTACTATTCGCTTTATGACTGGAAACAATTTCATGGAAATAGCCTCTACTCATTGTTTCCTACAGTGAAGCAATTTTTTGCATAACCAGATGGGATATTTTTCCAATCTTAAGAGGAAAAGAGGTTTGTGTTTCCGGAAATTAAGACAGGAATGAAGAATAGTAAAAGCTCTACCTTTTCTTCATCCCTTCACTTCCTTATCCATGACCAACCTCTTCAGCCCCTTCAAAGCGCAGGAGCTTTTCAGAGAGACAGGAGCTTGACAGTTATCACTCAAAGAGAAAAAAAAAAAAAAACAACAAAAAAACAATTCCCAAAATGCAGTTCAAAACAGAGTAATTAAGAGCAGAGCTCCTGACAGTATTTTGGAAGATCTCTCTACAAATCCATTTCAGTGCTTTACACATGCTAACATTCAGCAACCTAAGTTATACTCTTTTGTGCTTACAGAACATGACCACACAAAACTCTGTCCTCAATTCAAAACAAAAGCCATAGAAATATGCACAATACATTATGTATGGCAATATAACCCTCTCCGTTTTCAGCAAAGAGGAAGGAGTCACACTGCTCTAGAAAAGTGCTCTACTGGTAGCTCAGAATTATCTTCGCTAAAATAAACTTGAATATGTTTACTAGCACTGTATAAGATGATGTTCTAGCATAAACAGTTAACATTGAACCACAAATGTCAAAACAGACTAAGAATATTATGTGATACATTATTCTTTTTTTATTGTGTTTGTTTGCTTGCTAATTTGCACAATTCAGTAATTCATAAAGGAGTCTCCCTATCATTAGTGCAAATTAGCAATTTTCTAGCACCTAGTTAAAAATACACATTAAATTTATACTATACATTGCATGTTTGTTGCCTTTGAGAAGATGAAAAAATATTACATGGTCAAATGGAATTCTTGGGTGATTATTTTGATCCTGAAAATAGCTCTACACAACCTCCTGACATATTTCTCAACAGCAGCCTGGTGGGAGTATATCACTCACTAGCATTTTTCTGCTTAGCATGAAAATACAAAGCTATTTTTTTGAATAGCTCCTGATAGCACTACCTATTCATATATTTTAAACTGAAGTAATTTCTTCACTGGATGAATCCTATTAGTGCCACACCAGTAACACTATACCTGTCCTAATCCTTCTCTAACACACACTCTTCCCATAGTATAAGCCTAAGTCACTGTGTAGAGATAAAAAGACGCAGATTCTTTGAAAAAATTTAAACATCATATTTTGGGTTTAGATTCAGCCAAATAATCATTCAACTATAGTTCAGTGTCACTTTGCACCATCATTTTTGGAGGAATAAGGGTCCTTAATGCATCTACCTCATTACTGTGGTATGTGTACTATTTACACAATATACACACTACAAATAATATTATGAATGCTTTAACTAACTTTTATGTTCCAAAAGAACAAACAAACCAGACTTACTTTCAGATGTTGTGATTTAGTGTTACCTTTCTATTAAGACAAAAAATTAATGAGTTCCAGTATTTTCAATATTCTTAAAATATATGCAACGTAAGGTGTGGGACACAACCCAACTCAACCAGAAGAGTTGAAATTAGTTTAGTCGTCAGCCATGAATTATATGTGACAAATGCCCTCAAGTATTCCATCTTTTTACATAGTCAGTTCATAATGGCTCTTGCTAGTATCTATTAAATATTTTATGAATTTATCATGAATATAAAGTATGACATTACTACCGTATTCTTGGAGAAATAAGAGATTAAATTACTGACACACTGTATCCAGGGGTGGGGAAATATAAGTGAGAAAGATGTCGATTAAGAAAAAGGAAAAGAAAACAAAAACCCAACAGTAGCGAGTATTAACTAAGCACAAACACCTTGCTAGGACAAGTTTTCATGCCAAACCTATTCCAAGTGGCCAAGTGTTTCAGAATGCTACAGACACCAATTCTGGGACCAGTACTTACACCAGAGAAACCTACAGTTCTGCTGAAAACATACTAATATTAATTTGCTGATTTTTCAGAATGTCACATTTTCCTTTTAAATGAAACAGGTATTTGAGTCATATTCCAAAATGCAAATACTAAATTTGCATCCTGTTTTATGAACACGTATGCTGTATTGTACTAAATCATTATATTGGTACATCTTGGGTTATGACAAACTTACTCTAAATACTGTTTTAACACAACTGGTCTGAACTTTTCTGCCCAGCTACAAATTGCGATTCCTTTAATAGAGGCCAGCAGCATTTTTTTTGCAGGCTCAGAACCCAGCCTTATACCATAACCTAAAAATGGGTGACAACTTTTGCCTCACTAACCAAGAGAGAAAAGCACAGATACCTGAACCAAGTACCATGAATCAATGAGCCGTTTTTCAAAAATATTATTTTGTAAACCATGACTTCTTGCTAACATAAAACTTAGCTGTATTGTGACTCCTGTGATTAGTGTTCAACCTGAAAATGGTCTGTTACAGTTCTGAAGGCAGAAACGTAGTTCCTTAAAGTATAAGGATCTTTGACTTGTTTTCAGACATCTAAGCAGCCCTAAGAATATAACTGACTCTCAGTGTGTTGCCCAACCCTCAGCATTGTTCAGATCTGCCATCCTTGGGGAAGTGGACCAGGTAAAAGCAAAGTCATAACCCTCCACTTTGCATCTGGAAGTGGTACAGCTAGGTCAGAGCACATAACCACATGTGAAAGAATTAGCTCTGTCTGTTTCTTATTCTGCCAGTAAATTGAGGCTCAGCATAACATTGAGACATTTTCTGTTTGCTCACAGAGGCTGTGAAGTGTCCATCCTTGGAGGCATTCAAAACCTGGCTGGACACAGCTCAGAGCAACTTGCTCTAGTCAACACTGTTCTGAGTAAGAGGACTGGACTAGACAACCTCCCTGTGTCCCTTCCAATCTCAGTCAGTGACTCTGATACTACAAGAGATACCATCTGCTTGAAGGTCATTTATCCCTGCCTGCTCTCCCTGGGTCCCCAGAGCTATGCTAACTCCCGTCAACACCGAACTCAGGCAAGGCTAGTTCACACCTGTACATGAGACTGTTTTTATCTGCCCACATTTACCTAGGCGGTCACCCTCAACAGAGAGCCCGAGCATCTCTCACTCTTGGTTTGTACTCCTCTCCTCATCAAAGATATAAGGCAAAGAAATATTATTTCAGTTTTAACAACAAAGGGCTAAGGTACAGAATATTTTAGCAGTTTTCAGCAACCTGCAGCACAGAAACTACTTGCATCCCAGCCTCCAAGGCAATATCGGAACCACCAAGTTATCCCTCATTCCTGGGTGCTCCACTGGACCATCAAGTTAGATGATATTGTCTTTCTTAAGTTAACAAAAGCTTTCTGAAAATTTTAATTTAAAAGCTACAGCAATCTAGAGAATAACTCTCAATCTGTTGCTCCAAGCAAACAAAATCATGATCCCAAGAAGTCAATGAGAAGCCTGTCTTTAACTTCAGTGTACCCCAAGGTGAAGCTATAGCAACATTTTTGCTACTTTTACTTGTATTTGTTCTGAAGAGGGAAGGCAATTCAGACATTACCTGGAATTTAGGCTGTCACTGAACACCAGCAAGACTGTTGAGTGTCAGATGAAGAATTCTTGTCACAGACATTAATATGACAGTAAAAAAGTTTTATATTTAGATTGCTGTTGAAATTGGAGACCTATTGATTAGGCATTTTTAAAGGAAAAATAACCTGTAAACAGAACCAGTACATTTAGAAGTAAAGAGATTCACTTCCTTAATGACATTTTTAAAATCTCCTGTGATAAAAGAAAATGCCTTAATAAATAATGTCATGTTACATCACCTTTTCTTTTATATCATACATTTGTGAATGAACACTGACTAGAGCAGCAAGGTAATTGTATGGATTTTAACATTTGCATGAGAATGAACGGAATACAATTATTAAAAAACCCTATGTTCATGCATGTCAAAAGAAAGTTTCTTCTAGAATAGGATCTCATAGTATAGAATTTATCTTTTTTCAAATTCTGTTAGATACAGATGAAGTCTCAAAAGATCAGCCTAATGCCATAGAATATTTTTTCTATTTAAGGTGACAGACGCACAACTTGTCAGACATTTCAAGTCTCTAAATTTTGCTTTTTTTACTGCTCAGAGAGGTCTTATGACCAGTACTGTTACAATTCCTGTAAATTTTAGAAGATATGCCAAATTCCTGTTAGAATTAAAGTAAATTCATGTTCAGTTGACGCAGCTAGGGCTGCCCACACCCGACCCGCGTCCTGCTAGAGATGTCTCTGGCCTATCTGCACGACCAGGCAGCTGCTAGCATGCGGACTGTGCGGTAGTGTTTTATAGGGGTCTCCTACCCGATGGCAAAGGGCACCACTGGAGACAAAGAGGCAGGAGGGGTTCTTTGTATGGTGTTCCAAGGAGTTTATTGGAGGTCCACCCCTGGAGGGATCCAGGGACAAAGAACACAAAATGGCGGAGGGTCCAGGGTTTTATACGGGGCAGGACAAGGGGCGGAGAGAATGCTAGGGACAATCATCTGAGGGTTCAGGGGCAGTACACAGGAGGGGCCAAGGTCCAGGAACCAATAGGGAAACCGAGGAGGAGGGACTAAGGAACAGGGACAAATGGGAAAACTGGGAAGGGGAAACATTCTAGAAGGGAAACTTATAAGGCAGGAAGGGGAGGAGAAACCAACGGACCAATCAATCAGGCAAGGATTTACATAAAAGAACAAAGCCTTGTGGGGGAGACCTTCTCTCACCATAACTTAAAAAGGGACTTTAAACTACAGGGGTGCCCCTTCAACAGACAGCCTCTGTTTCGGGGGTCCGTGGCCCACTAGCCAGTCCCCCTGTGGGCTTACGCACCGCAACATTCAGTATTTTACACTTTCAGATAACTAAGTAGTCTTATTTGTATGGTTCTTTAAACAAAAAGCACAAAGTATGTTTGAAATTACTGGTAGTGAGCAAAGACTGGGTATTTTTACACATTCACAATATTCAGTTCGCTTTACATTGTTCTCCACTACATCTAAGTACAGCAGTAATTACTGCAATAAAGAATATACTCACACTAATGAGAAATTCTACAGAGGACTTTTTAAAGTGTCTCTCCCTTAATGATCCTCTGATCAACTTGCAATGGCAATCATACAGGGAGTATCTAGTAGATTTGCATTAGTTTCATGAAGAAAATAAGGTGTCATTTAGCATGTGTACATACTGTGTCATAACATTAAATAACTGTTTTATTTTACATCTAAGTTCTGGGGCTGGGTGTTTTGGGATGTTTTTTAAAGAAAAAAAAAAAAACAAAACCCTGAAGATGAATGCATGTTAACAGACTATATTCAAAATAAACTGAACAAAACAGTGATCTGTACACTGTGATTACAATATGGAATAAAATTATTTAACCTGCTCAAGTATGTCACCAAACATATCAGAAAGAGTAATAAACTGAAGCTGTCATCTTTTTCAGTTAAATAGGAATCCAAACAATATTCAAAATTCACAATATTCACAATATTCCATTTTTTCTAGAGAGCAACAAAGATGAAATGTTTTTCAGCTGTATGAAAGACTTTGAAGACATATTCTGAATGGTAGACTCTCACTTCTTGTCTGAATTTAATGTTAGGTAACTTTCTACACTGCTGTCTCTTGGTAGTAACTACACACTGTAATAAAAGAAATAATTATCCCTTGTGTTGATAAAATACAGTATGTCTGAAGAGAGCAAGCATGTGCACATGTGTTTAAAACAGAATGCACAAATCAAATGTTTTATTTGTATTGGGGCTGGCAGAAATCATTACCAAACAAAAGCATTAGTGCTGTCCTGAGACTGCAGCCTGTAAATAAACAACTTTGAAAAGAAACTATTCTGAAGGAAACCTCCACTCTCACCTGTCATATAAAGCACCCATCTGTCTGATGCACACCTACTGAAACTGAAGTTTGACTACGGTATCTATTAGTTCTATTGAATGACTCCCAAGGTATTCAATAAAAGGGAACTTGTTAGAAGGAAACAAGACCCTTCCACCTAATCAGACTTTTAAATTCTTTCAAATACTTTAGCAATCTCTAAATTAAACCATCGGTAGTATAAAGAGAGGCTCAGGGATGATAGACCTCAGACTTTCCCTATTTTTAGCCAGCATGTAAACAAATCTTCCTGACAGAGCCACACTGCCAAAAAGCAACTGTACTCCAGAGAAGAAGCCCTCCTGTCTCTGACTATCAGTCCCTTCTTGAAAGGTGCCTTTTAGTGCTACAATTTCCAAAGTACTTCCAGCCTACATGCAGCCAAGCTCGGTGACAAGGAGTTTTTTAAACCTGTGGTACCAAGTGAGCTGCAAAGTCGGTGTTTTAATGAAACTTTACACTAAGAGAGGGTAAACTCTCTAAGAATGTCCTCATGAGGAGTAGTGTGAGGCTTCTTCAGTAGGGAAGCCTCAAATTACAAGACACTATATGTAGCCCAGAAGAAATGCAAGAAGCTAAATTTTCTGTACTTTTTGAACTGTTTCTAACATCAGCAGCTACATTATGAAGTAAAACTTTGACTTATATCCTGGTTGAGAAAAAAACAAAACCAAACCAACACGTTCTTTTGATCTATAATACATAATGTAAGGCTACCTTCTCTTTATATTTTTTATCACCTTTTAACATATCGATCCTAGTGTAAACAAAAAAATTATAAGAATGAACACAACAGAAAGTTCTTACCAGCTTTCCCCTGCCCCAGAAAAAGTCTGGTGATGCAGAGGATGTTTATAGGATACCCTGAAGGTCACCAAATCCAAGCTAAGGCAGACCCAGGAATTAGCTGAGCAGCTTTTCACTTGAACGATGGTCCCTTACCTTGCCTGCCCAGCACAACAGCAGTGCTGTACTGCCACATTCAGAAAAGCAGCATCACCCTGCCAGCTAATTAAAAATCACTGGTGCTTATAAATCTCTCTAAAATAGGTGCATGCACATCTTAAATGCTGTCCAAAACCAGGCAAATACTTATGTTGGTAAGTGGCATGCAGGCACATCCTGCATGAGTTTCTAACAAGCTTGCAGGAGACTGATGCAGTTATTCCCCCTTCCACAAATGAGTAGGTAATACAGAGATTTCACCACTAAGCATTTATCGAGAACCACTATCAAGAACAAAAAAACCAGGAAATATAAAAACCAGGATACCCCCAGGTATAAGTCACGGTTAGAAGTATGAAATGAAAGCTGTTGCCAATTAACAGTAGACACAGAATAGGACTCTGTAATCCTCAGTACCAAAAACACATGAAGTGACTTAAAAAAAGTTCCTCCCAAAAGTGGTTCTCTTAGAACCTTGCCTGGAAATACATCTACCACAAAATGCTGCCAGGAAGAATTTGGAAGCTGGGCAGCCATTTACCTCCAACTGTACATACCTTTCACATCCTTAGTACCTCTTAGATGGGGAAGGAATTGCCAGCATGCAGTTCTCACACAGCCAGTCCTCACAAACCTCACCTGCATCCCACCCTACCATAGCTAGACTTGCATTTCTAGGTCAGTTACACATAAGGTTCATCCTTCTTCGGTTTTCCAGAAACAAATTTTGGTGCTTCAGCCTCTGCTACACAAAGAAGTGTATGAAATTTTGTCCCAGAGTACAGAAAACACACATCACTTACAACACTGAGTAAAGAGACGCTTTCCAGATCTTCTAAAATGAGGACCATGTTTATTGCTCACAGAAGAGTGGAGCAGACCATGCATCCACTGTAATGTCCATCCAGCAGGCAAGTTACAGCGGACAGGTTTGTTTACTCTATGTAGTATTAAATATGTATCTGGATTGTAAAGCAAATGCTGTAGTCCCCAAATGTATATCTTATTCTAGTGTATAATAGTTTAATCCTAATATTTTTATTTTTCAAAGTATGACTGCGTTCAATTTTTTGACTATATAAAAAAACCTCAAGTCAAGGATTCCTACCAGTAGAGGAAACAGATTATTTATTTTAAAACACAGAGGGAGGAGGAGGAGGAGGAAAGAAGCTATCGGTAACATGAAATGTCGTTTGCATAATGCACAAGTACTTTGGGTTAATTACTGCTAAGGTGGTTAGACAATTCAAGTTTTAATCAACGGAGCCTTACTCTGGTGCAGATGCTAACATCTGTATAAGTTTTACCTCCTTCAGGCATTGCAGCACCTGGAGAAGCCACAGGAAAGGTAACATGGAGTCTTCTTGACATTACTGCAGCAGCTGTCAACTCAGGAGGAGGCATATTCTGACTTGCACCAGACAGCAGCATTGTACAAACCCACACTCCCTCTTCTTAAATACAGTCTGTAAGAACACTAGGAAATCTGTACTGAGAACAGACTTACCATAGGATAAAAATACCAGAATTCATTGGTGAGATGTACTTAAGGCTTTTAATTTTGTCACACGGGTATAGACCTTGATTTGGCAATTGTTTCATGTGGCAGATATACCACTAACAAAATCATACCATTCACGGTGACATTGTAACTTCTGTCTAACAGTGCAATATCTTTGATTCAAACACATAAATTTTAACAGGACTGCTGTTTAAAACCACAGCCAAAAAAATGAAAAATATTTATTACATGAACTTATTTTCATGACTTCTCTTTTCAGTGGGTCTACTAACTGTAAGCAAAAAGGTAGGCACTAATGAGAAAACATTAATATGAGAACCCAATGAAGATATACTGGACACTACAGAAAATTGTTCATCCTTCACCAGTCCAATCTTGGAACAAAGGACTGACATTTTATTCCTGTTTGAAAGCACATCCCAGTTACAAGATGAGCATACCAAACTTCCCCAAAGTGAGTTATACACCTGGAAATACAGCAGGATCAGTACAAAGAAAGCACTGCAGCCCTTCCAATGCGAAGGCCGTACCACGCCATGCCGCAATCACAAAAAATAACAAGCAAAAGCTTAAAATATTAGACCTGTATTAATTAGTATTTCTTTTACAATGATATACTAATAATGATCATTTTTCCAGGTGAAATTCCCATCCAATTTGTCTGCATGGAAATAAATGCTAATATCGACAAACTACACTGCAGTGGCAGAAAAAGTACAAAGCAGTATCATCACTCCTAGGTTTTTATTTGCTATTTACTCAAATCCTTTCCAAAGCCCTAGCACCCCAGTACAGGTTCATGAAAGAGGTATCTTCATCAGCAACGTGCCCAGGAATATCTGGAGTAACAAAAAGTGAAGAAGTACTTATGTTTCCCTCAACTTCACAATACCAGAATGCTATGAAATAAACACAGAGTGCAAGCCTGGTAACTTCAATATGTCTCCCAGATCCACTGCAATAACAGCATAGCCTAGCATGTCTCATAACATTTAATAATCTTGCTGCAAATCAGTGCAGCAAGAACAATCATCCTTGTTCTTGCAATAAACTGCTGTTAGGCTCTTCCTAACTCTACAGAAAACACTCTCTGAGCATTTCCACTGTCTTACAATTACTAACTTGAATACTAAAAAGTGTAGTACTAATGCCATGTACTAACATAACTCAGAACTTCAAATTTTTTTATGTTCTTACAAGTCAATCTACATCTACAGGAAAAAGAAACCAGATTTCAGACAACTGTTCCACAAAAATCTGTAGATACTAGGATTTTTAAAAGATTTTCTAGAAGGTGAGAGTAGTCTTTCAGATGTAAAACACTTATGAAACTTACTCTGCAGAGGTCAACTTCTTTTATCTCAGTCTGTAAACACAGTACATAAAGCTGACAATTGTCAATCTATAATAGTCAATCTTAATGGGGTAATATAGAAAACTAAAGAGAGACAGAAGATTTTACAGATTAGTGAATTTATAGACTACCACCATTATTTGTTCAGTAACACATTATCGTGCTCGGCCCACGTGGAAGGGACGGACATACCTCTCCCTTTTTGAGCACTGCTTTACTCCTATTTCCCTTTCACTCATGGCTCTGCAATGCAGACTTTCTGGATCTGTCTGCTACAGTTCTCATTCTTCAGTGCAGACTCCACTTCCAGTCTCTGTCCAGTAGATCATGTGAGATGATCACTTACTAAACAAATCCATACACCACATGTACTATAAACTAATAACACATACACCTAAAGCAATCATTAGGCCTTACAGAGCCTCATTCCAGTGATATCAGTGTGGGAAGCAGCATACACATCTCCCAGTCATTCCTTACTCTGCTTCAAATCTTCACAGCACTCTAAAACAGAGATGACATTGGGATGCCTCCTATCATAGAATCTCTCCCATGATCCAAGTAATATATCCAGAGGAATTATTTTGATGACTCAATACTAATACTGAAATTATGATATAAAACAAGGTGTTAGAAGATGTGTGTATTCAAAACCCAGAGAATACAAAACTACATCTCATTTTACTTCAAAGGAGATAAAGTAAGTTACGCAGGCAGACACCCAGTTATCAATCCACTCTCATTTGAAGATTTTGAATCAAATTATTAGATCAAGAAGAGTAAGAGCTCAAATATGCCCAAGGCAGGGAGATTCTTGGGGGTTCCTGAAGAAGATGCAATTTCTAACACAGCTCTTAGACTCCCTGTGGTTATCCTCTCCCATTTGCTTACACTTGTGAAAAACAGAGGCTTTTGTATACAAAACAGAGAGATGTGAAAAGGTACACAAAAAATACTTGTGGATACAATCAAAGGGGCCTTGAAGTCTAAACTGAACCCAGCCTCCTGGATGATGTCCCCTTGAGCTGTTTTGTAATTCACCTCAACACAAACAGGACTGGAATGATAACAATTATCTTCAGAATTGCAAAATACCTACTTGCATTGTTACACAAATCAGAATTACCTTTCCTCAAATCACCCAAGTGATTTTAATTACAGGATCAGGCTTGAAGATACAGAAATAAGATTGGTTCTTCTCACAGTTCCAAAACTTTAGAGGGATTTTAAAATATCCTACCTTCTAAATCTTACATTCAGCAGTATAACCTCTCATTCAAAGAATTAGCTTTTATTTTGACTGCTTGATCTTTTGTGTCATTCAGGCACATGCTACTCCTTTTCCATTAATTCAAAATGCAAGTATTAAAGCAGTATTTTTGACTGCTGTTTCATCTTCAAAGGCAAGATTTGAGCTTTGAAGACCCAAAGTTAACTAAAGCTGACTTCTTCAACCCAACCTGGATATTCAGGCTCCTAACACACACTAAATGAATGGACAGAGTAGGCAGGGGTATATGCAAGAGATTCTCAAAAACCAGCCAAGATGCTAGCTGCAAAGAGTTTAGTTGCTAAGTATCTGACATGGTCAGAGACAAACCAGAGCCATGCCTTTCCTCTTCCAAAGGTTACCACTATGCACTTGCTCATGAGGGAATAAATTTAAGCTCAGCTTTTCCATTCGAAAATAGGAAAAAACCCAAAACAGTTTCATAGCAACCATTATCAGACAACCTATGTTTGAGCCCTAAGTTGTGAAAGTACTAAATTCAGGCATTTACTCGAAAATCAAGAGCAGGGATTTGAACTCACATATTTAACATGTGAAATACTTGGTAAACCTCTAACCTATTAGCTTCCAGTATCAGAGAGTTTCTAAGCTCCGTCTGTACATCTGGCTTGGTTAATCTGCAGGGACTGAATCAACGTGGAACAGGAATTTGGAAACCTACTGCACAGTTCAGTGCTGAGAAGCTCTTTTATGGAAGTGCAGCCTAACTACTCCGGTAGCCTTTACTCCGTGCTCTCGGGCTTCCAGAAGGTAAAGCAGCAACTCCTAAGTGACTTTAGCAATTCCCCTACAGTGTCTCATAACTACCAGGTACTTTATCTGACCTGGTAATCTAAAAGTTATTCTCACATGTTCTCAGACTTCTCAACATAAAAACTGATTAAATAATCAGTCCATTTCTTTGGGAAATACTATATACTGTTCAATAAACTTGAAAAATAGATATATTCTGTTGAACAGATGTGCAGCATTTCAAAAATCCCATTTCCAGAGAAAGAAAGTCCAAATGGATACTTCCAAGGATGCACACTAGATGCTGTATTCAATAAACATATCTATTTCTGCTTAGCATGATACGAAGCACTATAGACACTGTTTTGGTGCTATATATGGTACATTACTCATTCTGAGAAACAGTTAGCTGAATATTTTACAAATGGAAGAATATAGCTACTTGCACATACATTTGTGATTCAAAGCCTTCATTTAAGCAAAGACACGCATCCATCTGAAGTATGCAATGGTGCATGCTTTTTTATAACAGTTCTTTACATAAAATGAGAAAATCTAAATATACAACATGTTTATAGCATATCAGGCAGTCCTTCTAGCACATCAGCCTGGTGCTGATGTTGGACGAGCTCCTGACAGCCCATCAACCATTCCATCGTTCATTAATATACATCTCTGCAGCTTTCAGAAAGAGACAGCTGATCTTCCCTTGGAGACCAGCACAGCTTGACTGTACTGATGGGTGCCCACTTTGACCTCTAAATCTCTGGGGAGCATTTCATAGTAAAAAAAGATTAAGAACTGATTAAATATCTTGTTTCCTCAACAGCACTGCAGAAGGCACTTAAGGAATAAAGCCCCCAACTTTTGTATGTTTATATTACCCATAATAGTAAAACTGATAAAAAAATATTTTGACAGACTTTTTTTTAATAAGTTGCTACTATTGGTAGCAATTTGGTTTTTCTCTCAGCTGTTCACCTACAGATAGGCATAACTGACAGGAAGTATTCAGACATCTTTATGTCTGAATATTCAGACATATTCACCACCACTAGTATTATAGCTTCTCAAAAATCCAGTGTATCCATGATCCAAAATTAGTAATAGAGTACAAAAAAGCCATGCAGGTTTTACATCGTTCCATGTAAGCATCTTTTAGTTTTGAGGCACAGAAAAAACATGCTTAGTCTGATCTGAATTGCTGCAGTGTTCTTGTTAAAAACCACCATCTGTCAGAGATTATCCTATTTTACACAGAGGGAACATGCATTAATTATTAATCCTACTCCTCACAGAAATGTACTCACACAAGATCAGGACTATCCATGGTGTTACAGGAGTATTAGTGTTCTTAGTAGGTAGTCTCTGGATGAAAGTCGGGATTGATCCATTGAGAACTTCCAGCAAATGAGCTGCTCCAGGGCAGGTCAGTGGCCATGTGGCAGGGCATCATCTCAAAAGCAGCAACAGCTGAATTCCCAGGGCTTGAGTCTGTTTCCATGAGCCAACATAAATACAACATACAGTATAGATATTACCTTTACAGACACAAGCACTGTGGCTCTATGCTGTGCACACACAGAAGCTCATGCTCAAGTTTAAGCATAAGAATTTGGCTTCATTTAAAATTTAATGCAAGAGTGAGAGCTTTCTCAGTGTTGGCCAAAGTGCTCAGGACTTTTATGAGTCTTCCATGTGTGCTGAGGGAAGGAATTCATAGCTTTAAAACACCATACTGATGTGGCAGATCTAATTTATCCACCATGAGATTCTGAAAATGGGCAAAATAAGAAGATAAAGCAAGCTTGTCACAGATCTTAGTAAAGGACAATGAAAAGGGTTCATTCTTCCCAAAGGAATTCCTTAATCACATATAATTTCCTCGGGAAGCTGGTATAGATCACATTTCTGCTCTAATACAGTTTAACCTATTTGGCATCGTTTGAGTATACAATGCCATATATTGCCTTCAGTTAAAACTTCATTACTATTTGTAATTAGCTTGTTTCCTTGGTCAGAGGTGAACTGACCAGGCAAATCATTTCATCATGAACTAAATTCTTGCAGGCTTTAGTATTTCAATGAGAAAAAACATTAAGAAGGACCACTGAGCAAAGTAATTACAGGGAGAGGGGAGAGAGAGAAATAAAGAAATGTATGTCATACAGAAGTAGCTGGTATGAGCCAACCCATAGTACCAGGCTTTATTTGATGCAAAGGATGCCAGAATCTCTATCTTACAACAAAGAACAAAGCTGAAAGTTGATTCTCCAAACAAGAAATAAGACATGTCACAACATGAAGAACTCTTACAGATAAACACAAAATATACTGATGTCCATAAATCTCAAAATTTTGATGCAGTTTTTAATTTTAAGGTAATCTCTTATGTTACAATGCCTGTACCTTTCTGAGCAAGGAAGAGGTTAAAAATCTTGCTTTCTGAAAAACAGAAAATTCTCCACTGAAAAGCTGCCTAAGCTGCCAAGCATGGAGGGATAGTACTCCAGTTGGAACTCATTACAGACAACATAGGAGAGCTGATCCAGCTTTTTATTTACTGTAGACGCAGAAATGACATGAACATCTTTCTATCTAGACCTAGAAAAATATGTTGGCCCTGAAGCCAAGGATCAGAACACTATCAACCCTGCCAAAATGAAATAGGTTGTTTGTTTTTTTTAATTTAGTGAGATTTGGCACTGATTTATGTCTTTTTCCCTGGAGGAACTATATATATTCTTCAGATGATAACTGTTAATTTTCAGTGGCCCTGCATAAAGAAATAGTAGGTTTATTATTTTGAAACAAGAAGACCACAGTTTTCAATCTGGTAAATTTCAGTCAAGCCATTTTAAGTCTTTTCCAAAAGGTGGAACTTCCAAGGAAAGCTTTTTCAAGTAAGTACATAGCCATGTCTCTCAGTGTCAGCACCTGTGACAAACAGGAAGAGGCATGCAAATTTCACATTAAAAGTTCACCTTCCATCACGAGAAACATAACTAAGGACTTCTCCCATTCTCACATGGTTCTTTTCTCTTCTGGGATAAAGTCAGAGCATGAAGCAAAAAGTGGTGTCAGTTGTGAGAACATAAAAACAACAGGTATCTTGCCCTCTGATGCCCTTTCCAGGGACACTCCCGAAAAAGGATTTTACTCGCCTTTACACACCACCATTCCAAGACCATATCCATTCATCTGTACTTACAGTACCTAATATAGCTCAGGTTATATTTCCAGTTCAGATTAGGCTGCCTGTATGTGACAGGGGTCACGAGAGCCTGTCAAAGGACCTTCCCGGGACTCTGCTTATAGACCTCACTTTGGAGGTTTAAACTGACCATGCAGCAGGAGAGGGACTCAGTTATTATGTAGGGTTTGACCCTTTGTAAACTACCACATCCTAATCTGCTTCCCTGGCAGTCAGGCTGGACCTCAGTTTTCAGGCTGCTTCTGCTGAGAACTTAGACCACTCATCAGTCACACAGAGACTGAAGAAGAAAATACAAGATCAGTCTGGAAAGCTACAACCTTTCCTACAGCTATTCCACAAGCAAAGGAAGAAAGATTACAGTACAGGACTTGGCTCAGTCCTTTTTCCCTAGTGAAGTGCTAGTAGGACACATAGGGAGCTACTAAAAACTATCCTGGAAACAAAAAAAAAAATTAACAAGGGAACAAAAGGGGACAAAATAAGCTGCTTAACACCAAAAAAGGCCCACTCTTGTCTCCGTGTCAGGATATCTGAAACTGGTCATCACAGGTGAGCAAGAAGAAATCCATCAAAATAACCAGCTGAGATCATCCCCTTACTTGAAAACGTGGGAAGAGATCTAAACTTCCTTGATGTTTTAAAAAAAACAGATATCTCAACATGCAGCATATAATTACCATTATTTGTCTAGTAAAGCTAAGACACCATAAATAAATGACACCAAAAGCAATAAAATAATTTACGCTACTTATTTTGCAATAAAATTATTCTTGATTTTTGCTCTATGGCTTGCCACAGATTTTTATGCAAGCAGTTTTGGTGGTAGGTTTTAGTTACATTTTAACAAGATTCCATCATATAGTTCAAATCTACATTCCTTAAAAAAACAACAACAAAACAAAACAAAACAGAACCCTCAACAACTTTATTTTATCTACTTATATTTAAAAACCTGTCAACACATAACATTTATCCTAAGCAGTGTCTGGGTCATCAGGAATACGAAACACAACATTTGATTTTTATGATGAACTTCTGCTTCAGGGTAACTACTGGCACCAGTAGAAGCTCCCCACAGTCCCACAACTACCCACCTTGATCCCACAATCTTCCCAAAACCGGGACAGTGAGCACCTCTGGTGGCTCCAAACCTTTATGACTTGCATCCACAAGGCTGACTGCTAACAAAGCATGCGAGGATTGCACCCCATTTTCCAGGGCTGTTTCTTTCAAATGTAACTTATATGGATTAAAGATTACTGCACCTGGGCAATAATGTGGCATCAAATACTGACTTAGCTCTTCAATGCATAGAACTGAAAAAACTGAATGGGGGACAGAAAGAAAAGTTTTAAACAATCAGATTTTTCAGAGTATTCTCACAAAGCCTTACTAATATCCATATTAATCAGTGACCTCCTCATACTGTAATAAATACACTTGTCAGAAAACCACTAAAAAGAGCAACAACCATATGATAAACAGGAGTCTTTCCATGAAGCTAGTCCATTAATTACCACACACTTTTCCACCATTATTCATCACATGGATAATAAATGAGCCATAACATAAGGTTTATTTGTCTTGTGATTACTTCCCCCTAGATCATCAGTTGCAGAGGTTTTATGGTACTGCTATATTCTATCAGTGCAAAACCCGAGCAGATTTTGTTGACCCAATGAAAAAAATTTAAAACAAGGAAGAAACAGAACATTGCTTTTCTAGAGACAGACTTGCAACTATCAAACTACTGGAAAATACCCCAACTATTACAGCTCAAATCTTGGTGATATAGTACAGACAGACATTTTAGAAATGCTCACGGACACAGACAGCTCCTTCAGAATGTTGTTCGTATTTATTCCTTCACAGAAACAGGCTCATCAAGCTGTTCTGTATTTCTGCTCATGCAGTGGAACAAGAACTGAGGAAACAGATTCCTTTTGGAACCTACTTGCAATTTAAAACAATACTTTGAATTTAATGTAAAAACATTCTTTTGCAAAAGAGTATCTGAAAAGTCATAACTGAAATGAGAAAATGCTTTCTTCAATTTCATCTTTTTATATACCATAAAATATAAATTAAGAATTTAAATTGGGAAAAAAAAATCAGAGGGTATAATTCCATTAGGATTATTTGTCAATCAAGTTTCACTAAACTCTAAAATAGAAAGAAAACTTCCCCATCATCAGAATTTTGTCCTTCAGGGAAATTTATCTTGCTCTCAATTTTTATAATAGAGAGCTATCTTACACATACAGATTTTCACTTGGTTACGGACTCGAGTTTCATTTGCTCATTCTTTTCATGCAATAGTAGCTGTGATGTTTTTGTAAATGGCACATCTCAAAAAAATATTCTTTCTTTAGCATTTAAACATTAAAAGCTCTTGAATTCTCAGCAATTTTGAAAACCTGATCATTAGACACTTATCTAGAATAAAAATTTTGAAAGGTTCTTACAGTGATCTCTCCATACATAACTGCAAGTTGCACATCCAAGTTCCCCATAGGAACTTTTGAAAATCCCAGCCTACAAAGAGAAAAATAAAACCAAAACCACCTCACAGACCTTACCTTTCTGAAAACATGTAAGTTGCCCTGCAGACCCCAAAGCATACTTACTTTTTTTTCGTTCTAACCAAGTATTACAAGGAGCACCTGTGTCAACCTCACCACACAATCCAGCTTGGCCTTCCCCCAGGATTAAGCCTCAGCAGATGTTTTGTTTTAACCAGGGTACAAATTTCAGGGCCAAGAACACATTCCATCTTATATACTGGAAACAGTATCTTAACCTTGATCCAGAATTTTTTTTCCTGCCTGTCAATAAGAATAAATGTAATCAAACATCTCTTCACCTGTCCCTTTTACCAAACCAAAATGGCAGCAAAGAAACCTGAAAATGTCCCATAATAAAAGTAACTAATTCAAAGCTCCCTTTTTGAAGGAAGGTTTTCACCTTCATGTTGGAAGTAATGGAAGAAAAACAGTTTGATTATTATTTTATTAAATTATCACATATTTGCAGACGTGATTCCAGGTGATAATGGACAGACTGCAAGGGATTTTGGTTTTTAGTCTCTAAGTATTGCTTTTCTCTTTTTCACCTTTTTTTTTTTTGTGGAGATATAACCATATTTAGCTTTTAATTCAAAGCAGAGCTCTAGTTCATAGCACATAAAGATGTCTCTGAAGCACAAAGTACTGAATCAGAGAAAGGAAAGCACATCCCATCCTACAGTGGTGACATGAGTTATTTGCATAGTTGCCACAAAAGTAATAATTACACTGTAACTCAATAGGAACAATGGTAATTTCACAGTAGCTCATGTTGTTGTTATCACCCTATATCCTGATAACTGTGAAATTAATTTGTGGCACCACTGTATGTGTCAGCTTTAAGCTGTTCCCTAGGTAACATTACGCTACCATAGAGAAGGAATGCTTGGCAGTAAAATGGGTAGCAGCAGATTGATTATACCAAAAGAATCTTTCCTCTACATACAAATAACTTGGCAATCAGAGAGGATGATGAAAAAAAATCCTCCCCACTGCCTTTTTTTTTTCACTTTTTTTTTCAATATTTAAAAAACAACCAAAAAAAAGAGTTAAAGGTATTAACTGACCATTATCCATCCACTGGAAGAAAGGTAAAATAAAATGAGCAAACTACCAGATTATATTTAGTGCCACTGACCCATTGTTCCAACTGCAGCCAAGATGCAGTATAAAAAAGCTGAAAGTTTCCTTTCTCTTCTTATAGTAATTTCCTACATTAACCATCAAACAGTAATTTTAAATATAAAAGCAAATACGGCACTACAACATATTTAAGACAGCAACAACAGCATAGGTTATGCTTTCAGGAATAATCCTCACTTCATCTGAGTGGTACAGTGCTTTCACCTCTGAACATTCAAAATTATTTTGCAATACTACTGTAAAAAAGGAGTTCCACACTAAAGATAAAAGACAACACTGCCACACAATGCATGGAAATAACTACAAATTTACTGGTGAAAATTCAGTGCCACAATAATTGAAGGTCTGGAAAACATTAAATTATGAAATTTAATGAGGGAATTCATAACAATAAACAAAACACCAAGTTTAAACTTTCCAGTCATTCTGCTTTGTACAGCAGTAGGTATGAGGCTTTGGATTAAAGAAAGATGATATTTATTTTCATAGCATATTTATTGTCATTTTGGGTATTTTTTTTTACTTCTAATTCAGGCCTGCTTGTAGCATTAGAAATGCATACTGTAATGACTTGTTCTCTCACTGTATGTTTGTCTGCAAGGAAATAGGTAAAAAAAATCACAGCATGTCACATATACTGACTCAGTGGTTCAGCTGGAGTTTTGTTACTGAAAAAGCAGCACCATCTCAGTGTCAGCACGAGTCATCAAAGCAAACCAAGGTGTTGAGCAGATACTCTGATCCAGGATATCCAGGGACAAGCATGTTTGTTGCTCTGTGGTTTTGATCTTTATCTCTGACTGATCCTCTTTTTGTGACTGCTGTCCCCAAAACTCCTGACAGGTGATGTTCAAATGTGGGAGGGTTTTTGGCTTGGTTTTTTTTTTTCCCACAATCCAAAATAGAGCTTTCAAAGCTCTGAAAGCAGCTGTAAGAGCCTAAAACCAGCTTGAACAATCCCAAATGTGTATTCTTCATTAAATATTGGCACATACTATGCCAAATTATGTCACTGAGAGGAAAATTTTGACCACCCCATACTTAAGTATTCATCAGAAAGGCACTCTGATCATTATCACTATTGACCCAGGAATTCACCCTATATCCTTTGCCAAATCAGCATGTACCCTCGTCCACTCAACACACTCCTTCTTTCACTCCCCACTGTGTGAGGCAATTCTCATGCACGAGGACCCTTAAATGCTGACAACATACACAACACACACTTGTAGTCAGCAAACTCACCATATTAACTGCATGGAGAATTTGCTGGTGCTCTTGATGCTAGTAGGAATTACTATGGGATATCAGCAGTGATTGATCCCCATTTTCAGTCCCATTAATAACTGTCTGCAGTTGGCTTTGCTGGACCTGTGCAGAGTCTCGATGCTCAGCTAGCTCAATAGTCTTCTTTTTTTCCCAAACCTGACACTATTTCTGCCTGCCGGAGCATGGGCCAAGGCTGATGGCTGGCTTATTAGCCCCTGTGTATCTCCTCTGTTCCTTATTTTCTCTTACACACTCTTCAGATGTCAGTGTTGAAACGGTTCCAACCAGCTGGAACAAACACACCCTCTGGAACAACAAATACTGCCAATGACAACCAGCCTTCCATTTGCTGGATCAACGCTGCCTAAGGCATTCAGAAATGCTTCAAGAAAGGTATATGTATGTATGTAACTAAACACCTTTGGAAAGCTTTAAACACTAGTAGTAATTATTATCTTTATCATAAGCCCAAACTTACTACCACAGAGAAAATGTCTGTGGGCAAGAGGTGTCAGATACTCTTCTAATAATACTGATTGAAAAATGAGCGGGGGGGGGNCTTTAAGACAGTTGCAGTGGGTTGACTGCAACAGTACAAGTGATGCCTACTGACTTGGGGAATGGTTTTTAAGCAATGTGAAAACTAGTCAAGAATGAGACTAACTGCAAAAATTCTTGATTCCTATCCAACCCCCAGGTCTCTACAGCAAAATGACTACCAAAAAAGATGCCTTGACATTTCTGGTTTCTCCCAGCTGCCAAATGGCTGATATATTATTACTTTCCACGCTTCAAAAAGAAAGGAGACATTCTGTTGATATCATACATATATTTTCAGTTAAGCTTTTGTTTTAGATATATTCTTCCTCAAAAAATAGGACATTTTTGGAGGAACAATGTACATAATTTGATCTAATTAATGGAGTTCTTCTTTCTGATTTCACAAGATACAGCAGGATTTTTGAAAAAGAGTGTACATGATCTCTAACCAGATAGAAATTGCATTTGATTACTAAAATGACAATGCCATAAATGTAGCACCTACAGAGAAACTTTTTCAAATATCTCTAGAATACCATAATAACTCAAAATTAAAATATAAAATCCTTGCAATGAAACGACATCAAATATATTTCACAAGACAATTGTCGCATGCATTCAGCGAGAGTTATTAGCTGGCATGCGAAGTCTTGGAATAATTTCCATTGCACTTCCATCCAACTGTAAGCTTGACGCATTACCTTGGAAGAATGCCACGTTTCCCGCTGTGCTAAACTTACTGAAACAAATAGGAAAGCAGCATTGCTGTGTTACATCCCTGCTTTACTATTGTGTAATTGGACCACACTACAGGAACAGCACTTTATATTACAAACATTGAGTTACCATCATCAACTTGTGGCTTCGTGCTCCCTGCACAAAAGCAATGAATTCTTGTTTTACATCAAGAATTAAATGAGTATGATAGAAGAGAAAATATTAAGAGAAGTTGCATTTCAAGGTTCTGTTTGCAGTTTTAGTTTTAAAACAAAATAAATTTTGTATGTTACGACATTGTTGTACTAGCAGGAGAAAGAATGTTTAGCAATGCCAGTAGCAAAAAGATTACTCAGGCCTTTCCGAATTAGAGGTAAAGTCTTCATTCACCCAGTGTACCCACGTAGAATAAAGGAATAAAAATTGATCAAAGAAGCAGGGAGTTAGTTTTACACTTACTGAAACAGATCTATTTCAACTAAGAAAGAGGGAAAAAAATTCATTCTGTATAGTGCCTGCTAGTTAAATGCCTTCCTGTACTATAAAAGGAATATCAGGGATTTCATCTGCAATTGGGTGAAGATTAACATCTCCTCTGAGATGTTAACCAGCCTTTCCCTATGATTCTGCCCACAGAAGAATTTGTGCCTAGAATGGCTACATCTCTAATAGCAGAAGATACCCTAAAATGTATGTGTCTGTGAGCAGTGTGGACCAGAAGCAGAGGGTCTCTACAACAAAACAGCTGGCATTAAAGCCTGACATAACCCTTCCTGAAAAGTGCTGATTTCAGCTTACTTCTAACCTAGTGCTGTAGGCTTGAGCAACCGACATGGACATGAGTGTCCCTGCAGCTTCCCCGTCACAGCTCCCTGTGCCAAGCCATGCTAGAGGCAGCATGGAAGTGCTCACCTGCCACGGGAGGCACTTGGAGCAGCAGCGCATCCCCCGCCGGGCACGCACTGCCCCGCAGCCCCTGCACGGCTGTTACCGGCGTCCGGGAGGTGACAGCCAGGCACCTTGCAGGCAGGCCGTGACTAACGTGTGACTCCACACAGGAGCCGTTTATGCTTGTCTAACTACCCAAAGAGAGCCAGACGCTGCTAATTGTGCAGCTGCATCTCAGTGCAGGCTGAAAGATGCACTCAAGAAACATCTTCTGTTTAGGCTACTGCAGCCACGTGGCCAGCGGTTCTTAGACATGCTGCCACAGTTCTCTTCAGTGGAACACACTCCATGGACCCAGAATCTCTTTTAAATATATAACCATTCCTGTTTAAGTATTTTTAAACAGCTCCATATAGCTCTTTAATTACAAGAAGAACAATTCCCACCCCAATTAAATATTTAATCTGAGAAGCCACAAGGGAATACCCTTGGGGACAGAAGAGGGTTAACACCAGCAGTTGCCATGCAAGCAGATTTGCAATGGGAATACTGAGGGGTGGATACTGTGAGGCACAGCCCAACATGTAACAGCCAGCCATGAGCCAAGCAAGTCACTGTAGCTCTCCAGGAACAGAAACTGTTTTACAAGTGCTCAAGTGCATCTTCTCTTCATTAGAAAAACACAGATAAGCAGGAAGAGCCACTAGGAAAGCCACTTTTTGCTCAAACAGAAAGATGTATCAGGTAGGAGAAAAAGAAAAATTATTTAATAAATATTTTTTTTTCTATTTTAAAACACTCCTCAAAAGAGTGTTTTCTTGTCTTTTTGGTAATACTGTCAGATACCAATATAAAAATATTTTTCTTCATTTGATACATTACCAATTACAAAGCAAATTCTTGGTTAATACTAATTAATGACCACAAATGTGGAAAAAATCTTCAGTAGGCAAAACAGCAGTAAGAAAAGTATTTGTAGCATTAATCACTACTATTAAACACTACTATTTGATAGTAGTAATAAAAGTAACAGTCTTTACAAAGATAGCAGCCATAATAACTTTATTAAATTAAAAAAAATAGTATATATAGTAATAGTAATCACTAATTTTTTAATGTGGTAATATTAAATACTATTAATAAATAGGAGTTTAAAAAGTAGTCATACTATTTTGAAATAACTGACTGGCTTTAAAAGATTATTGTATTGTAATGGTATCAGATTATAAATCAAGTCTTTTGTAAGTATTCTGATGGAAATCACATTATAATTCTTTCCATTACATTCTGTTCCATATACAGATCAATTATTAAAACTCATTTGAAGGGGTGAAATTCTGTGGTGATATTTAGAACAGTTCAGGGTTTATTTTACAGAAGAGACCATTTTTTTTGCTTCCTGGGGGAAAAAAAAAAAAAAAACAAACAACAAGAAAAAAAAAATCAAAAAAACCCCTGCAAAAACCAAAACAACCAAAAAACCACAAATCACCTTGATTTTTGGTATTGGACCAAGCCAGAACTAAATGCTGAACAACCTAACTACACTAAATACATACAAATTGATCTGCAAACACCTGCTCCACAAAGAGCCTTGTCACTGCCGACACTCTGTGCACCTCACAAAGCCCGCCCTAGGCAAGCAGTGCTGGGCATTCAAGATGGCAGGAGACACCACTTGAGAATAGTTTGTTTCTTTTTTCTCCGTTACACCTCTTATGTTTATCTCACTCTGTTAGCAGCTTCTTTGTACCAGTTGTTGCCTGGGATCGATCTTAACATTCCTCAGTCCTAGAGATGCTAAAATTTAGTAGCCTTGCCTTAGGCACTAGCAGTGAAAGCCTCTGGATGGTGTCCTGAAAGACCTAAACCGGTCTAGGGCTTAAATGGCTGCCCATCAACTTTTCAACAGCAAGCTCCAATGAAACAGATTCCTATGTAAAGTATCTTTGTTCTGAAGAAATAAGGATGGAAAACTGTTTCTGTGAAATTTTGTATCCAATTAGCTAAATTTATGGTACTGATTCCGGTCTATCTTAACAACTGCCTTACTGAAAAAAGTCCAATACACTTTACACTCTTACTTTCAATAAACAGGTTGATTCCATTAGAACATTAAATTTAGATAATCTTTTCTTGGTCTCCCAAATAGCCTCAAGTAAATAAACAGAATTTAAATTCAGAAGTCTACAGGGGAAGGACAGATTAATTTTGATGGAAGGTAAATATCTTAGGGCACAGCTGGACCCACAGTTTAATCTCTGAAACATCCTCACCCCAATATACGAAACATTTCTAGGAAAATGGATGTTTGCTCTCACATCCAAAAACCACAACAGCCAGTATAATATAAAGTTAGAACTCTTGAGAGGCAGCAAAAAAAGTATCAGTAGCTAATAATAGTCATTATAACCAACGGGTTCTAAACACATGTCATGGTTCAACCCCAGCCAGCAACTAAGCCTTACCAAGCCACTCATTCACACCCTCCTGATGGAATAAGGAATAGAATCAGAAGGGTAAAAGTAACAAACCTCATGGGCTGAGATAAAGACAGTTTAGTAGGTAAAGCAAAAACTGCACAAGGAACAACACAAGCAAAGCAGAACAAGGAATGCATTCACTATGTCACATTGACAGGCTGGTGTCTTGGGAAGAGACAAAACACCGTAACTCTGAATGTCCGCCCCACCCTTCTTCTTCCCCCTCCCTAAGGTCTGGGATATCCCTTGGGTCAGTTGGGGTCAGCTATCCTGGCTGTGTCCCCTCCCAACTTCTTGTGCACTCCCAGCCTCCTTGCTAGGGGGTAGGGTGAGGAACAGGAAAGGCCTTGACTCTGTTCAAGTGCTGCTCTGCAATAACTGAAATATCCCTGTGTTACCAACACTGTTTTCAGCACAAATCCAAAACACAGCCCCAGAGCAGCTGCTCTGAAGAAAGCTAACTCTATCCCACCCAAATCAGCACACCACCATAATCAGAAAAGATGATAATTACCTCGCCACAATGAACATACAACGCAAAGACACACTACCTAATAATGCAATTTTGAATGAAGATTGTATTTTTTCCTCAAACCCTTAGCTTTGCTTTGTATCCTGAACTCCAAAGAGAATGTATTCAGAGACACCCATGGCAACAGAAAGTCCAAGGAAAACACAAAGGAGGAAGAAAAGATTACACTTTTTCAGGCTTTTGAGAAGTATAGCAAATGTCGGAAAAGAAACAAGTACAGTTATATGTAAAACAGCATTTGTAAAGACAGACTGATTTCTGACTGTAGACAAAACAGTAGGAAATGGACTTTGTTAAATATATGTGGAATGTGGTACTCTCAATAGGCTGGCTACAGATTAAACTAATGACTTCTAAATAAAACAGCATGAGCTTCAACATCTTCAACTAGAACATCTGACTTCTTTGCCAAAGCTGCAACACACCCAGCTTCTGTGTACATCCCAGACTTTCATTATGGTTTAAAATGGTATAATACACCTTCTACCTAAACCATCCAAAGCCCTGAAACATAAAATCAAACATCAATAATCTACAAAAAGCCATGCCTCATGGCAAAACCACCAGGAAATTTTCTTCTCTCATATCTGTACTTTTTTCTTTTATTTATATTTCACGAACCAAAACCTTTTTTGAAGTGTATAGGCTGGTAGTCCATATTGTATACATTGTCTCTCTGGCAATCCAGAGTATTTTTTCCTGAATGCTAATGGTAGCAAAGAACAAATTTCAGAAATATTTTAAAACTTTGTATTTTAAAAAGTAACAAAGGGGGAACCCATGGAGTGAACTCCAAATTCTGTCGTGCAATTTTGTACTCTGTTTGCACACAAGTGGCTGCTAGTCACTGAAAGGTACGATGCTGCACCCCCTGCATGCCACCTTTGGAGTCTTTGTGGTAATCCATCTGTCACAGTGGTTTTCAAAGTCTCTTTCACCACCATCAGACATCATCTCCTGCAGTTTCTTAAAAAGCAAAATTTTGACTGTTTTCCAATTCTTTTCTTTAAATCATAAAACAAAATGGTTCAAAACCAAAACCAGGCTCTCCTCGGCTGAAGTGACAAAAAGTGGGGGTTTTTTTCTCCTCTCTCCTCAGAGGTATTTCTTGGGAATGCAACACACAAATACAGAAACAATGTATTTACCACACTCAGACCAGACCCGAAGCATCAGTCACAGTAATACATACAAAAGAGCATATGAGAAACATAGAAGATTTTATCAAAAATGTTCATGTAAGATGTTGCCTAAAGCACATTTCAGTATATCAACAAAAGTAGGAATTATAATGCAGTTTCCAAACCTATGATTATTTATTTTGCTATTTTACTATATTGCTTGCTATTTTGCTCGCAATGCTTTTGTTCTATATCCATGTATGGGTTATATACACTACAAGGCATAATTCAATCCTCTCATGTAAAGTAACTGCAAATCTACATTGCCGATTGGAATAGCAAAAAAATTTCAATGTCCTTTCACATTTGCCATTCAGGAACATCATCAATGCTCTAATTTAGGTCAGTAAAAGTTGTATTTGTCAGTTTATCCTGGCTAGATGACTAAAGGAACATTCAATGGAAAACAATCTAATTATCTTGATCTCCTCCCCTGTAACATCTAAATAAACAAGCTGATCACTGGACCAGAATGAAAATTACAACTTGTAAATTAAAAATAAGAAATTATATACAGTATTTTGAACAATGTATGTACAGCGATCAGCTGACAAACTTGGAAATTTATTTCAGTTTTTAAATTTCTAGGGAAGGTATTATGAAGCTGATATCCAACAGATAGATATTAGTCCATCTCAGAATCAATCCCAAAACAAGGCACTTAATAATTTTCTTGATTTATACTTGAAAAATATGTATAAGGCAATGCAGTTACATTCCATTGTGCACAAGTTAAGCATTATCACTAGTTTCACAAAATTTTCAGTGTGAGTTATACCTGACACTTGAAACAATGGACTTGACACATATCAAAATCTTCTTTTTCTTTTTAATTGCAAAATGAAATATGAAGTTCTATAATTCTCCATAGAAAGGACAAAGACAATACAAATTCTAATAATTATCACAAAAATAATTACATTAATGTCATGGGTTCCTACGCATGCTTGGTGTTACAGCTTCTGTCTGCAGACAGAAATTATTGCATCGTGGCCAGATCTGAGTAATCCATCCCAGGCACTGTTAGGCTCTCAGAGGGTGGCTAGTGGGTGACTCTGAAGTTATTTAGCCAGCAAAGAGCATGGTAAAATTGCATGAACACAGCTTAACAGTGCCTTGTCAATGCCACCAAGCTTCTAGCAGCTTCTAGCACATAAGCAGCTTGTTTAGTCGTAGCTATCCCTGTCCAGGGCAGCCTTGCACTGCGAGGGCATATGGCTAACACTTGGTCAGTGCAAGTGATGCTGGCAATCTGTTTGACCTGTAATGTAAACTAAGAATGATAGTGAAGTTCTGATTTCAAAATGGCACTCAAAATTAAACTCATATTAGCCACATGGGTCTTTACAATGGAAGTACTACTAGAAGTTCTCAAGTGCTTTTAGCATGCTGCATGCATTTCTATGCAACACCGAACGTGACCAGAAACACCAGCATTTTGCAGCATCTCCTCATCTCCATATGCTATTAATAATATGGTAAATTTATAAAATTGTGAAGATGCATATATAGAAAGTAAATTCCAAGGGGAGCAAGTTTAACATTCCCTAAACTCCACAGTTTTATTGGATTTTTTGTTTTCAGTCTGAGAACACCTCTGCAGTTAATTTTTTAAAGGAGTATCTTTAAGCCAAATGCAGTCTAAATAAGGGTCTAAATCAATAAGCCAATCAGAAGCTTACCTAATTAACATGTCCTCTGTGGCAGGGGGTGTTTGTTTCTTGGTGCTGAGATAGATACATGAGAGGAACACAAGCTGGTCACCCAAGAAGCACTGTGTTGTTGCAGATTAGAAGCAGCACAACATTTTTGTTAAATACATAAGAAGCAATCACTTGCTTTTCCCCAAAAAGCATGCCCCAAGCACCATTCAAGTGATCACACTGGAGATAAATGTAAATATAGAAGGAGGCAGAAGAGAAACTTAGACTTATTCAGTCCCAAATAAACACACAAACACAAGGCTAGGGGCTACTTTCATAGAATCATTAAGTTTGGAAAACATCTCTGAGATACATCAAGTCCAACCTTTGACAAAACACCACCTTGTCAACTAAACCACAGCACTAAGTGCCACATCCAGTTGTTCCTTAAACACTCCAGGGATAGTGACCCCACCACTTCCCTGAGCAGCCTGTTCCAATGCTTGACAATCCTTTCAGTGAAAAAATTCCTCCTGATGTCCAACCTGAACCTTCCCTGGCACANTTGCCCTCTTGTCCTGTCACTGTTTGC